>CM040923.1:27613553-27951053 GCA_023029165.1 Gobiocypris rarus
AACTGCATTAAATGGGGGGAAAAGTAATATTGTGAAATATTACTACAATTTATTTATTTTTTAAATTTAATATATTTTAAAATGTTTTTAAATGATTTATTCCTGTGATTATTCCAGTCTTCAGTGTCACATGGATCATTATAATTATTCTGATTTGCTGTGCAATTATTATTATTTGTATTATTAGTGATCAAATATTAATAATGGTTCTTATTATTATCAATGGTAAATGCTTAACATGATACTTTTTCAGGATTCTTTGATCCTAAATATATTAAAATAAAAAACATACATCTTTCTTAATATTACTGTTTTTTTTTCTATTATAATTTTCTACTAAAAAAATGCCTTGATGAGCATAAGGGACTTCAAAAACAATTTTTATTATAAGTGTATAATTGTGATTGTAATGTATATATTAATTATCCATCACCGTTGATCCATCAGAATTTCTTTGTTGTATTTTCTGCTAAACTGTTCTCGTATTAATTTGTTTTTCCCAGGCTATACCAGCTATCAAAAGCGGGCAAGTTGTGTGTTCCTGCAATGAATGTTAACGATTCCGTGACCAAGCAGAAATTTGACAACCTTTACTGCTGCCGGGAGTCTATCTTGGATGGGTATGTTTCTTCCAGTCAATGTGTTTAAATAGTTGACTGGCTATCACCAGACAAAGCTCAATTTAAGATTGAACACTGGTCTGGGGAGTCTGCTCTGTATTTTCTGCTGCACAAGAGGCGTGATCACTGGGCATAATTCAAATGACTCTGTACGCAATTGGATAGTCCTTCAACCAATCAGACCACAAGAGACGTGATCAGCGACCCATCGCTTCTCTATCCGTCATCGTGTTAAACCCACCAATAGCGCGCCAGGTGGATAAGCCAGTCTGTGATTGGTTCCCGTAAAAGTGTAACACAAGCTGTAGAAATTAATGCACAGGTTTCCAGACTGAGTTGCAGGGCGAAATCAAATGGCCGTCAGATCAGGCTGGGTTTACCCAGTCTATTTAAATAGTGCTTTTTTATATTTTCAACTCTCTTTAGTGTGTAATGTTGATGTTTAAGCCCGAAAAAGCTCTGCAAAGTTACAAAGTCCCTCTAAAGGCAGTCCTTCTCTATATCAGTTTCTGAACTCCCTCAAACGCCGCCATTGTAAGTCTTGAGTTTTTTTCCAGGAACAAACATGCCACAAAAATAAAGGGGCTGGGCCTGGTTGAGTTGGTTAGTGTGTGGATTGAAACTAGCAGTTATGGTTAGGGGCGGGACATTTCCCAAACACACTGCTTCAGCCGACCAATCAAAGCACATTGTGGCTTTCAGAAGGAGGGGCATTCTAGTAGAGCCCAAAAACTAAATCAAGACTAAAAGGGCATAATAGGTCCACTTTAATAGACTTAATGTGCAGAGTTTCAGTTCTGCATTATGTGGTTTATAGTGCTGTATGGTTTTACTGAGCGTGTTTGTGTTTTGTGTTCTAGTCTAAAGAGGACCACAGATGTGATGTTTGGTGGGAAGCAGGTGGTGGTTTGTGGATATGGAGAGGTGAGATCATTTCCAGCTAATAACTGTTTCCTGTGAGAAACTTCTGCATTCAGAACTTCAGGATATTCTTGGCATTATATGTAAAATAATATAAATCTGTTGATTCCAATGACTGACATATCCACCCCTGCATAATCTATAAAATGTATAGATCTTACATAGATAGATTTTGAATTGAAAATGCAATTTGTCGAATAATTGAAGCCCCACACATTTTAAAAGCATTCTGCAGTTCTGTCTGCTTATTCAGTATCTTCTGTCAATCATTTTTGCTGACCACACCTCCACTGCGCTGCTGCATTACTGCGTTATTAAACCAATACCAGATATGGCCACTAGAGGACAGTACATCTAAATGTGTTTCTTGTGATTTCTAGTAGGAAAGTCAACCTTGATACAAATGTTTTTCCTTGTGCAACAAAAGATGTATGTGTCAATCACATTGGGTCCACATGTGCATTATAAATATCTTCATTTGTGTGATAAGGTGGGAAAAGGCTGCTGTGCTGCTCTCAAAGCAATGGGCTCCATCGTCTCCGTCACTGAGATTGATCCCATCTGTGCCCTACAGGCCTGGTGAGTCTGAAGTCACTGAACCAGCAGTGATGCCCTTTACTAGATGCCATTGATGGCACTTAATGTCATTTGAATGTGTTAATGGCTTGTGAACCAGCATTTGAGCAATGAATGGCTCTCCAGGACTGTGTGTTCAGCATTATTGCACTCCTGATTCAAGTACAGTACTTACCTAACCATTATAAGCGTTTATGTAATTACTGTTGCCACACCGGTCAGTTTTCTGTGTTGAATGACAACAATGATCTTATTCAACAATCATTGTTAGTCTTTTTTGTATTACTGTTTAGAAGTTCTATAGTCTCTAATTTATATTTGTCATCACACAGCATGGACGGCTTCAGGCTGGTAAAACTCACCGAAGTCATCCGACAAGTCGACATTGTCATCACCTGCACAGGTATTTATAGATCAGATTGTTGTCAATTTCAAGGGTTTTAATGGTGGCTATTATTCTGTTTGTCTGATTATTTAAGGGGAAAAACAATGACAAGTTACCCAAAAATAAAAAGTATGGTGTACTTTTAGCAGCCTTTTGCATTCTTTGTAATTGTAAATAAAAATAGACCGTTTTTTCCGAAAGTATTTTTTTTATTTTTAGGTGAGTTATTCATTTAAGATGCACAACAGTTGGTTTCTGGAAGTAAAAACTCCATTCATTTAATTTTCTCCATACGGAAATGGATTTTTAACGATAACTTCTAAACCTTTAAAGACAACCTTACTGTGAGCTATGAGGTTTCTAATCGATAGTATTTGATTATTTTGAAGCCGTCAGCTCACCTTATTTCAACCTAGTTTTAAAATAATCGTGTTTAACAGAAATGACATTATCCATGAAGCTGTACAGAAAATTCCACCAATCAGAGTTGGGAAAATAACTCTTTAGCTCCGCCCACTCTCATGAAGTGAGAGTGGGCGCACACACACACACAGTATTTGAAAATAGGACAAAAATATAAAAAGGTACAATACTATTTACTTAACGGCTTTAGTGATATGATCAAATTTAAAACTATGGAGAAAAAATAAAACTACTCTTTTAAAAACTCTTTTACTCACACACGCAATAAGTGTTTTTAAATTCCATAGTTTTGAATTCGATCATGTCACTAAAGCCGTTAAATAAACAGTATTGTACCTTTTTGTATTTTTGTCCTATTTTCAAATACTTTTTTGCTTCAAATCAATGTTTGTAATGTTGTGATTCTCCTCGTATCTGGTTGGCTTTGTTCATGGCCTATAAAGCTTTAAATAAAGGCTTTTTTGAAATCCCAATGGGTGAAATTAATGGAAAAAGTACTTCCAGAACAAAGGCCGCTTTCACTCTATTGAATATGATGACTTCATTTGGATTTAGTTCAGTCAAATAGTAATAATACTAGTTGTGATTTATTTAAAATGAGGTTAAGAAGGCTTTTTTTTTAGCTCCCAGTTGGTGTTAGTTATCCGCTAGTGTTTAGCAGACACTGCTCTGACTCAAAATGATATAGTTATATAACAGTTTATTTCCTGTATAACTGTATTCTAACCCTCAGTGCAATATGTAAATGTGCTTATCATTAGCACAGTGATTGTGGTATATATTGCTGTTTCTAAAGTTAATTGCGTCTGAGACTCATACACCTCAAGTAATTATTCCTGAGCCGCAATCAGCCTTGAATTTCAATTAAATACGTTTTGACCAAAGTTCTGATTATAGACCGGATCCAAACCTCTCCTGTAAGATATACTGCAGTGTGAACAGGACAATTCAAGAGTCAAACCTGAATCACAGTTTAATCTGTAAGCATTGTGTTGCACTTATGGAGGAAATTACTTTTAGTAATTGCATATTTGACTCTGTTCAACTTCGTCCATTTAGTTGTGCTATGAAGGAAAGACAGGCGGAGAACGAGAACCTCCAGGATTATGTGGCGTTTTGAGCCATTTCAGATCAATAGCGTTCCCAAAGCTCCCTTCACCAACTAAACCGAGAAGCATTCAGAGTTTCTCATTCACATTCATCTCAATCTTACTGTGTGTGATGTCCATAGGCAATAAAAATGTGGTAGTACGAGAGTACATGGACCGCATGAAGAACGGCTGTATCGTCTGCAACATGGGCCACTCCAATACTGAGATTGATGTGGTGAGAGAACTGCTCTAACTCATAGTGTATTCACATGTTTACATGTCTGTCAGTGCACAGGGTTATTGAGGTTATTTTTGTATTGTGTGCCTTAATCCTTTACACATTTCCTTCAACTATCAGGCCAGTCTGCGGACCCCTGAATTGACCTGGGAGCGGGTGAGATCACAGGTGGACCATGTCATCTGGCCTGATGGGAAGAGAATAGTGCTGCTGGCGGAGGTTTGAGATTGCATTTTTTAAAATTAAAAGTACCCCTATTATGATTTTTACGGTATTGCCTTCATTGTAGTGTCTTATAAAGCTTTTTGTGAATGGAAAAGTTCTGCAAAGTTTCAAAGATCAAAGTGCATGATAAATAGTTATTGTCTACAAAAAGAAAGAACCGATGCAATTACTTTGACTCGACCTTAATCACTATATAACTTCGACATGTAGAGAAAACGCTGTTTGATTTGATACGGTAAAATTGACGCCATCGTTACTGTTCGTATCATTTATGTATCAAATGCTGAGAAAGAAGATATGGTAATGGATGTTTGGTTTTCGGCACACTTTATATTACAGACCTATCACAACAGACTGGGCCATCTGACCAATCAGAGCAGAGTAGACCAATCACAACAGACTGGGCCATCTGACCAATCAGAGCAGAGTAGACCAATCACAACAGACCGGGTCATCTGACCAATCAGAGGAGAGTAGACCAATCACAACAGACTGGGCTAGCTGACCAATCAGAGCAGAGTAGACCAATCACAACAGACTGGGTCATCTGACCAATCAGAGCAGAGTAGACCAATCACAACAGACTGGGTCATCTGACCAATCAGAGCAGAGTAGACCAATCACAACAGACTGGGCTAGCTGACCAATCAGAGCAGAGTAGACCAATCACAACAGACTGGGCTAGCTGACCAATCAGAGCAGAGTAGACCAATCACAACAGACCGGGTCATCTGACCAATCAGAGCAGAGTAGACCAATCACAACAGACTGGGTCATCTGACCAATCAGAGCAGAGTAGACCAATCACAACAGACTGGGTCATCTGACCAATCAGTGTAGACCAATCACAACAGACTGGGTCATCTGACCAATCAGAGCAGAGTAGACCAATCACAACAGACTGGGCCATCTGACCAATATATAAATGCATTTATTATTTGTTTTATATATAGTGTTGCTAAATATCTGGGATGTATGTCTGTAGGCAAGTTTATTTATTTTATCAGTAATTCAGAGTGCTTTGCTTAGGCATTATAAAGAAGAAGAAAAAAAGAAAAGATTAACTGGAAACATAGCTTGTTAGCATTTTAATGTCTTATATTTTCAGGGTCGCCTCCTAAATCTGAGCTGCTCCACTGTTCCTACCTTTGTGCTGTCCATCACGGCTACTACCCAGGTGAGAAGAGAGGAAAAGAGTGAAAAATGAATACAAATTACTTTATTAAATGTATATTGTGCTTTTATGTGCATGCAAAGAGAATTTGACTCATAGTTCGATCAGAGAATGGGTTTCTCAGTTTGTGTGCTTTGTGAGAGTATGAACCCCAGGCACTTAAAGTGTGTGTGTGTGTGTGTGTGTGTGTGTGTGTGTGTGTGTGTGTGTGTGTGTGTGTGTGTGTGTGTGTGTGTGTGTGTGTGTGTGTGTGTGTCAGCCTTGCTGTTGTCATGGTGACTGATTTCTTGCTCCTTTTTCCCCAGGCTCTGGCTCTGATAGAGCTATACAATGCTCCTGAAGGCCGCTACAAACAGGACGTCTACCTGCTGCCTAAGAAAATGGGTATGAAGTATATACATGTGCAGGAAAAAATAAACCCTGCTTACTGGTTATGCACGGCCTGAAACTAAGTATTTGAGAGGTCTGTGCTGCTTATCTTCCATTAAGACAAGTGTTGCATGCAGTAAACCCAGTAATTGAGTGAAATCCTCAAGTGTTGTGTTAATATTATGGCTGTCTAGGGGTATAATCGCTGTAATTGGTTTAGTCTGTGCCGTGCATGGATGTTTTCAGCCTGTTGAAAGATTCAGTGTTTTCTGCGGCACACAGGGTAGAGAGTGTAGCCATGTGGGATCCTGCATAGACCCCGAGGAGCAGGAGACAGCTGAAAATAGGTCATGCTGTCACAAACGGCTGCCACTTCTCACTGCAGACTGCACCGTTCTGTCATTTCTCATCCTTTGCATTGCTCTTCATTCAAACATGCAGCTCATCCTCACAGAACATGCAAATATATGAGAGATTGAATCCCAAACTGCTTCTTTAAGAGGGGGTGGAAAGATAGAAGTAGTTTACTATACTCAGTTAAATTTAATTTTCTGATTTGAAGATTTCTTCAATTATCTGAGGCTACGTCTACATTAATCCTGATACATTTAAAAATGTAATTTTTTTTAAAACGCTCCTGTCCACACTAGCATTTTCCAAAAGCTGCTGGTCCACACGAAAACATTGGAAAACGCTAAAATCACCGTCTAAACACAACTGCCGCAGAACAGCGCTTACGAGTACATTTTCTGTCATCTTTCCAGGAATGTAATATAAAGATTGTACTAAATAACATTCATTTTTAGCAACACGGTGAAAGTGAATATCACAGCAAGCGTAAACGCAGATTTTGTCAATACAGTATGTCACATGACTAAACGTGCATCGTCGTTTTGAAATACCTCCATTTTCACAGTTCACACTAAACGCAGAAATGGTGTTAGCAAATGTATCCACGTTTTCAAAAAGCTATGTTTTCACAAGACAAAAATGCTGTATAAGCCAGATTATTATAGCTGTAGTCTCAATCTTTGTGTGTGTGTGTGTGTGTGTGTGTGTGTGTGTGTGTGTGTGTGTGTGTGTGTGTGTGTGTGTGTGTGTGTGTGTGTGTGTGTGTGTGTGTGTGTGTGTGTGTGTGTGTGTGTGTGCACGCAATGCTCACTGTTATGTTATGCTTGTTATTTTGCTGATGTGTCTTTTCTTGGTGCACAGTTTTAAACACTGAACTGTTGTTTTTGCAGATGAGTATGTGGCCAGCCTTCATCTCCCTACGTTTGATGCACACTTGACTGAACTCTCTGACGAACAGGCCAAATACCTCGGCCTGAACAAGAACGGACCCTTTAAGCCAAACTACTACAGGTCAGCAGCTCCTTGATAAAATAGTTTGAATAAAAGTGCCCCTATTATGCTTTTTCAAATATTACCTTTCATGCAGTGTGTAATATACTGTAGTAGCTGTTTGTGCATGTAAAATGTTTGCAAAGTTTTAAAGATCAATTCCATGATAAATTAAGTTATTGTCTCCTAGGAGAGAAAAAAAACTACCTAATACAAGTCGTCTGTAATTCCCGTCTCACTTCCTGTTATATACCTACACTTCCTCATTGGCTGCCTGTGAAAAACGTCTATGACCTGCCCATCAGAGCAGAGTAGACCAATCACAACAGACTGGGCCATCTGTCCAATCAGAGCAGATTAGACCAATCACAACAGACTGAGCCATCTGACCAATCAGAGCAAAGTAGACCAATCACAACAGACCGAGCCATCTGACCAATTACAGCAGAGTAAGCTCTCTAAAGGAGGGGTTTAGAGAAACCCCTTAGTGTTTCAGACTCTGTGAGAAAAGACCTGATGCTGCAGTGTATATTATGAAATAAATTAAGTGTTTTTTTTATATCTAATGCATGTAGAATATTATATTGTAGAAAACTCCCAAATAAATGTAGGAGCCTTTAAAATAGCATAATGGGGCACTTTAAATACTCCTCAACCTGTCTGTTTTTAACCATTTGTAATGTTTTATTTTTAGGTACTAGATCCATTTACAGATGGGAAACGAAGACTAAAGAAATTCCCAAGACTCCATAATTCATACAGACGAAGGCGAGACAGAGCTGTGCGTCACAGCCTGCCTTTGAAGGGGAGGGAGAAGCCCTGATCTGATTGGTTGGGTGAAGGGGGCGTGGCTAATTAGCGCTACGGCAGTATTTATTTATTTTACGCTAGAATAACATAGCTAACCTTTTATGAGCTGCTACTGCCAGTGGTGCAACCTAGCGACGTTTTCATGGAGATTTCAGCGTTTCATCTTTTCCTAGCTTCATGTGTTAGTTGTACGTAATCCATTTAGAGATCTTTTATTGTTTAAGTTCCGGTAAAGACAAAAAAAAAAAGAAAATGTTCAATCATACCTGATGATTTAGTCATGGACATGCCACTTGCATGTGTCCTGTTCTCTTGTTTTCTACATGATGATTTTTTTCTTTATATAAAATGGGGGGTGGGACAGAATTACGGTCGGGCGCAGGGCTTGAAATCGTTTCTTTTAGTTGATCACACTATTCTTTTGTTTTTTTAAAACTTGTATTAATTTTTACAGCAGATTTTAACATTTCGCGCTCTCTTGGTTCTAAATAAAAGCTGTTGAAATTTAACTGGATTGTGAACGATTCGGGGGGCAGGGCTTATCCCCACCGTTCATATAGACTGGAAGCTCATTGGCTGAGGCTTTAGCGTTTCAAATTTCCCTCCCAAAAGCAACACGGTTTTCAAGAACGTCAGTATTGATGTTTGAGATGGAAACGCTCAAACTGTGCGCATTCACAAATCTATCCACGTTATTGCTGAACCTTGTCAGGCTGTGTAATCACAGGGGTGTATATTAAGATATTTATACTTTTTTGTTTGTTTTATCTTTTCCTTCTGCCATCATATTTTGTTCCTACGAGCTCATCCTCTGTCTATCATTATAAAAATAAGCAATTAAATGTTACAAGATACTCTAGTGTAATATGAAATTTAATGAAACCCTTGTTTTATATACTGTGAAGTAGAGCCTATATCAATGAGATACCAAATGTACAGTTAATCCGGTACCGAGTTTCTGTCCAGGTCCTCAATGGGAGAGAGATGTGTGTGTTAAATGAAGCCAAGACCAACTGTGTACTCATTACTGAGGATTGAAGGAAAGCTTTGCTGTTTGCAGGCCTGTAGAGCAAATGCTGCCTTTGTGACTGGGATATTCAAATCTAATAAAATTGGGACCTTTATTTTACTATACTTCTGAAAGTCTTTATGGCAGATATTTATCTTCTCTTTGCCATCTGTGTTTGTCATAAAGGGAATCGAAATGACTTTTTACCTGTTTCCTGTTTAATATGGCGTCACTTTCCTTTGCTCAGGACTGTCACATGTTGTGTAGGTGTCGGTACTTTTGGTCCTTGTTATACGATAAACCATTACATTACTGTACATTACCTGGGACGTTTCAAACTTAAGGCTGCTTATATCATACTGCAACTCAATCTTACTCAATATTTTTGAGTTTTTCAGTACAAATATTGAAACGTTCCTAAATCAAGATATATTTAGTTTTTAAAAGTTTATGCTTAAAACAAGAGGGAAAAAAAACGGCAGTTGGGGCAAAAATTTATATTTAACTCAAAGGGAAAACCAGGTTATTTGTCGGACCCCATTAGCAGACATTTATTGATTAAGGCATAAACTCGCCCTTGTAATGCATTAAAAACTGTATTTGCCTGTTGCATTTTGCACCCGGTGAAACGTAAGCTTTTAAAACAGTCATAGCTTAATATTTTTCAGCTAAAACTATATTATATCTGATCAGAAACTTCTTATTAATGAGTGAATGTTACCATGTTTTTACCATGCTATTTCTATATTTACCTCGTTTTTATTCATTAAAAATTTTTAATTACAACTTCTACAGCAAAAAAACTAAGAAATTTGTATCTATATTTATGAGAAATGTATTTTATTTGAAAATATCCCTATAATGAAATGAATAACATTAATATGAGAAGTACCAGTGTGAGCCCCATTGACTTCAGTGGATTTAATTAAACTCCTTTGAACTTTTAACTCGTGACTGCTCAAAACAGTTGAATTTTCTAAAAAGCTGAACAGGTTTAGCTACTCTGAAATGTTTTCAAACTAAATATATGAATAATCTCCTTTTGAATCTGCAATGGTTGCATTTTGATTTAAGAGTGTTTAGATATTTGTACTGGAAACAAGACAAAATGCTGAGTAAGATTTTTTAATTTTATTTTTTTTTCAGTGCAACTTTATAAAACCCTAAAGGCATATAACAGTGTTAGGTTTTCTCCCACACATTTGCTTTCTCTACAAACACAAGACGGGTTCAATCATTGTTCTTACGTTGTTAGTATGTGCTGCCCATCTGTTGTTTGTGTGCAGAGCGTCCACGTTAGTATTAGAAATGTAAATGTGTCGACAACCCACATCTTTTCAATAATCCTCCTGTCACGTTCTTTATCTGCTTAACACGGTGTACGTCTTGTGCAAATGTGTTCAATCCATTGTCTTATTTTATTTTTTTGTGCGCGAGGTTACGTGTGAATTACAATGTGTTTAAGAGGCTCGTGTGCACAGACCGGTGTCTTTGCTGTGGCAGTAGATGGTTCCAGGCCTGGGATTTTTTCGGGATGGTTTTATTACCACGTGGAGCGCATGGGATCAACACCAGCACCTTTTATGGAGAATGAGCGTTGACATAAAGACGTTCAAACATCTGTATATTTATTGTTGTAAATCTTCACTACAAATAAGAAAGTCTTTAATGATGAGTTGTCAACAATGTTTAAATATTGCAAGTGATGGTAGATGAGCAATAATCTGTAATCTTGAGGAACAAAAATAAAAATCACAAATGTAAAAAGATTTTTGCAGGTATTACCGACTGCGATATTTTGTTTCGCGTGAAATAAGATTATACTGCAAAAATAATAATTAAATGCCCTAACTATATTTTTTCCCATCTTAGTATTTTTGTCTTTGTTTCCAGTAGAATAAGCAAGATACATTAATTTGAGATGCAGAAATAATTATAAAAATCAAGCGAGTTTTTGCTTAAAATAAACATCAATATGGTAATCGTGTTTTCCCTTTAAATTGAGTAGCTAAAGCCAATTTTTCTGGCAGATTTTGTAAGCATAAACTCACTTAATTTTAATCCATTTATCAGAAAATAAGACTTTGTGTCTTATTGTTTCTCAAGTAACTGCATCTTAATTTAAAGGCACAATTTTTGGATTAAAATATACAAAAATCACAAAACAATGTTATTTTGTTGATTTGTGTAATTAGCTACATTATTCCGAATGTTTAAATCAACAGAAATAAGCAATTTTAACCAGGACACGGACCGTGTGTCGCCTATTAATGACATCATACCCGCGTTACCCTCGATTTCCGGAAACACTAGTTAGTATGGCTCTAGGAAACACCAAATACGCTTTAATATATCATGTTTTATTAGATAGGTGAGCAACTGTTTGGATACATTCATCGAAAGAAAACAAATCATTGTTATACAGTTCAACATATAGCTTGTTATTTAGTCCTTGTTTAAAGCTACACTGTGTGATATTTTCCCCCATCTAGCGGTGAAAAGGTATATGATCATCCAGTGAATATTAGTTTCTGTTCCTCTCAATTCCGATTTCGTTTTAACTCCTACGGTGGCTGATTTAGTCCAAGATTAATATGGCTTCCAGTTCGATCAAGTGATGAGGTTACTTTAGAAAACTATTATAATTTGCAGTTATTTAATTTGTCAGTTAACATGGCGACGTGCATTCAAACCCCTCACCCGTATGTATTTTAAATGGCATATTATACACTTACGAGAATACTTTATTACTTGAAAGAAGTAAATATACATTAATAATACACATATATTTTTGAAAGAACTAAGTGTTTTTAGCTAAGAATAAACTAAAAGAGTTACACAGTGTAGCTTTAAATCTGGTTTTCTTGATTTACCGCGAGTAGGCTACAGCTTCTACGGGGCGATAGTAAGATACAAGGTAATGGAGCCTTTTATACATTTTCTGGTTTCTTTAGAAATAAACAAATTGAGTCTTTAAACGCTCAGATGTAAAGTTATTCGCTGTCAAAGTGACACCAAAAAGAATGGGAACAACAGCAGGTGATGGCTTGGTTAGCAATGGCTGCCCCTATGGAAGCTATGCTTTCGGGGCTGCTTTACCCCTCGTTTTGAATAAGCGACCTCTAGCGGTGAAATATTACATCTTGTGGCTTTAAGAATGTTTAGATATTTGTACTGGGAAAAAGACAAAAATATTTTATTTCTCTGTAGCAGTAGCTATCATATGCATGTTTGACTTGATTAGATGTTTTTTTTTAATACTAACTGATTCACAATAAAGAGCACAAATAATTCCCTATTTTGCGTTGGGATGTTTAAAAGTCACACAAATGCTAAAATTAGTAAAGAATGACCCAGGAAATACTTCTGAACACATATTTTAGTTTTGATCTAATTCATGACATTATTATTTATAATAATAATAATAATAAAATAATTTTTGATGTGCTTTGACTGATTTCAAATGTGTTCTTTGATTATTGCACACCTCTCAATTCCTTCCCAATGTAAGCTTGACTCCATCCTTCAATTTCTGAGATGAGGAGAGTTGTTTGTTGACAGGGAATAAGCGTTCAGCTTCTACTTCCTTTAATTTCCTGAAAGGGTTCAAGATGGATGGGAGAACCGCTCGGTGTCAGGCCTAATTTAGGAGGACTGTCATTAAGGGGATTTTAAATGCTGCGGGCATCCCAGTGAAAAGTGGGGAAACTGTTATGATGCCTTTAGGAAAGTATCTCAAATTTTAACTTGGCTGATACCTAAAAATAAGGTAAGCTGATGTTATTCTTGGTGAGCTTAGTCACTTTGTGTATTCCTGGACACTGAGGTCATCAGAGTTATAATGGGACAGTGTAAACAGTGGGCGTTTATTCTGGACACATGATGGTTTGGGGGATATGTACTGTATGCAAAAAACGAGAGCAGTTGCTGTAGCCACTCACACCTTTAGGATACATGCACACAAACACCGTAAATTAGATGTTACCTTAAAGAGCTGTCTATCTGATTTAATGCATAGTTTTGTAGGTATAAATCGATGTGCATTCAGTGATGTTAAATATTTTTGACAAACAAAACCAGTTAATTTATGTCATCATTTAGCTTTATTTTTTAAATTTTCATTCTAACTTAGAGGGGCGTTTACACCATAGCTGGCTCTGGTTTACACAACACCATTTTCAACTAAAAACGCAATTTGGCCATTCATTTATACGACGATGGCATTTTGGTGGCCTTGCAAACAATTTAAAAAAATCATCTTTAAAGTGCAAAAATGATACCGTTATCGCCTCCGTGCAAACTACAAAAACGAGACTTTGTGACGTCATGGGCATGCGTAGCCTATTACATGCAAAGTGTTTCTTTACAAAGTGAGGACGTTGCATCGTCGAGATAAAGATGTGGGGATTTTCCCATTGGTGCAGAAATGCATTTGACCTCACGGCCAGTCTTAACCTTTTCTGTGGCGCTTTTAAATTAAAACGTTTATAGAAGTGTCATTCCCATTTGGCTTGACTTATGTGTTGACACCGCCATGCCGAACGTGTCCCCCCTTCCTCTCAACGATCAATAGCTGGCAAACACGTCACAATGTGGCTCTTTCTAGCTGTAGAGAAGAAAACTCAGTGTTCTTTCTGTTCCTCAATGTGAATAATAGCACTTTGTTTAGCCGGATCATAACTGCACTCTCTAAAGGCCCACTTGTCTTTGAGTGGTGGTTTTATTTC
The DNA here is from genome assembly GCA_023029165.1 of Gobiocypris rarus. Lineage (NCBI taxonomy): Eukaryota > Metazoa > Chordata > Actinopteri > Cypriniformes > Gobionidae > Gobiocypris > Gobiocypris rarus. The sequence continues at coordinate 27,627,463 of CM040923.1, forward strand.
TGTATTTATATTTTTTACATTAACTAATAAGCTACTCAAGCTCTATATGGGTGTTTAATTTTTTAATAAAGATAAACCCTTGAGAAGCTGAATTGCGGTGATTCCCCACCCTCATACAGGTCCTTCTCAAATAATTAGCATATTGTGATAAAAGTTCATTATTTTCCATAATGTAATGATAAAATTAAATTTCATATATTTTAGATTCATTGCACACCAACTGAAATATTTCAGGTCTTTTATTGTTTTAATACTGATGATTTTGGCATACAGCTCATGAAAACCCACAATTCCTATCTCAAAAAATTAGCATATCTCATCCGACCAATAAAAGAAAAGTGTTTTTAGTACAAAAAAAGTCAACCTTCAAATAATTATGTTCAGTTATGCACTCAATACTTGGTGGGGAATCCTTTTGCAGAAATGACTGCTTCAATGCGGCGTGGCATGGAGGCGATCAGCCTGTGGCACTGCTGAGGTGTTATGGAGGCCCAGGATGCTTCGATAGCGGCCTTAAGCTCATCCAGAGTGTTGGGTCTTGCATCTCTCAACTTTCTCTTCCCAATATCCCACAGATTCTCTATGGGGTACAGGTCAGGAGAGTTGGCAGGCCAATTGAGCACAGTAATACCATGGTCAGTAAACCATTTACCAGTGGTTTTGGCATTGTGAGCAGGTGCCAGGTCGTGCTGAAAAACAAAATCTTCATCTCCATAAAGCTTTTCAGCAGATGGAAGCATGAAGTGCTCCAAAATCTCCTGATAGCTAGCTGCATTGACCCTGCCCTTGATAAAACACAGTGGACCAACACCAGCAGCTGACATGGCACCCCAGACCATCACTGACTGTGGGTACTTGACACTGGACTTCAGGCATTTTCTTCTCCCCAGTTTTCCTCCAGACTCTGGCACCTTGATTTCGACATGCAAAATTTGAGCGACAGTCCAGTGCTGCTTCTCTGTAGCCCAGGTCAGGCGATTCTGCCGCTGTTTCTGGTTCAAAAGTGGCTTGACCTGGGAATGCGGCACCTGTAGCCCATTTCCTGCACACGCCTGTGCACGGTGGCTCTGGATGTTTCTACTCCAGACTCAGTCCACTGCTTCCAGGTCCCCAAGTTCTGAAATCGGTCCTTCTCAACAATCTTCCTCAGGGTCCGGTCACCTCTTCTCGTTGTACAGCGTTTTTGCCACACTTTCTCCTTCCCACAGACTTCCCACTGAGGAGCCTTGATACAGCACTCTGGGAACAGCCTATTGGTTCAGAAATGTCTTTCTGTGTCTTACCCTCTCGCTTGAGGGTGTCAATGATGGCCTTCTGGACAGCAGTCAGGTCGGCAGTCTTACCCATGATTGCGGTTTTGAGTAATGAACCAGGCTGGGAGTTTTTAAAAGCCTCAGGAATCTTTTGCAGGTGTTTAGAGTTAATTAGTTGATTCAGATGATTAGGTTAATAGCTCGTTTAGAGAACCTTTTCATGATATGCAAATTTTTTGAGATAGGAATTTTGGGTTTTCATGAACTGTATGCCAAAATCATCATTATTAAAACAATAAAAGACCTGAAATATTTCAGCTGGTGTGCAATGAATCTAAAATATATGAAATTTAAATTTTATCATTACATTATGGAAAATAATGAAAATAACTTTTATCACAATTTGCAATTTTTTTGGAGAAGGACCTGTATATTAAATTGAAAAGCAAGACATAACGTTCATTATAGCATGTTTTTTCTCAATTTAAATCCAAAATAAACATTTATTAAAATTAGTACATTCTGAAAGAATTTTGGTTAGTTTTTTTTTAATAGAAAAGCATTCATTACGATGTGCTCTCTATTTGTTTTGTTTTTTTGTTTTTTTATTAACCACCATATACACAAAATTCATGCAAACTGCATTTTCGTGGTCAAGCGCGTTGTAGGCGTGGCTCACCGCAGGCGTTACGTCAGCAGCCAATCAGGACGGCGGGGCCGGATAGAATTCTGAACGTGGAGTCCAGCAGCGTCTGTTCCAGTGTGACAGAGTATTTCCGTGCGGCGAACACATCCACAGCCTGACAGATGCAGCAGACCGACGACATGGAGGTACCTTTACTTAATGATTCTAACAGTAACAGACAGAAGTCTCTGGCTCAAGAGAGAGATGGGTTCTGCCATCAGCTGAAGGATTCGGAGGTAATCCGAGCACACTGACAGTTTGCAGGGGTAGTGGGGTGTGTGTGTGTATATGTGTGCAAGGTGGCTTGTTGCTGGGGGCTTTTAAATGCCTCGAGTTGTTATTTTAGAAACATGCATGGTGCTAAAAATACCTTCTCCTTAGGAATTCGATCCGGTGTGACTGGCTGATGGTTTTATAGGGGAGATACATGCGTTTCATGTGCATGCCTTTGAAGGGGAAACATGAAGGGTGCATTTGTTTCTGTCTTTAATTTCCACTTCTTCCACTGACTGTATGTGTATGTATACGTGCACATGCGCATATACAGTGCAGAGAATGTATGCATTTGGCTTTTCATCTACATGTGTATATAACCACAATAACCCATCACTGTCAGTGGGCACAAATTCCAATGTATTTTGCCATAGATATATATTTTATACATTTGACTGATATTAGCTTAATATTTTAGAATATTTGTTTTGATATTGGGCTTTAAGGTGGTCAATAGATCTATCTGTCTATCTATCTATCTATCTATCTATCTATCTATCTATCTATCTATCTATCTATCTATCTATCTATCTATCTATCTATCTGTCTGTCTGTCTGTCTGTCTGTCTGTCTGTCTGTCTGTCTGTCTGTCTGTCTGTCTGTCTGTCTGTCTGTCTGTCTGTCTAGCCTATCAATCTGTCCATTGGTCCACTCATCCATCCATAAAGAGGTCTAACCTTTCAATCTGTCCATCCATCCATATAGAGGTCTAGTCTAACAATCTCTCCATCTGTCTGTCCATCCATCCATCCATCCATCCATCCATCCATCCATCCATCCATCCATCCATCCATCCATCCAGCCATCCATATCCATCCGTTTAGAGGGCTAGTCCATCCATCCATCTAGCCTATCCATCCATCTGTCTGTCCATCCATCCATATAGAGGTCTAGTCCATCCCTCCGTCCGTTTAGAGGTCTAGTCCATCCATCCATCCATCTAGCCTATCCATCGATCTGTCTGTCCATCCATCCATATAGAGGTCTAGTCCATCCATCCATCTAGCCTATCCATCCATCTATCTGTCCGTCCATCCCTCCGTCCGTATATAGAGGTCTAGCCTATCAATCTGTCCATCCATCCATCCATCCATCCATCCATCCATCCATCCATCCATCATCCATCCATCCATTCATTCCATCCATCCATCCATCCATCCATCCATCCATCATCCATCCATCCATTCATTCATATAGAGGTCTAGCCTATCAATCTGTCCATTCATCCATCCATCCATCCATCCATCCATCCATCCATCCATCCATCCATCCATCCATCCATCCATCCATCCATCCATCCATCCATCCATCCATCCATCCATCCATCCATCCATCCATCCATCCATCCATCCATCCATCCATCCATCCATCCATCCATCCATCCATCCATCCATCCATCCATCCATCCATCCATCCATCCATCCATCCATCCATCCATCCATCCATCCATCCATCCATCCAGAGGTCTAGCCTATCAATCTGTCCATCCATCCATATACAGGTCTAGCCTATCAATCTGTCTGTCCATCCATCCATCCTTCAATCCGTCCATCAATATAGAGGTCTAGCCTATCAATTTGTCTGTCCGTCCGTCCGTCCATCCATCCATCCATCCATCCATATAGAGGTCTAGCCTATCAATCTGTCCGTCCATCCATCCATCCATATACAGGTCTAGCCTATCGATCTGTCTGTCCATCCGTCCATCCATCCATCCATCTATATAGAGGTCTAGCCTATCAATCTGTCCATCCATCCATCCATATATAATGAATCCATATAGAGGTCTAGCCTATCAATCTGTCCATCCATCCATCCATCCATCCATCCATATAGAGGTCTAGCCTATCAATCTGTCCATCCATCCATCCATCCATCCATATACAGGTCTAGCCTATCTGTCCATCCGTCCATCCATCCATCTATATAGAGATCTAGCCTATCAATCTGTCTGTCCATCCATCCATCTATCCATCCATCCATCCATCCATATACAGGTCTAGCCTATCTGTCCATCCGTCCATCCATCGGTCCAGTCCATCCATCCATATAGCGGTCTAGCCTATCAATATGTCCGTCCATCCATCCATCCATCCATCCATCCATCCATCCATCCATCCATCCATCCATCCATCCATCCATCCATCCATCCATCCATCCATCCATCCATCCATCCATCCATCCATCCATCCATCCATCCATCATCCATCCATCCATCCATCCATCCATCCATCCATCCATCCATCCATCCATCCATCCATCCATCCATCCATCCATCATCCATCCATCCATCCATCCATCCATCCATCCATCATCCATCCATCCATCCATCCATCCATCCATCCATCCATCCATCCATCCATCCATCCATCCATCCATCCATCCATCCATCCATCCATCCATCCATCCATCCATCCATCCATCCATATAGAGGTCTAGCCTATCAATCTGTCCATCCATCCATCCATATAGGTCTAGCCTATCAATCTGTCTGTCCATCCATCCATCCTTCAATCCGGTCCATCATCCATATAGAGGTCTAGCCTATCAATCTGTCTGTCCATCCATCCATCTATATAGAGTCTAGCCTATCCAATATGTCTGTCCATCCATCCATCCATATAGAGATCTAGTCTATCAATCTGTCCGTCCATCCATCCATCCATATACAGGTCTAGCCTATCAATCTGTCTGTCCATCCATCCATCCTTCAATCATCCATCCATCCATCCATCCATCCATCCATCCATCCATCCATCCATCCATCCATCCATCCATCCATCCATCTAGAGGTCTAGCCTATCAATCTGTCCATCCATCTATCCATCCATATAGAGGTCTAGTCTATCTGTCCATCCATCCATCCATCTATCGGTCCAGTTCATCCATCCATATAAAGGTCTAGCCTATCAATCTGTCTGTCCATCCATCCATCTATATAGAGGTCTAGCCTATCAATATGTCTGTCCATCCATCCATCCATTCATATAGAGATCTAGTCTATCTGTCCATCCGTCCATCCACCGGTCCAGTCCATCCATTCATATAGAGGTCTAGCCTATCAATCTGTCCATCCATCCATCCATATAGAGGTCTAGTCTATCTGTCCATCCGTCCATCCATCGGTCCAGTCCATCCATCCATCTAGAGGTCTAGCCTATCAATCTGTCCGTCCGTCCAGTCCATTCATCCGTATGAGGTCTATACTTTGGATCCATCCAAAGACTGCACACAAAAATTTATACTCATTGCTCTTTCCAACATATGAACATTATTTATCAGTCATTAAAAATAAACGCAGGCAAATGCATATTTGAGTCTCTTTTTGGCACAGTGCAGGGCATATTCAGTCTTCAAGGACAGTAACACATATTGTGCTGGAATATGTCCAGCCTAGTGAAGTTATGGTAATGAATTCCTCGACCGTGATCATTGAGCATATTGAATGTTTTTCCTTTTTTTTTGAGGAATTAGAGCGTTTTCCTCCTGCGGCAAAAATTTTCTAGGACAGTGGTGGGGAGGCAGTTTGAATGTACACAAAAAGCCTTAAAATGATGTGCATGACTGGAGTTTATGACAAGGAGTGAAACTCAAAGGTCAAAATGTGAGTGATCTGTCATTAAACGAGAATATACTGGATGTGAAGCTCTGTGCTTGATCTAATCGTCTGTGCATATTCATATAAGTGATGAATTAATGTATCTGGCAGCATTAAATTAGTTATGAATATTAAATGATGAATATTGACGGACATCTTTTGTTTTTTGGGAACCACATTGTGCAACCCCGGTTTGAGATTTACAGGTTATTCCGGTTTGTTTTGTGTGCGACTCTTCTTCAGTTGCTCTTTGTTATGGTTTGGATGGGCTTTGATTCAGCTGCACTTTGGGCTTTAGATTCAGTGTTGAATTTGATGTGAATATACTTTTTAATAAAACAAAATTTTTGTAAAAACATTTTTTATTGGGTTTTTTTTGTTTATACATCAGGCTTTTGACTCATATTATGGTAAAGTGAGAATGTAGAGCTCATATTTTAGGAGAAAAAACACCAAACTGAGCAAATATTTTCTGCCGATGCTGATATTTATATGTCAAAAACTTAGATGAAATTCTAATAGCTTGTAATGTAAATCAATGAGATCTATATAACACTATAGCAGACTACGGACTTAGTGTGTATATAAATATCAGTGAGCTATCAATAATAGGCTGTCTTAGTAAGATGATATTTAAATGCGTTGTGTTATGATCAAAGCTCTCTAAACATATAATGCATTGCATTACCATGATGATTGAGAGATGAACAAATAAATGTTCCTCAAAAGACAGATGTATCATATTTGCTACTCGCGTGTCTGAGTAATCAGAGTCATGATTCATGGCATAATGTGTATTTTGTGTACAGGACGTTGTTCTAGTTTTTAAGTATCCACAGTTTGCCTTTGTATCAGATGTTTTGGCCCTTTACCTGCCTTGTTTTATCTGAAACCATCAGTGTCATTGCTTTGGATCAGACATGAGTTCTGCTTCTGGGAGATCCGAGTGGGAGTATAACCTTCAGGGAAGATGTTGGTAACGCTGTCAAAAGGAAAGCCCATCTCCCTCTCTCTCGCTCCCACACAGCTCTCAGTTAGAGCCTTTCACCATGAGTATCAATGCCATCTGCTCCTGAGAACCAAAATAAAATGCTCCTGACTGTGCCACACATGTCTGTGAAAGAGAGAAGAGGGTAAACATGAGAAATCATTAGTTTTGTGCGCACAACTGCACATGCATACATAAAATCTGCACATGCATTATGATGATAATGTTCATTTATATTTTTCTCACATTTTATATATATATAATATTATATTCCCCATATACACTATATATTTATATATGTATATCAATAATTTACACAGATAAAAAAAAAATTGGACCAGTGTTATTTTAGTTTTATTTTGAATTATTAGCTTTTATTTCAATATATTTTTTATGAGCTTTTGTCATTTTATTCATTTTTTATATTGCTATTTAGGTTTAATTTTAGTTTTTTTTTCATTTTTATTCGTTTTAATTTTTAATTTTAGCTTTTATTGCTTTAAATTCATTCATTTAAATTTCTAGTAATTTCATTGTTTTTTTTGTTTTGTTTATAATTTTTTTTTTATTATTATTTTAGTTCCAGTTAATAATTTTAGTTCTTCAACTTAAACTCATTTCAGTTCATTGCAAAGGCAATATTTCTAATTTCAACCAATATTTTTATTTAATTTCAGCTTTATTTCAATTAACAGAAATGTATTTAATAGTTTTAGTTAACAATAATAACCCTGATGGGGACTTATTTTAAGTTTCCCTGATTAACAGCTGCCAGGAAAGTCATTAATGTATTTCCAACCTCTAGCTGTCAAAGGAAAGATTACTGTAAAAGCACTCTATGAGAAAGTAGAGAGAGGTCAACGATCACTTAGAAAAGACACAGAGTTTAAGACCTGAGAACAGAGTCCAACAATATCAAGAGCTCTTTCGATCTCATTGTGAAGAGTTGTGCATAATGCTGGCCTGTACGGGTGGGTGGCAAAAAGAGGCCATTATTTAAAAGGAAGGATGTGAAAGCAAATCTGAGGTTTGCCAAAAAGCATAATAGTGAGTGACCCAGTTGTAATGGTTTTTTGAGGTCAGATGCCTCCATAATAGAGCTTCAGAGTGGTAATTATGGGACGAGTCTATCATAAACATAACACCATTGAAGAACAGATGCATATTTTGGTTTTTGGGTCCAATCGGTCAATTCTGAGCCCATTTTGTGATTTACAGATTACTCTTGTCTGTTTCAAGGGATAGAGGGGCGTGCAGCTTGTTCAGTTGCTCCTTATTATGGTTTAGTTGGGCTTTGATTCAGTTGCACTTTGGGCTTTAGATTTGATGCAGGAGAATATGAAAGGACCAAACAACATCAGTTTTATTTAGAGGTCCAAACTGAGAGAAAATATGCAATTTACGGGAAGAAAACTGCAATCTAAAACACAAAGACTGGGAGAAAGTCCAGCAGAACAATGAGGCCAAATTAGCTGCAACAAGGTGAATGTCCTGAAGAAGCACTTTATCTTCAAATGGATAAGAATAATCAGCTGAGCAAGAGAAACTGATGTGCTCCTCTTGGGGAATGAAGACACTTCATCTTCAGCATTATATGCTCCTTACATAATTCTTATTCAACTGAGAGCAGAGCATATTCCCCAGATGTTAATTTGGTCTGTAATTAAATCGAAATGCCTCAGAGGACCTGACACCTCTTCAAATCCACGCTTGGTTCAAGATTTTAGAGGCTGTTTAGTGACACTAGCTTACAATAAATCAGCACTGATGGGTAAGGTTTAATTATACCCAAAAGTGAAAATTACCCCATGATTTACTCACCCTCAAGCCATCCTAGGTGTACATGACATTCTTCTTTCAGACAAATGCAGTCAGAGTTATATTAAAATATATCTTGGCTCTTCTAAGCATTTTAATGGCAGCCCAAAATTTGAAGCCCAAAAAAGTGCATCCATCCAAATGTTAGTGTTGATGAAAAAGATGCATATTTTACTGTTTCTTGAAAATGGATAAAGACTCAGCTGCTCATGTTGAGTTAGGTCATTCCACCAGCAGGAAACGGTCAAGGTAAAGGTTCATGAAAGTGATTTTGTGCCTCTTTGGGATGGCACCACAAGGCAACGCAAGCTTCTAGAGGGCACATAGGTCTGAAGTAATGAGTTTAGGTATAGTGGTGCAAGGCCAGTTGTTGCTCTTGGGAAACATCAGTGCGTTGAATTAGATGCTATTGGCAAAGGGCAACCTGTGATAACTGATGAGGAGAGGTGTGATGTGCTCTCTCTTCGGCTCATTAAAGACCACTTTCGCTGCTGCATTCTGGATCATTTGCAGAGGCTTGACAGTACATGCTGGAAGGCCTGCCAGAGAGCATTACAATAGTCCAGCCTGTGTAGAACAAGAGCATATGCAAGGATTTGTGTAGCATGATCCAATAGCAAGGGCCTGATGTTGATGCTGATCCTGATGTTGCATATCTGCAGGACCGGGCAATTCTAGCAATGTGGTTTGTGAAGTTTAACTGGTCATCACAACTACAATGTTCCTGGCTGTCCTGGATGGGAGTTAGGGTTGATGAGCTTAGCTGAATGGAGAAGTTTTGATGAACTGCTGCATGGGTTGGATCTGTCTTGGCAAGGTTGAGTTGAAGGCAGCTACCGTTGGGTCATCCAGCTGGAATGAGAGAGTTGAATGTCATCAGCATTGCAGTGATAGAAAATCCATGTTTCTGAATGATAGAACCTAGTAATGTCATGTAGATGAAGAAAAGAAGTGGTCCAAGCACCGAGCCCTGAGGTACCCAGTAGCTAGGTGTTGCGACCTGAGAGGTAAAACTTGCAACACTGGAGAGCAGCTCCTGAGATGCAATTTGTCATAGGGGTCAAAAGCAGCAGACATATTCAGCAAGATGAGTACTGATGATATGGAAGGTGTTCTTGCTATTATCAGAGTTTCAATAACCAAGAGCTGGGCACTTTCGGTAGAGTTACCGCTTTTGGAGACAGACTGGTAGCTGCCCAGGAGCTGTCCAGGACACGTGCAAAGTGCACACTTGGTCAACAGTCAGTTATACAGGAAACATCCTTTTACGTGGATACACTGGAAACCTCTACAGTCTTGCTTCCTGTTAACATGGCGCACTTTGTAGATTAATCCTAATTTGCAAACTTCTATTTGCACTACAGTTGTGTAATTTGGCCGTTATCACAAAATGCTTATGTTTGAATATGTTACATGATAGTATTGGGACATGCTAGCATGTCATGAGATTGTTGATACCCTCTTAAAAAAACATTGTGAAATCTATGGGGGGAAAAATAGAAGTTGTTGTTGCAAGAACTTTACAGTAAAAAACATTTTATGTTTTACTGATTGAACTTAAATTTACAGTGAACTATATAATTAACTGTTACAATGTTAATATGCCAACCTATTGAAGTACATTTTGGACCTTTATAATAGACTAGCTATGTTTCCATACACATTTTATTTGCATTTTGGAATATTGCATAAAAAATTGCTGGATGGAAACAACATAAACAACATGTGCATGAACTACAATGGAAACACATTTACCAAATAAATCCCTCGATGCAACAAAAAACTCACGTGACTTTGCCTTAACAAATGATGTGATTGGATAACTGGACCAACTAGTGGACCAATCACATCGCACAGCATCTCAAAGTATCTCAAATGTTAGTTTGGTCATTCTGAAATGCACAGTCAAAGTCTGTCATCAAAATGATTTGGTTTTATTCCTCAGTCTCACATGATTGTGTTCATAAACACCAGGCATCAGAACACAAGAGAATATTACTGCGTTTCATCTGCACGCTCTGAGCAAGTCATTTATGATGAAAAAAGAGTCACAGTGGCTTCCCCGATTGCAGTAACTTCCTTTTTTTTATTGCAGATATTTTGCGCTTTTTCCCAGGAAGTGACATGTTTGTTCTCTTGAACACATGGGATGGAAACGCTGCTTTATTTGTAAATGTTTTATGCAATATTTCATATTGTGCATAAGTTAAATTTGCAACTTTGGATGGAAACATAGCTACTGACAACCACCTTAAATCACACTGGTGGTAAAACGAAAACCACATGGTGAATAAAAGCTCATGACTAGTAGCTTTTCCAAACAAGTTCTTTATTTGAGATGCATTAATCCTAATGTCATTTTCTATTTTGGGATTAAAAGTATGTGAATTGAGCAATGTGTGGCTTTAACTGTGACTTTTTTACTGTCTGTATTATGCAGGGGTGTTTCTGCATATTTAGACGTTTGTGGCTTCTGAGCGCCTGCGCTGATGGAAATGCTCACTGTCAGTGTGTGTGTGAGCATGTGTAAATTTCCCACTCTACAGTTGTTGAAGTACTAGAGTAGTGTGTCCTCATGGCTGAATTTGCATAATTACAAGGAAAAGCACATGCTGAGGAAATAGTGGAAAGACCTGAAATGCAGTTGCTCCAGGATGTTGGGCATGTGACACTGTCTGTTGTTGCAGTGCAGTTATTGTTTGCGTCTGGTCCGCAGGGGTCCATGGAGTCCCCTAACCTGGAGTTTGAATATGGGGACACAGACGGCTTCACTGCTGAGCTCTCAGGTCAGTCACACACACAAACACATCTCACACTGAATTTGGGTGATCTTATCTTTTAAAAGGATGTATTTAAATAACATATGGAATCAGAACAGGAACTGTTTTAGATCTTGCAAGAGTTCAAACATAGCTTTATTATTAAAATAGAATATATTTTACTATGAAAAGCTAATGTTATGTATCTTTTTTTCCTTTAATCATATGTGTCTCTTTCACACAGAGCTGTACAGCTACACAGAGGAACCAGAGTTCAGTCTAAACAGGGATTACTTTGAGGAAGACTTCAAGAATCATGGTAATGTAGCCAGTGTTATATTTCAGCTAAAATCTTAAATCACGTTTCTAGTGCAAAAAATGCAACAACAACAAAAGAATTGAGAGAGAGAATTTATTGAGAGAATTGTGAGTTTATATCGCAAAAAAAAGCATTGCGTGGCAGAAACAAGCTTCATATTACAGTGTTATGCAATTTGTTTCTCAAGTAAAATCAATCAAATTACCTTTTTAGATCTAAGTTTATATCTCAGAATTTTTTTTCTCCAATTCTGAGTATATTACTTACAATCCTGTTTGTTTTTTTCTCAAAATTGCGTGTTTACATCTTGCAGAATTGAAGTTTGTTTCTTAATTTTATAACTCGCAACTCACAGAAAAAGTCAGAATTATGCAATTAAAAAGTCGCAATTACCTTTTAAAAAATGTTTTATTCTATGGTGGAAACAAGCTCCCATACAGTAAGGCTTGTTCACTGAGAGCAGGTGTATTTTTTTACCACTTTGGAAAATAGTTTTCATGTTTTAAAGTGCACTTATTATACAAAATTCACTTTTGCATGCGTTTGAACATAAATGTGTGTTGGAAGTGTGTGTACACAACCACCCTATAATGATGAAAATCCTTTTTTTTAATCCCTATAAATCATAAGCAGTGTCTCAGAACAAGCCGTTTGCAGATTCCTGGGAATGTGATGTCACATTTCACAGGCCCCGCCCTCGAGTGTTGATGTATTAGTATAGACCCCACTCTCAGAGAGCTGTACAGTCCGCCATGTTTATCTCCTCGCCAGAGCATTAACAGCAGCATTCAAGAAATGTGTTCTTAATAAAGCTACTAAAGTTATTCAGTCAGGAGCAGTGAGGGATTTTCTGTTTATCTTCTGTTGTTTGATTCCTATTAACAGCAAATATAGCAGTAGGTTATATATATTACACTGCTTTCACTTCAGTACACAGATCTAATATACACATGGGATTTCTGTACTTGCTGCATTCGTGCACAGACATAACAAACTGTGTTCATGGGACCTTTGTGTGTTTCTGACATAACCTTATGTGCATTTGACAGTTTAATCTCAATAATGAAAGAGAACTAGTCTAGTTTAATACTCACAGACGCACTGACATCCAGGTCTCTGTGCGCATGGGTCGGGTGTGTGTGCTCAAGTTGAGGGTAATATTGCTTTAAAACTCATGCAGAGGATAATATTTCATGATGAAGAACTGCAATGTAATGTGTGCGTGTCCGCGATAGAGATGATCATCAAAACAAAACAGAAGTATCATGTTTCAATTTTAATTTGCGTGTTCACAAGCTGTGAAGGCTCCGCCCTCTGTGGTGGGGAGCAGCAGCTCATTTGCATTTAAAGGAGACACACAAAACACCTCATTGTTCTCAAACCCAAAAATTGGCATTTTCAAAATGGTATATTAAATGATCTGTTCATTTTTTTATCTGAAACGTCACATACACATTCTGGGGACACCTGGGACTTATATTACATATTGTAAAGAGGGGCATAATAGGTGCCCTTTAAGCATAAACCTACGGAGGCTGTAAAGGGACATGGTGATGGAAAAAAATACAACATTTCAAAACGTACAAAACTTTGCGTTTTCCAGAGAAACTTTGTGTTCGTTCATTTACAAGAGAACGCAAAAGCATTGACAAATAATTTTTCCACCCATTTCATAGTTTTTTTCCTTCACCATGATCCTTTAGGGGGTCCGTACAAACCTCTCTAAAGTTGGTAAATCAATATTTAATGAGAGAAAACAATTTGAGTAAAAAAGAATACTTAATTCAATATATCCTACACCGTTTTGCTTCCGTTCCGAAGTTATTTTAAGTATGTTTAACTAGAAAAACACAGAATAACAAACATCTTTATTAGTTAGTGCGTCTTCCATACTAATTGATGCCGTTAAAGATCATTTGAGTTTTCTGCTCGTATTGCATTGTGTTTAAGAGTGAGAAACTGCTTGCAGTGCCGGTTGCATAAAGCATTAAGACTAATCTTACAAGTTAGACATCAAATGGTTTCTTTAAGATGGTTCATAACGTTTTAAAATCAGTTACATAAAAACGTAGATTGGCCTATGATAGTAAGACTGCCCCTTGACTGACTAACTGCTAGTGTGTCTCATAGATTTTGAGACACTGTCTTAACCTATGGCTGTTTATGCAGCTGACCGAAGCTTCATTAACTCCACCTGTGTCTGAAACTGAACAGAAATAAAGCCTCAGCAAAATCCCACAGTTCTCTTTCTGTGAGGAAAAGGAGAACTTTAATGAATGTTTATGTAGTGACGTTGTGTGTGTTTGTAGCCTCAGGCTTTACCCTGCCTGCTGTGTGCACAATCTCACCTCAACAGATCTCTCCCTCTCTCTCTCTCTCTCTCTCTCTCTCTCTGTCTCTCTCTGTCTCTCTCTCTCTCTCTCTCTCTCTCTGTCTCTCTCTCTCTCTCTCTCTCTCTCTCTCTCTCTCTCTCTCTCTCTCTCTCTCTCTCTCTCTCTCTCTCTCTCTGTCTCTCTCTCTCTCTCTCTCTCTCTCTCTCTCTCTCTCTCTCTCTCTCTCTCTCTCTCTCTCTCTCTCTCTCTCTCTCTCTCTCTCTCTCTCTCTCTCTCTCTCTCTCTCTCTCTCTCTCTCTCTCTCTCTCTCTCTCTCTCTCTCTGTGCTGTGTTTGCCTTGGCGCTGCAGTCTCTTCTGCATGGAAAAAGCCAAGTGCCTGGATCCCTGGTTTCTGTGCGCTGGCTGTACGTCAGTGTTGCTTGTGAAGCAACTACATGTCACGTGTTAATGGAGTCATTTACAAGACACATTCGTACTTTTGAAAATTGCTACCATGCAAAGGGGTCCACCCTCTCTCTGACATTAACAATTAAATGGGCCATTTAAAACTCTTCACATTTGAAATTCACTACAAAAAAGATTTTTGTCTTGTTTTCCAGTACAAATATCTCAATCTTAAATCAAGATACAATTACTTGAGAAGCAAAAATGACTTGGGGCCAGATTTACTAACAGCTTGCGCCAACGCAAACCCTCTTTTGGCATTAAAAAACTACTGTCAGGATTTAGTAAAGACACGCAGTGATAAATTAGTGCTGAAAAGGCGAGTACAGGGTTATTTTTGCGGTTGACCTTATTGCATATGCATTAGTAGGAGTTTCCCTTTCAGGTGCAAAATTTATGGGAGGAGAATTAAGTCTTTTTAAATCAAGTCTTTTTTTTTTTTCTTGGAAAATTTATTAAAAGTGAGTTAATGCTTTAAGAAAATAGGCTTGATTCATATGGAAAACTAGATTATTTTTCTTGTTTTAAGCAACAACTCTTAATTTTGATCAATTTTTCAGGGAATTTTTTTTCTCAAGTAAATATGTCTTGAATTTAGAATGTTTAGATATTTATACTGGAAAACGAGACAAAAATACTGTGTTTTGCAGTATGAAAAACAACATTTCCATAATGCATAATGGGTCATTACCATCAGAATTCAATTGTAAATCTTTCAGTGATTTAATTTTACACATGCCTTCTAATGAAGACCTTTTGTTCCCCATGTACATACTATATACTTATTACAATAACTGGGTAATAACTAAGTACTAACCCTGAGCCTACCCCTAAACCTAACAATAACCCATGTAGTTACCTTTTATTACCCAGTACTTTCAAGGTAAGTACACTATATTTTAACTGACTTTACAGCAGAAATCTGCTATACACTCTCAAATAAGCATGTAGTAAATGTTTTACCAGGAAGGTTTGTACAGTAATTTGCATTGAAATCCTCCTCGTATATGTAGTTGAATAACATTTATGACTGAAAGAGGTCAGTGAAGTGAACCAGTATGTGCCGCCCCTCTCACGGAGGTTTGAGCAACACAAATCCTGACTAATCTTTCTCATGTGTGAGAAATGAACCAGAATGGGAGGCGGTAGAAAAATGACAGATTTGATCCTTCTGTCCTCTGCTCTCAGTGAAGGGTCGGAGGTGGATGGTGTTGAGTTTGGAGGAGCAGAGGGCATATGTCATGAGACTGCTGGATGCTCTGGAGGTCACCGATCGGGACAAGAGGCTCAAAGTGGCCCGGGCCATCCTCTATTTGGCACAAGGTACGGATGTAGCACATGCGACCACAATGCAACTAGTCAAGAACAAATCATATTTCGCACCAAATCAAAAGAAAGTTATGAAACTATATATATTTTAGGATCATGAAATACGTGATCAGCAATATACAGTTAGTGAACATCACAACAGTGAGAGCAGCATTTAGATAAATTTTAAAGTGTGCTTTCCTCTCAATAACAAAATATTCATACTACAAAAATGACCGCGGTGTAAAAACAGTAGTTAAGAAAGCATCTGATCATAGTGATGTGGTGTTTGAACAAGCTCTGCAATCCGGCACTCCAGTCAAGTCACTTCACATTTATTTATAACACTTTATACAATAGATTGTTTAAAAGCAAGCAGCTTTACAGAATCAAACATGAAAAACCACTGTCAACCCAGTTTTTGTGTGCATTTTGAAGTATCGCATTGGAAACATGGCAACGGCAAATTTAAAACAAAATCCCTTAATTTGCAAAAAAGTTTTTATACTCGCTTGACGTAGTTTTTGACTTGTGCTAAAAAGAGTTAATGTGGCCTCTGACAGGTTGTAAGTAAAATGTCTGGTCATAAAAAATGTTGTCCTGATATAATGACGCCACATCAGTTTGTTCTTCAATTTCTCTTGAAGTGTATCGGGGCCATTCAAATATTTTGCAATTGTGACTTATTGTATTTTCATAATTAGCCTATTAACTTTTTCCCTACCATTGACAGAATTTTCTGGCTTTCCATGTTTTCATTGTTATACAGTAGGGGGGCGCTATTACGCATCTTCTGAAGGAGTAGAAAATCTCTGGATCAAAACAGGCAAAAAAGCAGCAGAAACAAGTGATTAAAAAGTGATTTAAAAAACAATGCTATTTTCACAGCTTTTTGTTCAAAATTATGCTTTTTTTTATGAAACTTACCCACATTCATGTGTTGATAAAAAAAGATAGTATGAAGCTAAAAAATTGTTTTCTTGTTTAAGAAGCAGAGGCTGGTAACTTTAAAAAAAACACATAATCCCCTAATTCTCATTCCTTTTAATAATGACGTATTATTTATTTGTAGTATTGCTTTTAATTTATGAATATTTACATTTAAAAAATATTTTATTGCTTGTTTTTTGTGAAAAATATTATAAAAGATACAATTATATTAAACATCTTAACAAATCATCGTTGATTTAAACAATTAAAAACATTTATGGTAATTGAAGTAAACCTGAAATAAAATAAGATGTAAACACTAGTTGAAAAACTCACGCTAAATTAGACTAAAATTAGAAATGTGAAGCTAAAGCACTAAAATTATTAATGGGAAATTTTTTTTTATAAAATGACAAAAGCACATCACGAAAAGACAATTTGTTTTCAAAATTAACATAAAACTAAAAGCGAATTCAAAAATATTGATAAAACTAACATGAGAAAAATTACACCGATGACAATTTGCACATAAACATGCTTGGCATGAAATAATATCAACAACATTTGTTTGTGTTTTTCTTGTTTTTTCTTCTTTTGCTTCGCGTGTGTATTAAGGTGTGTTTGACGAGTGTGACACAGAGACTGACGTCCTCTACTGGTCTCGACACAACGTCTTCCTCCTCTACGACATGGGCATCTTCACGGCTCTGCTGGAGCTCCTCAGCATGGAGATCGAGTGAGTGTCTTCATTTCCCAAAATGCCTCATTGTCCCTGTGACTGAGGGCAAGCCTTCTGCTGCAGGCGGGAACACACTGAAATATTGAAAGAGACAGACAGAGAGTGAAGAGTTTAACAGTGCTTCTATTTTTATTCTCTTTCTCCTGAGGGAGCAGGTTAGAAACGGCTCAGTCATGACTGTGTGTGTGAAACGGTGTTTAAGGGTTTGTGTATTTCTGCAGATCTCCTGGGTGCCGTACTAATGAGCCGTACGCCTTTTCTTTTTCTGTTTCTTAATGCCCGCTGTGTACGGTAGCAGCTGCCTGGGCGGCACAGGGAGCCAGTTCTCTATTTCTCTAATTACCCGCATTAAGGACACTTCCATGTTAATGGATCTTTCTGTTCCATCACAGATATCAGATGTCTCTCTTCGTCAAAATTGTGTTGTTGAGAGAAAAAAATGCAGACAAGTTGCATTGGTGTAGAAGTCACATTTTATTATTGCATTTAGAAATAATGTAAAATGATTTAGAGGCTAATAAATAAAAAATGTTTAATCAAATTTATATTTCTTAGAAAAAGCTTCAAAATAATTAAAAAAGCCCAATGCTTTAATAAATTACATTGTTTCAACCAAGATGTTTGTCAGGTAATAAGAATAACAAAAGGGATTTTATATTCACATAGTAAATTCACATTTTTATTAGAAAAATCTTCAGTTCTAATAATATAATATAATATATATTATAATATAATCAGTGTTGGCATAGGCTAAAACTATATATATATATATATATATATATATATATATATATATATATATATATATATATATATATATATATATATATATATATATATATATATATATACTGATATATATATATATATATATATATAGATGTAAAAAGAAAATTATAAATGTTGCCTTTGCAGCTTAAATGACAAAAATAAATAAATAATTTAATTAATTAAAGCTAAATAAAACAAGAAAAATGTCAAATGCACATAAAAAATTATTGAAAATTAAATTAAATTGAAAACTTATAAAAATAAAAACTATGAATAATCCAAACTATTCAAAACATATACAAATTATATTAAAATAACACTATATTATATTATAATCGAATATAATATAATATGAAATAATTAATATAATAAAATTAGTGCTGGCATATCGATTAATCGCATCTAACAGACACACACACACACACAGATTTTTATATCTTATGTTAGGTCCAATTAATTTATTTGACAGCACTTAATGCAATATAATATAATTAGTGCTGGCATATTGATTAATCACAATTAATTTATTTGACAGCACACAATACAATACATAAAATTCTTGTGAACATAGGCTTTTTTCCCGCAGCACATTTCAGATGATGATAAACTTCAGCTTATGTTTCATACTACCGTATATACTGTATTGGTTCATCATATTCTTATCAAGCATCAAAGCAAGATCAAAAAGGCAGAATTCTTTTGTGTGTCCTTCTCGTACCTGCTGTCATCTCTCCATAATAAGGCCAGTCTTTATTTCCTGCACCACGGGCCTCTCTCTCCGTTTCCTCCTGCTCTCTTGTGTTCAGAGAGCCGCAGAGTGGTCCGTCTGTGATCTCGGCTTCAAAGACAGCCTGGCCACCATGCCTCTCCTCTTTCAAGCCCCTGCCTGACCGGATTTAGTGTCTTTGTACCATCATGCCATCAGCCCACACAGAGCTGTGCTCAGGGAGACCGTAGCGCTGCCTCTTCTGCAGTTATTGATGCCACACAATTAGCCCTCCAGCTCCTCTGAACATCGATTCATATTTGGCCAAGCACAACATATTCAAATGATCAAGGCTGATAGCTTGTCAGGTGCAATAAGCTAGTGTTTGTGCTGCAAAATTAATGCAAGCCATAAGACCACATGCCCTGTTTGTCTCGCAAAAACTCATTTATATTGTATTTTGTGGCATAATAAAACAATTGGCTGAAGTCTTTTGATGGAGATGTTATGTAAGGATGTCCGTAGAGTGCTATTTTGATTTAGTATTGTTCCCTTTTCCTCCAGTAATAACCAGGCGTGCAGCACCGCGGTAAGAAAACCAGCCATTTCACTGGCAGACAGCACTGAACTCAGGTAAGATGTCCACTGGGAATGAATCATTTTCTTCTTTCACAGACATTCATAAGCTCTCTCACAACATGACTTCTCCTTATCCAACCCCCAATCCACTTCTCAGATTTACTTCAAAATCTTTCTGACGGCAGCCTCGTGTTTCCTTGCCTTCATGTGTTTGAGTGCATTTCTCAATATATCTGCTCGCTCCAAGCTAACATAATAGAGACCTGAATGTTGTTTTCCTGTAGGAGTAGAGCTGCTGCATTAGCTGATTATAGAAGGAAAAGACTGGCTTTTGGTCACAATAAACAAAGACTCTCTCTCTCTCACTAATACACACACTCAGATTGAAAGTAAAGGCGTTTGCATTATGTTCTGAAGGGTTCTTCTGAGCATCATGTATCTGATGGTTGAGACCATTCGTGTGGAAATGGAGGGTGACAGTCCTGAGAGGAAGGCAGCCAGAGAGGCCTTCAAAACAGAGTTGGGTGAGAGACTGTGTGTCCTTAAGTTTTACAGATATACAGACGTGTGTGTGTGTGTGTGTGTGACCTTGTGTTGGCTGTTGACCTTCTCTATGCTGCAGTGATTAACCTCCCTCCTCCTCTCAGGTTCACCTCTTTATAACGGAGAGCCCTTTGCCCTCCTCCTCTTCACCATGGTAACCAAGTTCTGCAGCATGAATGCGCCCCATTTCCCCATGAAGAAAGTGCTGCTCTTACTGTGGAAGACCATACTGGTCAGTCTCCATATACACACATCAGAATTACTATGACATGCGTTCCAATTTAGATCAATACTTCTATTCTATTCTATACCACACATTAATCATTGCTTATTATATCATATTCTGTTATGCTATGTTGCATTCCATTGTATTCCATTTTACTAATAGAATTCTATTCTATTCTATACCACACATTAATCATTGCTTATTATATCATATTCTGTTATGCTATGTTGCATTCCATTGTATTCCATTTCACTTATAGAATTCTATTCTATTCTATACCATACATTAATCACTGCTTATTCTATGCTATTCTGCTATGCTGTTACATTCTATTTTATCCCATTTCACTCAGATTACGTCTTATATTCTATTCCACATGATTCACTTATTCTGTTATTTGTTATGCTGTTGCATTCTATTTTATTCAGTTCCGTTTCACTTTCATTCCATTGTATTCACTTATAGATTTCTATTCTGTTGTATTCTATTCCACATAGTAATCACTGCTTATTCTATACTATTTGTCATACTGTTACATTCTATGTGATCCCATTTCCCTTATAGATTACATATTCTATTCTATTCTACACAATAATTATTTTATGTTTTATTTCATTTCACTCATAGATTACTTACATTACATTATATATCATTCAAAAGCTTGGGATCAGTAAGTATTTAAGATATTAATACTTTAATTCAGCAAGGTTGCACGAAATACATTTCAAATAAATGCCATTTCTATTAAGTGTATCACAAAATATTATGCCACAAAATATTAAGCAGCACAACTGTTTTCAACATTTGATTTCTGATGTGACACTGAAGACTGGAGTATTGATGCTGAAAATACAGCTTTGATTACATTTTGCAATATATTCAAATAGAAAAACAGCTATTTTAATTTGTTATAATATTTCACAGTTTTTACTGTATTTTTGATCAAATAAATGCAGCCTTGGTGAGCTTAAGAGACTTATTTAAGAAATATTAAAAAAGTCTTACCAACTTTTGAATGGTAGGGTCTATTTTATTCTGCATGGATGAATGATTGCATTTTATTCTATTTTGTTATTTTGCTACTTATTGTATTCTATCACACAGAAAGACAACTTGTAGGATTTTTCATAATACAAACATTGTCTCTATCATGGACTAGTCTAAATTAAGACTTGCTTACATCGTCTCGCCCTCTGTCCATTGATGTCTGTGTGTCTGTGTGTTGGCGTGCACCTCAGTTCACACTGGGAGGTTTCGAGGAGCTGCAGGAGATGAAGGTGAGAATGAGAGAGCAGTTGAACCTGCCGCCGCTCCCTGAGGACAGCATCAAGGTGGTGCGAAACATGCGGGCCGCGTCCCCTCCAGCCTCGGCCATGGAGCTCATCGAGCAGCAGCAGCAGCAGAAGAGAGGACGCAGGAGCCGCAGGGTATGAGGAGCACACCACAAACACACAGCTCTCAAAGACGTTTCAATAGCAGAAACCATGTGATGAAGCACAATCACTGTACCAGCATGAGTTGAGCTCACTCCACACAACTACTCATACGCATAATCCTATACAATCAGTATGGGAAATACAAAACACAAAAAAATATTCTGATCTGTGCTACCTATTAATACTAATATGATGGCCCACCTAGCCTTACACAACCTTTAAAATAAACACACAAAAGGGACTATATGCCTGTGTTTTACCGCACTACTGCCCTTAAAGACACTCTAACCTTGCAACGGTGATGTCACAATGAGAGTGAAATTTAGAAGTGCGCCGATTGGCCGGTTTGTCTGTACAACAGCAGGTTTCACGCTGCAAAAAATTAGTTTCTTATTTTTCCAGTACAACTATCTAAGCATTCTTAAAGCAAGATACATTTACTGTAGAAGCAAAATTACATTAGGGGCCCTATTTTAACAATCTGAGTGCATTGTCTGAAGCACATGACGCAGGTGCACTTAAGGCATGTCCAAATCCACTTCTGCTTATTTCATGATGGAAAAAAATGGTCAGGGCACCTGGTGCATGGTCCAAAAGGGTTGTACCTATTCTCTCAATGAATCATGGGTGTGTTTTGGACGAAACATGCAATAAACCAATCAGAATCTCATCTCCAATTCCCTTTAAAAGCCAGTTGTGCTTGCACCATGGCGGATTCGCTATTCACATGGAGGAATATAGACACCCTCAACCTGACGAGTCCGTTTAAATACATGTGTGTATTGCCATGGTTGGTCAAATAATTAGTCGATTTCATTCATCATTACTGGAAATAGATAATTCTGATACATGCAATGACTATCCATTATGACATGTAGGCATTTTTATATCTTTATGTACACAATAATAATCTTTTACATTGTAATCCTTTTATTTTTAATATTTGGCATGTTTGTGCGCGCCCTTTAAATAACACAAAAAATACTGCACTATTGACCTTAGATCAGGTATTTGTTAGTAACTGGTGCAGTGGTTTTCAGTTCCTCAAAATAGCAACACGCCAACAATGCACCTGAACACAACTGGTTTCAGACCAGCACGCCTATGGGCCAACAGATGGGCGCCAGTGCATTTGCTATTTATGCAATGTGGGGCTGGACATGAAGATGATAACTGCGTCGGGCTGAAACTAGCAAAAAACACTTGTCGAGCCTGCCGTCGCATTGCTTCAGGTGTATGATAGGGCCCTAAGTCTTGTAAGTCTCTGAAATAATTCTTACATTTTTTTGTTTTTGCTTAAAACAAGAAAGAAAAATCTGCCAACAGGGTAAGAAAAATGATCTTGTTTTCCGGCCCCATTGGCAGTTAAAGTACGAACTTAATTCATTTTGATCCATTTTGCTTCACAAGTAAATGTATCTTGATTTAAGAACATTTAGATATTTTTACTGGAAACCAAGACAAAAATAATAACGAATAAGAAAATCTCTTTTTTGCAGTGCACAGTTTTTGACTTTCCTCTGTCTCCCTCTCCTACTCCTCTCTGCCCTTTTCTCTCTGGGTTTTGGTTTTTCCTGTTGGCTCATTCCCGTCTCTTCCTTGTGTCCCTACAGAGTGCCTTTGTTGATAGCTTGGAAGGAGACAGTCCATATGCCAAGAAACAGGTCTTTACCCCAAACCCCTTTTGTGCATTTTCTTTGTTGTGGGCTGGCCTTGCACTCTTCCACTCTTTTTTCCTTCACAGCAATTTGTTTTTCCTTTGAAACTTGATTTGGGGAAGGGTTCTAAGAGATACAGCTGACCATGGCTACCGGACATTAGCAAAACTCTCTCTCCTCCTCCTATCTTTCCATTTGCACATCTTTCCACACATTCTCAGTCAATGAAATCCACATAGACACACTGCGGCTCCCACTAGCTAGCAGAATGGCTTCTTCTCATGGGCAACCAATCACAGCTGAGTCACCTTTGCTCATGACCTCAGCACCGCCCACAGACAAACTCATACATTGACTGCACTGGAACAAAGGATGACGCTCCACTAATGCACCTCATGCCTGATGCTTGCTCTGAATCTTGCCATTCATCCGTTTGCACAACACTAGAGATGTAAAGAACTTGTTTTTTGTGCCTTTGTTGAACTGAATCTGCACAGGAATGTTGAAAAGGTACTTGCAGTGTTGTATTCTGGAATGTACGAGTCCCCAAAATTGCGTCAAGGATTCAGTTTTTGTGATGCTTACCATTTGCAGGTTTGCGGAACGGTAAGTTTCAGCAATAAACTCTAAGCGAAGGATGGGGAATTTAATCTGAAGGCAAAACAAATTTCCACAAGTAAGCTTGGGAGACCCTGATGTGACTCTCGTTCAGTCAGTGTAAACATTTGAAACCTCTTATTCAGGATGTTTCAGGATGCCAAATGAAGCAGCTTGATTTTAAAATTATAACTAATAGATTTAAGGCCATAACACTCCAAGCCAAGTGTGAACATCAGTCGGGCTTCTACAGACACAGCTGACGATATACGACAGCCTTTCGTCACAAATGTCGACTTGCTGTGTTTCGGCCTTTACAACATCTTAACGAGACTCAATATCAGGGTCCAGAGTAATATGCACATTTGCAACATGATATTAAACTCTTTCTCCTTCTCTTGCAGCCCCTGGTCAAGCAAGACAGCCTGGACACGTACAACGAACGGGACCCTTTCAAGAACGATGACGCCCGGGATGAGGAAGATGACCCAGAGGATGTGGACAGTGGCATCGAGGGAGAGGTCGACCCTCTCGACAGAGACGTCATTATTCAACCGCCGCCACCTCCACCACCATTGCGGCCCCCAACTGAGAGAGTGTCCTTCCCCAAGGGCCTGCCCTGGGCACCCAAAGTCAGGTAGTGTACAAATCTTTCTTTCTCTCTCTACAGGATGGCCAGAATGACTTGGCTTTTTTCACTGGTTTCAAAACACACATGCTTGATATTACCTTCCATTCATTTTCACTTCAATGTAATGCTTAAAATAGTTGGAGACATATGCTTGGAAAAACTCCTGAGATCCAAAAGCTAATGCCAGCGACGTACCCATGATGCATCAACCTCACAGTTGGATAGGCCGTGCTATTTGAATTCATGTTTGGTTGACTGCCAATTTTAAATATTAAACAGAGCGAATAAAGGTCATTTCAAATAAGCGTTTCTGTTCAGAATGATTAAACTTGATTTCTTTTGTTCCTGTTAAAATTTAGTTTTTTCGTTCCTTGAACTGGTTCAGAGCCCTGCATGAATTACACTAGATGTGTGTTTTCAGAAATCTATTAATTTGCAATGAGTTCAGAAAGACTTAAGCCTTGTTTATACTTTCGCCTGACTCCGCAGCGTGAGCCTCCGCTGACTGCACGCACTCCTCCCCAAACCG
Source organism: Gobiocypris rarus (assembly GCA_023029165.1). NCBI lineage: Eukaryota > Metazoa > Chordata > Actinopteri > Cypriniformes > Gobionidae > Gobiocypris > Gobiocypris rarus. Next base: position 27,652,587 of record CM040923.1, read on the forward strand.
ACAAGGCGTTTATACTTGATGTGCTTGCCGTTATGTACTTTTCATAATTTGTACTCTTGATGTACTTTTCTTTGAAACGACAGAGGGCGAATCGGAGTAACTGTTCTATAAACCATCAGGAAACAGCAGTGAGAAGAAGTAATGTACACAGTAATGTATTTTAGTACACTTCACCAAAAAACACACTACAAAAGAATTGTGTAAAACTCCGTAAACCTTGATTATTATTACTTGTGATATTACATGTATACGACTAAATTAGCGATCTCTTAAATATTTCCTTATTTCACCAAAAAAATTATTAAATGTGGATCTTTATGTTAAATAAAAGGGCTTATTTCGTTTTTTGTAGGCTCATTTTGTAAATATAAGCAACTTATTTGTACGTGTAAACTGGGTGCTGGTGTGATGAGACGTCATGCCCGGCTAGAGTCGCCTCGAACTCGTGCATCTTCGGATGTGGAGTCGCGCGGAAAGTTACAAAAAATGTGCTGCACGCCGCCACGCGAAAGAGGGTCTCATGCACACGACCGCCACTGGTACGGAGGCGTCGAGTATAAACCAATGCTTAATGCTCACCAAGGCTGCATTTATTTGATAAAAAATACAGTAGCTATGTTTCTATCCACCAATTTGTATGTGTATTAGATAAGACATGCTCATAAACTATGATGGAAACACATTTGCTGAAAAATCCCTCGATGCGCAACAAAAAACTTGCATGACTTTGCCTCAAGATAAGATGTGACTGGATAACTGGACTATCCGGCAGACCAATCGCATCGCATGCTTGGGCTTCTCTGATTGTGGAAACTTCCATTTTTATTACCGGTACATACACTACCAAGTCAAATGTTCTATTTGATGGGAAAGTGTGTCCAAACTTTTGACCTGGTAGTGTATATTTTGTGCCAATTTCACAGGAAGTGATGATTTTATTCTCTTGAACACATGGGATGGAACGCTACTTTATTCGCAAATGTTTTATGCGATATTCCAATTTTACAAAGTTAAATTTGCTACTTTGGATAGAAACATAGCTAATGAGATCATTAATATTCTGTGTATTTAAATATATTTAAAATGTATTTTATTCCTCTGATGTAAGGAATTAAAAAAAAATTGGTGCTGCTTCATATTTTTTTCTTTGATTTTCCATACTGTACATGTACTGACTCGTCTAACTGCCTGGAAAAATCTGCTACAGCTCCTGTGCTAGTGTCTGGCATAAATAATGCATATTTGCGGACAGAGACAGATGAACAGGTAGAAACACGGAGGAAGAGAACAAAGAAACCGATGAATTTGCAACAGCGAAAGCTGTGACGGTCACAATTGATCAAATCCTCGTGATTATCTGAAGAGTCATGCAGTTCTGTGTTCACCTGTGAAATGTAACGCTGTGCTGCGCTGCGCTGCCACATGCAGATGAGAACGGGACGGTGGCGGAGGCGGAGGGGGTGTTGCAGCAATTTAAATAGGTTAGCGTAAAGACGATGACAGTCCGGAAGGGACTTTAAGGGTTTAAGCAGCTGTCTGTTGGTAGCAGTCCCATCCTAAACTGAGTAAAAGCTATCAGTTTATAGCCAAACAACTCCTCATGTATCCCTTCTTCCTTCCACAGGGAGAAAGACATCGAGCACTTTCTGGAGACCAGCAGAAACAAATTTATCGGCTTCACCTTGGGAAAGTGAGTCTTTGATCAGTTCACCTGGGTTGAGATTATGAATATATGATAGGTCACCTTACCCTTTTGTAATTTGCTCAGTCTATTATTATTCTTATTATTATCCGAAACGAATTACATTTGAGGGCCTAAACATGCATAAAAACTCATGAAACTTAACACACGCATCAGAAGTGGTGAAAATGTACACCTACAAAATTTTAAGTAAGCGCCATTCGCACTACGTTTCACATACAGGTATGAAATTTGGTGCACACATGTAACAGCCCAATACCCACAAAAAAGACCATGGGAGCATAATCTGAAAACCCAACAGGAAGTGAGATATTTAGAACTTTCTCTGAAAATCTTTAGCAGTTTTTGCCATTTCCAGGCCTTTATTGTAACTTCCATACTTTAACAAACAGTTTTAATCGGATCATACTAAAATTTGGTAGGTGTAATCTTAAGGCCTTTGCAACATTAAATTGCAAAGATCTTGAGTTTTCGCTGAAGGGCGTGTCGGTGACGGCCTCACAAATTTCGATGTTTTTGTTTTTTCTGATGTTATTTTAGTGACATTGACACGCTGGTTGGGTTACCCAGACCCATACATGAGAGTGTAAAGACTCTGAAACAGGTGAGCATGGAAATATTTTTGTCTTCTAGACAGCTAAGGATTAAATGGGACCTATTATGCCTTTTTGCTGTTTGAGAATTGAAAATTGTCTGGAAAGTTATAAAGCACAAAGTCACTCATATCACTTTCACTGTTCCTGAACTCCCTGAATGGCTTTCCAACTTCACGCACTCGTTTTCATTCACTCCTTTAAGTGAACTGTATTACTGCACTAACGTAGGGAATAGGGTAATGAGTAGCGATTTCAGATTCAGCCATGGTTATGGTAAGGGGCGGGACATTTCCCAAACACACTGGAAGCTCTTGACCAATCACAACACACTGATCCAGTCGACCAATCAGAGCACATTGAGGTTTTCAGAAGGAGAAGCTTCATAGAGACAGGAACTAAACAGAGCGTTACTGACAGACTAGGAAGAGAGGAGCTGCAACAATGTCAGAAAACACCTTATTTAAAAAAAAAATCACAAATCAAGCAATCAATGAAAACCTTTTCTAGTAGACCCCACAAACAAAATCAAGGCATAATAGGTTCTCTGCAGCATATTTTGAATGATTGAATGATAATGCAATTTTGGACCCACGGGTTGGGCGCAGAGTTGAATTGGTTAACAAAAAGGGTTTGAACATTAATATAAATATGCATGAAAACTAAATACTTAAACATTTTCTCATGCTTCAAATGTTTGGCCTTTTATTGATCCTCAATAAGTGGATTACATCTGTCGGGTTTACCAGCTGTTCTGCTACAGATATGCATTGACGTGAATCCAATCTAATGCATGCTCTATTGGGGCTCTTTCAGCCAATCACAGTTTAGATATCCATCCTCGGTCACCATGGCAATTCTCTCTCACTGATCCCTTTCTCTCTCAAGCACAAGTATGTCTCTATAGCGGAGGTCCAGATCAAGAGAGAGGAGGAGCTGCAGCAGTGCCCCATGACTATGGTGAGTGACTCAAGTCCCCTGTTCTTTTGCATTTATTACTGATCCATTAAGCTGTCAAACAGAATTGGCTCTTTTGATTGGCTAGGGGGAGGAGGAGGTGGAAGAAACGCCTGCAGAGATTCTATATTTGGGAATGTTGCCCAGCCTCTCACAGTATGTTGTAAGTGTACCCCACACTGTATGTTTCTTACTGAATTTTACACACTCAGATGCTCAGTGTTTTCTGAAAATATTTTACAGTGATCCAGTACAGGCAGAAACATGTTTTTACATGCACTGGTCAGTTTTCACCTTTCACGCTAAGATTTCAATCAAATGAAACCAGAATTTGGAACCTGGCTTTATCCAATGTTCAGTTTTCTGTTCTGGAAAGTATACAAATGAGTGCATATTTAATTAGATCATGCCTCATTTGCATACCTTTTTAGAAAACTTTATTACACATTTTTGCAAAACAAAAATATACCTTTTTTGTATTTGTAAGCTTATAAAGCTTGTAAGTCATAACTTTAATATGTTTTCAACTAAAACCATATTGTACCTAATTAGTAACCTCTCATTAATGAATTAAAGTTTTAAAATTTAGAATTTTTTACCATGCTATTACTACATTTACCCCTTTTTATTGTGTAAAAATAAATTTTTCTATCAGTATTCATAATCAATTTTATTCCATTAGATGAATTTGTATGAACATATATTGACTTCAATGGATTTATTTAAGTTCCATTGAAACTTGCGATTACTTATGCTTTAAAACAATCTAATTTATGAAAACTACACATCATGTTTCTAACAAAACAACATCAATATTACTTAAATATATTCACTTTAGGTGGCAGCAGAGCGAAATGCGACTTTCCTTTTTTCCTTTTATTTTTAATTTTTTACTATTTGTAACTTTTCTTCTACAAACTGCATGCGTGCACTAACAAAAAATTAGTGATGTGTATTTTGACATTTTTAACAAACTTGCAAAGTTCCATCTTTGTACTAAAAACTGGATTAATAAAATTCAAGATTGACCCGAATGCAACCGGAGGGTTACATTTTTACCATAGTCTCATTAATTCTAAATGCTAATACTTTTTAATTTACATTGCAAATTTATGCCAACATGAAAATGAATTTTTGGCCATTACCAGGCATTTAATTCCTGCTATGAACTGGTATCAGAAGGCTCTTGGCGCAAGCAAGAACACGTTCTACACTTCAGTGAAACTCATAATCGTGAACCTCTGCTCCCTGATCTGCTTCCTAATATTGGATTATGCATTACACTTGATAATAGTGCTAAATGCATGCAACTATTCAGACAAACCAGGTAGGCATGTTGCACTAATGCAATTCTCTTTGTAGATTGCTCTTTTGAAGCTGTTACTGGCTGCAGCTCCAACCTCCAAAGCAAAGACGGATTCAATCAACATCCTAGCCGACGTTCTGCCGGAGGAGATGCCGTAAGTCTACACGCATGCACACACAGGAGAGACTCTGTGTTTGATATGTGCATGTGTAAAATGGTGCATGAAAAGATCAGTGCGGTTTGTTTTAGACGCACAGTAAACATTTGCCGTGTTTGTGTTGGACACAGAATCACCGTCCTCCAGAGCATGAAGCTGGGCATTGATGTGAACAGACACAAGGAGATTATCGTCAAAGCGATTTCAGCTCTCCTGCTACTTCTGCTCAAACACTTCAAACTCAACCACATATACCAGGTCTGACTCTTTCCCCTCTCTCTCTCTCTCTCTTAATTCGCCATTCGTTTCTCTGCTTGTGTCTCTGATATCTTGCTCTTGACTGACCCTGCATTTTGCTGATTGGCTCGCTGTCAAAGCACCGTTCATCTCAGGATAATGACAATGAGACAAGCACTTAAACTTAAAAAGATACTCTAAATGCATCACTAAGACAAACCTGTCATATTTCAAACTAAAGAGAGGATTTAGATATTTAGAGCTCGAGCAGTAAAACCCAGTCGGATGCTGAGAAGTCTGAGAATGTCTCTCCTCATATATCAGATTATTTTAAAATATTAGCAGGGTACAAGAACAAAGTGTCTTGCCAGCATTTTTCAGACTAATCCTGTTTGAGGAGCATGACGAATTATGAAAAATGAACGTGGGTGTTTAAGTGTCGCCCTCTATTGGTGGAGAATGAAAGTGGTGATTAAATAGCACTGCAGTGGGAAGAGTTTTATATCGCACTTATTTTGTCATGTCAGTTTACCCTTTCTCACTCTCAACTTGAAGGATCACCTCCTCATACAGCACTGAATAATCAGCTACTAAAGGCAGTCACACACATCTTTCTCCTTTTCCTCCTCTCTCCAATTACTCAATCACTGATTTGCTCAGATTAAACAACAAGAAGGACCGTCCTCATTGCTGATCCGCTGACGTATCCCGCTGAGCTGATGTACAGTTCACTCTGGGGAGCTCTTTGACAGAGTTTGCCCATTAACAATTAAAAGCCGTGATAAACGGAGAACAACTGGAGACAATCACTCTTCAGTATGCATCTCATGTCCTACAAATGAAAGCCTAATGAAAGCTTCTACTCATCTGAGAACGAGGGAAGTTGGCAGTTAATTATATATATTAACCAAACTGACTTCCTCACTATGTAATACACTGGATTTAAATTACCAATCCTCCTTATATTAAAATGTGCTGTTGTTCACTTCAAATGCTGAAGATTTTTATAAAGTCCATTATTTACAGGGCTTGACAATAACTGTTTTTGCTCACCAGCCACTGTCTAGTGGTTACTAGCCTCTCAGAATTGTCACCGGCCACAATTTTGACATCGATACCATTTGGAAAAAACTGCTTTATAGATATTTTTAATATTATCTCATAATTTGGATTAAGCTACCTGGATCCAATATACTAATGCGTTTTCTTTCCCAACTGTTTACGTTCACTTAAAACCGAACTGACTTTGTTTACGTGAATATCCGTCAAGACCGGCATTTTGACATTTTGTGTGTATTCGACTGTTTTGCAATAAGCAGCGATTAATAACTCGATTTAGTACTGAGAGGTGGATTTATGTGCGTGCAATTTGGGTGTGAGCACAAAAATCTGCGGGAATTTGTAAAAATATTCACAATACAGAAAAATTCAAGCCCTGTAACACCAACTATATAGCCTGCATGCCAGCCGAACTCTGCCCCACTCACATTTGAGGTCAGGAAGTTCGGTCGGGACTTGTGGAGCATCTATGCTCGAACCAGAGCTGTTCGGACCAATCAGATTGTCAGATTTATGCGATGATTGACAGATGATCAACAGTAACGTAATCATCCACGTCACCAAAGAGTGCTTGGGTTGAATTCATTCTAATCCTAAATGGAGAACTTGTTCGTATATGCATTCACCTTTACTATTTCTCTCATAAATGATGATCGTGTTGGTAAATACACTGTGTACCCTTAAATTCTTTTAACAACACCGGCAAAGATTGTTTACACTCTTCTTCTTCTACTTCTTCCAGCGTGCGTGGCTAATAGAAGTGACTATTGGCGGCTGTTAATGTCAAGCTCTGATTATTTATGAACATGATGTACTGAATGTTTTTTTTCCCTCTGTCCCGGACAGTTTGATTATGTTGCTCAGCATCTGGTGTTTGCCAACTGCATCCCCCTCATCCTCAAATTCTTCAACCAGAACATTATGTCTTACATCAGTGCAAAAAACAGGTAGACATTTCAACCTATGTGCATTCAAACCAACTCCTGTGTCTGTATTTTTTTTAAACATATTGTGTTTTCTAATGGCAGCATTTGTGCCCTGGATTTCCCACATTGTGTGGTTCATGAAATGCCTGAACTCACAGCTGAAAGTCTGGTAAATATGCTTTTATTATTTGTCAGTTTCTTTTATTTTTACTTAAACTGACTGAAAAGATAAATATGTAATTTTTTTATGTTGTTAAGATGAAATGTGTGTCTGTGAATAAACAGGAAGCTGGGGACAGTAATCAGTTTTGCTGGCGTAATCTCTTCTCCTGCATCAACCTACTGAGGATCCTAAACAAAATCACCAAGTGGAAACACTCGAGAACTATGGTGAACGAAAGAAAATATTCATTTTAAAGATTACGAGAGCATTGAGTCTCATTTTCTAATACACATCTATGCCTTCTTCCCTAAATGTGAATGAATTTCTTGGCAAATTGTTCATAATCTGTAAATTGTCACATTCAATTCATTGGGATGATTTACATATAAACCTTTTTTTTGTACTGTTTACATTGGTTTGTGTTTGGTCTCTTTCCTTTACAGATGCTTGTGGTGTTCAAGTCTGCTCCCATCCTGAAGAGGGCGCTCAAGGTCAAACAGGCCATGATGCAGCTCTATGTCCTCAAACTCCTCAAGATTCAGACCAAGTACCTGGGGCGCCAGTGGAGAAAGAGTAACATGAAAACCATGTCCGCCATCTACCAGAAAGTCAGACATCGGCTCAATGACGACTGGGCGTATGGGAATGGTAAATCTGTTTTGTTTTACACTTATGGATGATGGAGGACCATTGAGCAAGACACTTAACTTAAGGGTGTTAGACCCTATGGAAGGTGTACTGTTGGTTAATTTGAATAAACATATTGGATTCCTGGTTGCCCATCACATTTCGGTACAGGCGTCAGAACAGCATCTACACGCAGCAGATCTTGGTTTGTGTGTGTGATGGAGGGATTCCCGCTGCTTAGGACATTTTATAAGCTCCTCACAAGTTCTCAGCTGGTCAAATTAACATCATATGTAGCTACGCACATACAACGAGCGCATTTAGTCCAGAACACAACATTGTTTGGGATGTTTGGTAAGTTCCATCTCAAAATAGGCAATTCGTCATAAAATCGAAGCAATCAGGTTGTGAATGTATCCCTATGCCTTTAGGTTTGGTATCTTTAGGTTCTGTGTTAAAATGCCAAATGTGAAAGCTAAGAGGACCAGGGCTAAATGTAGTGTGTAATGTGTACAGGTGTGAACACACCCCAACTTTCAAAAAAAGTTAATTACAAGCATTACTGCCGCTCATCAACGGCAGCTGTTACAGGTGACAAAAGCAGTCCTCTGTAGACTAGACCGTCCCATTCAACAACACTCAGTTCAACCTTCCCGATTCAATTCAAAATAATGGCCTTTTCCCTTTGAAGGATGCAGCCTCTGAATTGGGTCACAGCTACAGTACACGATTTCAGTCGCGGTGATAGTGCTCCACATTCTCATATGTAATGCATTCTGTTATTTCATTCTCTACTGCCAGATATCGACGCTCGGCCGTGGGACTTCCAGGCAGAGGAGTGTGCACTGCGAGAGAGCATCGAGAAATTTAACACGCGACGTTACGATAAGAATCAGAACACCGAGTTTACGCCAGTGGACAATTGCCTCCAAAGCGTTTTAGGTCAGCGCGTCGACCTACCCGAAGACTTCCATTACAGCTACGAGATGTGGCTTGAAAGAGAGGTGTTCTCCCAACCTATACAGTGGGAAGGTCTGCTACAGGCCCAGTGATCCCACTGTGAAGATCACAGGACTTTTGTTTCTTATTAAACCGACACAATTACTGTGGGCTCACAATCAACACTCTTCGACTGATAGCACTGAAGGTCTGCCGTTCCTGTTCTGTAATGAATTCTTGTAAATGGAGATATATATGTGAATATGGAATGGTGGTCTTCCTTTTGGTAATGGAATGAAATAATTATCTTCTCCAATAACTGAAGCACACTTTATGTATAATAACCGCACAACTACAGTATTCTAAAGTATATGCGATTCTGAAATGATCAAGATTTATTTATATGGTCACTCACTGTGTCTGACTGTGGAAATGTTTAATCTTTATGTAAATATGAACACTTCATGAGGTTGTGAGCTACTGAGGCAGGGTCCCTCTTGAAAAGCAGTTGTCATTCATTATGTCAGTTCATGTGTTAACTCCGCTGGTTATTTATTTATCGCATGTGTTAAACAGGAGGGTGTCTATGTTCTGCAGAAAGCAGTGAGTCACCTCTTTTTGTCCCCATGTAGCGCTACTGCACATCACACCACACAAAGACCCCTGAGCAGCACAATACACACATTCAAAGTGTCCTTGGTGACTTTATCGTCACCCACACTAGACATGTCACTCACTAAATGGTGCTGGTTTTAACGCTTCGTTTTATCTCCTTGTTAATCGTCACATTCTCTTCTGAGATTACATGACAAGTTAATATTTGTGCTCTCTCCAACAGTGTTATTACGGCACCTCACTGTTCATCATGTTTATTTTACAGGGTTTTGTCTTGCATATCATTTCTTTATTTTTTATATTCTCATTGTTTTGTACTAAATTAAGGTGCTGTGCAAATGAAACTACCTATAATGATCATGCCAAATACAGCACTTCCACATCTTTTTATATGTACTGATTTGTTGTATTTGTACAGATTGCACTGTAAGTGAATGTTTCAAATTGATGTAAGAGTCTTTAATAAATTGTAAAGAGAGATCATTACATTGACTAAGAGGTCTCATTGTTGGCATTTGTAGTTTTTTTTTTTTTGGTGATAGGACATAAAATTAGACTCATAACAACTATTCAATTGTTCCTGACTTTGAGCATGAGAGGTTGAATTTATTGCACTACCGTAAACCTATAAATACAAATTTACCAGTGACTACCAGTAGGCCTAACCGTTTGTTGTTTCTTGTGCTGTTGACACTTGTTTACTACAAGAGGGAGCCGGTCATCACCTGTTTTTCATCTCTTACATTTAACTAAATATTGATTTCTGTTGAAAATAACGAAGGTGTGAAAAGAAACTTGAAGTGATTTTTCAGTCGGTGGTGAGACACGACTTGTCTGGTAGAAACGGGTGCAGTTTGTCGTCTCCTCTCCGGCTTCGGCTTAACGTTCATCATGACCTCATGACACCTTTGGATCCTTGTCAACAACATGGCGTCTAATGTCAACTTGACAGTCGCCACACCAAATTCTGTCGTTTTACAGTCATAAAAGTGCAGATGACAGACTAATAAATTCACTCAACAGCACATATTCCAGCCCACGCGACTCACACACAGTAACTAATAGTTCCATTTGTACCAAAAATAAGTCAACTGATTTGTGCTTTGTACTATACATTTGTTATTACCCGTATTTGTGTGTGATTTTATTGTCATCTTTTAAAATAAAAATATATGCGAAAAAGTCAGATCTAAAATTAGTATATTACCGCCCTCCTGTGGTGATTTGTGTGAATTACACCGTTACAAATCGAGTCTAATAAACTTAAATGGGATTTTTTTCGTCTTTTACAATACATTTATAGACACTAAAGACCAGACTTTCTCGTTCAGAGGCAAACAGTTATTTTGATATTAAACAATTAATTAGCTTGTATCGGCCAGTGCATCTGTGGGATTTAAACATGTTTCTGTCGCTGCTTCATGATTCAGAGAATTTCAGTCTCAGATGGGATCTCGCCACTCTAATAGGAAAGTAAAGGTGAGTTTCCTCTCCGCTCCTCTAGGCGGCAGAAGCGAGTTTGACCTTCAGTCTGACTCTTGTGCTGATTGACCACATGACGCTTGATAATGGCACTTTAACACACATATTCTAGCTCAACCTGTAAGTAACTTTCAGCATAAAGTCGATTTCTCTTGTCTTGATGTGAGAGTCAGCAGGAGTTTGTGACGCTCTGATGTTCTCCTGTGGCTTCAGGCTTTTTTATTTACAGTTATGACGGCTATATGAGAGTAAACACTGCCTCTAAAATGGCATTTTAATTACAAATGTCATAATATTACATGAAACAGTAAAGAGCAGTGACTTGACACTTCATTGTGTATCATTTCTGTAATCTTGTGATGTTTTGTAGATCTGGCATTCTTTGTTTTTAGTTTTTCAAATCATTTTCATAATTTTCAGAGACAAATTGAATGAATGCCATCATTAGAACTAAAACAATGATTTGTAACAGATTTAATTTTAGATTTGAAGGGACGGGGATAAACATTTTTATATAATTTTTGTTGTTGTTGTTGTGTCCAAAAGCATAACCACTGCTGGAAGCTCCAGGGGCCACACACACTCACACTCACACTCACACTCACACTCACACTCACACTCCCATTCCTATCGCAGAGACCCAGCTGGGATTGAACCAAGCAGCAACCTCTGACCCCGTAAGGCAGCGCTCATACCTGTGAGCCACAGATCTCATGTCTGGTCATCTGAAGGAACTTGTATTTAACTATTATCCTGAGAGTTTCCAATAAAGCAGGTAAAGTGAGATTTTACCCTGTGTGTTCATCACAGCCTCAACCTCATAGAGTGTGTGTGTTTATCCACTCACAAATCATAGATTTTACATCAACTGCTGTTTTTGGGACACTTTGTCTAATGAGAAGAAGTGAAAGTCAGCAATAATGGGATTTGAACTCGGGATGCCGGGATTGAAACTTTATCTCCTGAGCCGCTGAGACTGCAGAGACCAGGAGCGTTTGAACGGGTTTTAAATCTAAATTAATGAATCTAAATAAATACTTTGACAGATTTGTGTGTTTATTTATGGACAGAATAGTCAATGAGTTATCAGTCAATGAGTTATCAGTCAAAGTATACACTGTCGTAATTAAGGATTTTTGTCCATTTTGATAATTTAATAATTTCCACTTTCATGTCATAGTAAACACTTCGGCCTCCTGTGGTGTTTTTCGTAAATTACACTGTTACAAATCGAGTCTAATAAACTTTTTATGTCATAGTATACACAATCGTAATTTAGGATTTTTGTCCATTTTGATAATTGAATAATTTCCACTTTTATGTCATAGTATACACTGTCGTAATTTAGGATTTTTGTCCATTTTGACTTTGTGATAATTTAATAATTTCCACTTTTATGTTATAATATACACTGTCGTAATTTAGGACTTTTGTCGATTTTGACTTTGTGATAATTTAATAATTTCCACTTTTATGTTATAATATACACTGTCGTAATTTAGGATTTTTGTCCATTTTGACTTTGTGATAATTGAAAAATTTCCACTTTTATGTCATAGTATACACTGTCGTAATTTAGGATTTTTGTCCATTTTGACTTCGTGATAATTGAATAATTTCCACTTTTATGTTATAATATATACTTCGTAATTTAGGAATTTTGTCGATTTTGACTTTGTGATAATTTAATAATTTCCACTTTTATGTCATAGTATACACTGTCGTAATTTAGGATTTTTATCTATTTTGACTTTGTGATAATTTAATAATTTCCACTTTTGTGTCATAGTATACACTGTCGTAATTTAGGATTTTTGTCCATTTTGACTTTGTGATAATTTAATTTATTTTTGTCCATTTTCACTTTGTGATAATTGAATAATTTCCACTTTTATGTCATAGTATACACTGTTGTAATTTAGGATTTTTGTCCATTTTGACTTTGTGATAATTGAATAATTTCCACTTTTATGTCATAGTATACACTGTTGTAATTTAGGATTTTTGTCCATTTTCACTTTGTGATAATTGAATAATTTCCACTTTTATGTCATAGTATACACTGTTGTAATTTAGGATTTTTGTCCATTTTGACTTTGTGATAATTGAATAATTTCCACTTTTATGTCATAGTATACACTGTCGTAATTTAGGATTTTGTCCATTTTGACTTTGTGATAATTTAATTTATTTTTGTCCAATTTCACTTTATGATAATTGAATAATTTCCACTTTTATGTCACAGTATACACGGTCGTAATTTAGGATTTGTGTCCATTTTGACTTTGTGATAATTTAATTTATTTTTGTCCAATTTCACTTTGTGATAATTGAATAATTTCCACTTTTATGTCATAGTATACACTGTTGTAATTTAGGATTTTTGTCCATTTTGATAATTGAATCATTTCCATTTTTATGTCATAGTATACACTGTCGTAATTTAGGATTTGTGTCCATTTTGATAATTGAATCATTTCCACTTTTATGTCATAGTATACACTGTCGTAATTTAGGATTTTTGTCCATTTTGATAATTGAATAATTTCCACTTTTATGTCATAGTATACACTGTCGTAATTTAGGATTTTTGTCCATTTTGATAATTGAATAATTTCCACTTTTATGTCATAGTATACATTGTCGTAATTTAGGATTTTTGTCCATTTTCACTTTGTGATAATTTAATAATTTCCACTTTTATGTCATAGTATACACTGTCGTAATTTAGGATTTTTGTCCATTTTGACTTTGTGATAATTTAATAATTTCCACGTTTATGTCATAGTATACACTGTTGTAATTTAGGATTTTTGTCCATTTTGACTTTGTGATTATTGAAAAATTTCCACTTTTATGTCATAGTATACACTGTCGTAATTTAGGATTTTTGTCCATTTTGATAATTGAATAATTTCCACTTTTATGTCATAGTATACACTGTCGTAATTTAGGATTTTTGTCCATTTTGACTTTGTGATAATTGAATAATTTCCACTTTTATGTCATAGTATACACTGTTGTAATTTAGGATTTTTGTCCATTTTCACTTTGTGATAATTGAATAATTTCCACTTTTATGTCATAGTATACACTGTTGTAATTTAGGATTTTTGTCCATTTTGACTTTGTGATAATTGAATAATTTCCACTTTTATGTCATAGTATACACTGTCGTAATTTAGGATTTTTGTCCATTTTGACTTTGTGATAATTTAATTTATTTTTGTCCAATTTCACTTTATGATAATTGAATAATTTCCACTTTTATGTCACAGTATACACGGTCGTAATTTAGGATTTGTGTCCATTTTGACTTTGTGATAATTTAATTTATTTTTGTCCAATTTCACTTTGTGATAATTGAATAATTTCCACTTTTATGTCATAGTATACACTGTTGTAATTTAGGATTTTTGTCCATTTTGATAATTGAATCATTTCCATTTTTATGTCATAGTATACACTGTCGTAATTTAGGATTTGTGTCCATTTTGATAATTGAATCATTTCCACTTTTATGTCATAGTATACACTGTCGTAATTTAGGATTTTTGTCCATTTTGATAATTGAATAATTTCCACTTTTATGTCATAGTATACACTGTCGTAATTTAGGATTTTTGTCCATTTTGATAATTGAATAATTTCCACTTTTATGTCATAGTATACATTGTCGTAATTTAGGATTTTTGTCCATTTTCACTTTGTGATAATTTAATAATTTCCACTTTTATGTCATAGTATACACTGTCGTAATTTAGGATTTTTGTCCATTTTGACTTTGTGATAATTTAATAATTTCCACGTTTATGTCATAGTATACACTGTTGTAATTTAGGATTTTTGTCCATTTTGACTTTGTGATTATTGAAAAATTTCCACTTTTATGTCATAGTATACACTGTCGTAATTTAGGATTTTTGTCCATTTTGATAATTGAATAATTTCCACTTTTATGTCATAGTATACACTGTCGTAATTTAGGATTTTTGTCGATTTTGACTTTGTGATAATTTAATAATTTCCACTTTTATGTCATAGTATACACTGTCGTTATTTAGGATTTTTGTCCATTTTCACTTTGTGATAATTTAATTTATTTTTGTCCATTTTCACCTTGTGATAATTGAATAATTTCCACTTTTATGTCATAGTATACACTGTCGTAATTTAGGATTTTTGTCCATTTTGACTTTGTGATAATTGAATCATTTCCACTTTTATGTTATAATATACACTGTCGTAATTTAGGATTTTTGTCGATTTTGACTTTGTGATAATTTAATAATTTCCACTTTTATGTCATAGTATACACTGTCGTTATTTAGGATTTTTGTCCATTTTCACTTTGTGATAATTTAATTTATTTTTGTCCATTTTCACCTTGTGATAATTGAATAATTTCCACTTTTATGTCATAGTATACACTGTCGTAATTTAGGATTTTTGTCCATTTTCACTTTGTGATAATTTAATTTATTTTGTCCATTTTCACCTTGTGATAATTGAATAATTTCCACTTTTATGTCATAGTATACACTGTCGTAATTTAGGATTTTTGTCCATTTTGACTTTGTGATAATTGAATCATTTCCACTTTTATGTTATAATATACACTGTCGTAGAATTTAGGATTTTTGTCGATTTTGACTTTGTGATAATTTAATAATTTCCACTTTTATGTCATAGTATACACTGTCGTTATTTAGGATTTTTGTCCATTTTCACTTTGTGATAATTTAATTTATTTTTGTCCATTTTCACCTTGTGATAATTGAATAATTTCCACTTTTATGTCATAGTATACACTGTCGTAATTTAGGATTTTTGTCCATTTTGACTTTGTGATAATTGAATCATTTCCACTTTTATGTTATAATATACACTGTCGTAATTTAGGATTTTGTCGATTTTGACTTTGTGATAATTTAATAATTTCCACTTTTATGTCATAGTATACACTGTCGTTATTTAGGATTTTTGTCCATTTTCACTTTGTGATAATTTAATTTATTTTTGTCCATTTTCACCTTGTGATAATTGAATAATTTCCACTTTTATGTCATAGTATACACTGTCGTAATTTAGGATTTTTGTCCATTTTGACTTTGTGATAATTGAAAAATTTCCACTTTTATGTCATAGTATACACTGTCGTAATTTAGGATTTTTGTCCATTTTCACTTTGTGATAATTGAATAATTTCCACTTTTATGTCATAGTATACACTGTCGTAATTTAGGATTTTTGTCCATTTTGATAATTGAATAATTTCCATTTTTATGTCATAGTATACACTGTCGTAATTTAGGATTTTTGTCCATTTTGACTTTGTGATAATTGAATCATTTCCACTTTTATGTCATAGTATACACTGTCGTAATTTAGGATTTTTGTCCATTTTGATAATTGAATAATTTCCACTTTTATGTCATAGTATACACTGTCGTAATTTAGGATTTTTGTCCATTTTCACTTTGTGACAATTTAATAATTTTCACTTTTATGTCATAGTATACACTGTCGTAATTTAGGATTTTTGTCCATTTTGACTTTGTGATAATTTAATAATTTCCACGTTTATGTCATAGTATACACTGTTGTAATTTAGGATTTTTGTCCATTTTCACTTTGTGATAATTGAATAATTTCCACTTTTATGTCATAGTATACACTGTCGTAATTTAGGATTTTTGTCCATTTTGACTTTGTGATAATTAAAAAATTTCCACTTTTATGTCATAGTATACACTGTCGTAATTTAGGATTTTTGTCCATTTTGATAATTGAATAATTTCCATTTTTATGTCATAGTATACACTGTCGTAATTTAGGATTTTTGTCCATTTTGACTTTGTGATAATTGAATAATTTCCACTTTTATGTCATAGTATACACTGTCGTAATTTAGGATTTTTGTCCATTTTGATAATTGAATAATTTCCACTTTTATGTCATAGTATACACTGTCGTAATTTAGGATTTTTGTCCATTTTCACTTTGTGATAATTTAATAATTTTCACTTTTATGTCATAGTATACACTGTCGTAATTTAGGATTTTTGTCCATTTTGACTTTGTGATAATTGAATAATTTCCACTTTTATGTCATAGTATACACTGTCGTAATTTAGGATTTTGTCCATTTTGATAATTGAATAATTTCCATTTTTATGTCATAGTATACACTGTCGTAATTTAGGATTTTTGTCCATTTTGACTTTGTGATAATTTAATCATTTCCACTTTTATGTCATAGTATACACTGTCGTAATTTAGGATTTTTGTCCATTTTGATAATTGAATAATTTCCACTTTTATGTCATCACTGTCGTAATTTAGGATTTTTGTCCATTTTGATAATTGAATAATTTCCACTTTTATGTCATAGTATACACTGTCGTAATTTAGGATTTTTGTCCATTTTGACTTTGTGATAATTTAATAATTTCCACTTTTATGTTATAATATACACTGTCGTAATTTAGGATTTTTGTCGATTTTGACTTTGTGATAATTTAATAATTTCCACTTTTATGTCATAGTATACACTGTCGTTATTTAGGATTTTGTCCATTTTCACTTTGTGATAATTTAATTTATTTTTGTCCATTTTCACCTTGTGATAATTGAATAATTTCCACTTTTATGTCATAGTATACACTGTCGTAATTTAGGATTTTTGTCCATTTTGACTTTGTGATATTTGAAAATTTCCACTTTTATGTCATAGTATACACTGTCGTAATTTAGGATTTTTGTCCATTTTCACTTTGTGATAATTGAATAATTTCCACTTTTATGTCATAGTATACACTGTCGTAATTTAGGATTTTTGTCCATTTTGATAATTGAATAATTTCCATTTTTATGTCATAGTATACACTGTCGTAATTTAGGATTTTTGTCCATTTTGACTTTGTGATAATTGAATCATTTCCACTTTTATGTCATAGTATACACTGTCGTAATTTAGGATTTTTGTCCATTTTGATAATTGAATAATTTCCACTTTTATGTCATAGTATACACTGTCGTAATTTAGGATTTTTGTCCATTTTCACTTTGTGACAATTTAATAATTTTCACTTTTATGTCATAGTATACACTGTCGTAATTTAGGATTTTTGTCCATTTTGACTTTGTGATAATTTAATAATTTCCACGTTTATGTCATAGTATACACTGTTGTAATTTAGGATTTTTGTCCATTTTCACTTTGTGATAATTGAATAATTTCCACTTTTATGTCATAGTATACACTGTCGTAATTTAGGATTTTTGTCCATTTTCACTTTGTGATAATTGAATAATTTCCACTTTTATGTCATAGTATACACTGTCCTAATTTAGGATTTTTGTCCATTTTGATAATTGAATAATTTCCATTTTTATGTCATAGTATACACTGTCGTAATTTAGGATTTTTGTCCATTTTGACTTTGTGATAATTGAATCATTTCCACTTTTATGTCATAGTATACACTGTCGTAATTTAGGATTTTGTCCATTTTGATAATTGAATAATTTCCACTTTTATGTCATAGTATACACTGTCGTAATTTAGGATTTTTGTCCATTTTCACTTTGTGATAATTGAATAATTTCCACTTTTATGTCATAGTATACACTGTCGTAATTTAGGATTTTTGTCCATTTTGACTTTTGATAATTTAATAATTTTATGTCATAGTATACACTGTTGTAATTTAGGATTTTTGTCCATTTTGATAATTGAATAATTTCCACTTTTATGTCATAGTATACACTGTCGTAATTTAGGATTTTGTCCATTTTGACTTTGTGATAATTAAAAATTTCCACTTTTATGTCATAGTATACACTGTCGTAATTTAGGATTTTGTCGATTTTGATAATTGAATAATTTCCACTTTTATGTCATAATATACACTGTCGTAATTTAGGACTTTTGTCCATTTTCACTTTGTGATAATTGAATAATTTCCACTTTTATGTCATAGTATACACTGTCGTAATTTAGGATTTTTGTCCATTTTGACTTTGTGATAATTAATAATTTCCACTTTTATGTCATAGTATACACTGTCGTAATTTAGGATTTTTGTCCATTTTGATAATTGAATAATTTCTTTTTATGTCATAGTATACACTGTAATTTAGGATTTTTGTCCATTTTGACTTTGTGATAATTGAATAATTTCCACTTTTATGTCATAGTATACACTGTCGTAATTTAGGATTTTTGTCCATTTTGATAATTGAATAATTTCCACTTTTATGTCATAGTATACACTGTCGTAATTTAGGATTTTTGTCCATTTTCACTTTGTGATAATTTAATAATTTTCACTTTTATGTCATAGTATACACTGTCGTAATTTAGGATTTTTGTCCATTTTCACTTTGTGATAATTGAATAATTTCCACTTTTATGTCATAGTATACACTGTCGTAATTTAGGATTTTTGTCCATTTTGATAATTGAATAATTTCCATTTTTATGTCATAGTATACACTGTCGTAATTTAGGATTTTTGTCCATTTTGACTTTGTGATAATTTAATCATTTCCACTTTTATGTCATAGTATACACTGTCGTAATTTAGGATTTTTGTCCATTTTGATAATTGAATAATTTCCACTTTTATGTCATAGTATACACTGTCGTAATTTAGGATTTTTGTCCATTTTGATAATTGAATAATTTCCACTTTTATGTCATAGTATACACTGTCGTAATTTAGGATTTTTGTCCATTTTGACTTTGTGATAATTTAATAATTTCCACTTTTATGTTATAATATACACTGTCGTAATTTAGGATTTTTGTCGATTTTGACTTTGTGATAATTTAATAATTTCCACTTTTATGTCATAGTATACACTGTCGTTATTTAGGATTTTTGTCCATTTTCACTTTGTGATAATTTAATTTATTTTTGTCCATTTTCACCTTGTGATAATTGAATAATTTCCACTTTTATGTCATAGTATACACTGTCGTAATTTAGGATTTTGTCCATTTTGACTTTGTGATAATTGAATAATTTCCACTTTTATGTCATAGTATACACTGTCGTAATTTAGGATTTTTGTCCATTTTGACTTTGTGATAATTTAATAATTTCCACTTTTATGTCATAGTATACACTGTCGTAATTTAGGATTTTGTCCATTTTGATAATTGAATAATTTCCATTTTTATGTCATAGTATACACTGTCGTAATTTAGGATTTTTGTCCATTTTGACTTTGTGATAATTTAATAATTTCCACTTTTATGTCATAGTATACACTGTCGTAATTTAGGATTTTTGTCCATTTTGATAATTGAATAATTTCCACTTTTATGTCATAGTATACACTGTTAATTTAGGATTTTTGTCCATTTTCACTTTGTGATAATTTAATAATTTTCACTTTTATGTCATAGTATACACTGTTGTAATTTAGGATTTTTGTCCATTTTGACTTTGTGATAATTTAATAATTTCCACGTTTATGTCATAGTATATACACTGTTGTAATTTAAGATTTTTGTCCATTTTCACTTTGTGATAATTGAATAATTTCCACTTTTATGTCATAGTATACACTGTCGTAATTTAGGATTTTTGTCCATTTTCACTTTGTGATAATTGAATAATTTCCACTTTTATGTCATAGTATACACTGTTGTAATTTAGGATTTTTGTCCATTTTGATAATTGAATAATTTCCATTTTTATGTCATAGTATACACTGTCGTAATTTAGGATTTTTGTCCATTTTGACTTTGTGATAATTGAATCATTTCCACTTTTATGTCATAGTATACACTGTCGTAATTTAGGATTTTGTCCATTTTGATAATTGAATAATTTCCACTTTTATGTCATAGTATACATTGTCGTAATTTAGGATTTTGTCCATTTTCACTTTGTGATAATTTAATAATTTCCACTTTTATGTCATAGTATACACTGTCGTAATTTAGGATTTTTGTCCATTTTGACTTTGTGATAATTTAATAATTTCCACGTTTATGTCATAGTATACACTGTTGTAATTTAGGATTTTGTCCATTTTCACTTTGTGATAATTGAATAATTTCCACTTTTATGTCATAGTATACACTGTCGTAATTTAGGATTTTTGTCCATTTTGACTTTGTGATAATTAAAAAATTTCCACTTTTATGTCATAGTATACACTGTCGTAATTTAGGATTTTTGTCGATTTTGATAATTGAATAATTTCCACTTTTATGTTATAATATACACTGTCGTAATTTAGGACTTTTGTCGATTTTGACTTTGTGATAATTTAATAATTTCCACTTTTATGTCATAGTATACACTGTCGTAATTTAGGACTTTTGTCGATTTTGACTTTGTGATAATTTAATAATTTCCACTTTTATGTTATAATATACACTGTCGTAATTTAGGACTTTTGTCGATTTTGACTTTGTGATAATTTAATAATTTCCACTTTTATGTCATAGTATACACTGTCGTAATTTAGGATTTTTATCCATTTTGACTTTGTGATAATTTAATTTATTTTTGTCCATTTTCACTTTGTGATAATTTAATAATTTCCACTTTTATGTCGTAGTATACACTGTCGTAATTTAGGATTTTTGTCCATTTTGACTTTATGTGATAATTGAATAATTTCTAAGCTCTTTTAAGTTTTTTAGACTCAATTTGTAATTCACTCAAATCACCACAGGAGGGGAAACTCTTTTAAGTCCGTTAGACTCGATTTGTAATTTACTCAAATCACCACAGGAGGCGAAACTCTTTTAAGTTCATTAGACTCGATTTGTAATTTACTCAAATCACCACAGGAGGCGAAACTCTTTTAAGTCCGTTAGACTCGATTTGTAATTTACTCAAATCACCACAGGAGGCGAAACTCTTTTAAGTCCGTTAGACTCGATTTGTAATTTACTCAAATCACCACAGGAGGGTGAAACTCTTTTACGTTTTTTAGACTCGATTTGTAATTCACTCAAATCACCACAGGAGGGCGAAACTCTTTTAAGTTCTTTAGACTCGATTTATAATTGACTCAAATCACCACAAGAGGCGAAACTCTTTTAAGTTCTTTAGACTCGATTTATAATTGACTCAAATCACCACAAGAGGCGAAACTCTTTTAAGTTCTTTAGACTCGATTTGTAATTCACTCAAATCACCACTGGAGGGCGAAACTTTTTAAAGTTTTTTAGACTCGATTTGTAATTCACTCAAATCACCACAGGAGGCGAAACTCTTTTACGTTTTTTAGACTTGATTTGTAATTCACTCAAATCACCACAGGAGGGCGAAACACTTTAAAGTTCTTTACCCTCGATTTGTTTTGGTTTAATTCACAAAAAATAATTGCATAGTGTGCAACACGTTTAACTGTTTTGACTTATTTGCAAATATATTGATTTGAACAGAAGACAGGACTGAACATAAATAGTGTAAATAGTTATTATTGGCAGTTGGCATGTGTTTTTCTGCTCTCACCCTCTTAGAGAAGTGTAGCGCATTTAAGCTCATCGGACTCGTGTCATTACAACATCTCCACAGATGGGAGCAATAACAATCTTGAGTATAAAATGAGTTTGAATAAGAAGCTGTTACGCACCAAAATCAACTGGGTTTCTGCCAAATCTGAGCTCTATAAAATCTCTGTGGATAATTGCTTGATTTTGGGTCTGAAAGTATTGGTTGAAATCCAG
Source organism: Gobiocypris rarus (assembly GCA_023029165.1). Taxonomy (NCBI): domain Eukaryota; kingdom Metazoa; phylum Chordata; class Actinopteri; order Cypriniformes; family Gobionidae; genus Gobiocypris; species Gobiocypris rarus. Next base: position 27,675,054 of record CM040923.1, read on the forward strand.
CAGGTTATAAAGTTTCTTTCTTTTCTTTTTTCATTGTTTTTACACTACAAAGAAGAAAAAAGATTAGAAAGCACATGCTTTACCTGCAACTAAGTGGTGCGATGGACAAAAATAAAGCAACAGAGACCTGTCTCCATTTTTGGCTACGTGATCTACTCTCTGCATTAAGCCAGGGCTGAGATATCTTGTTAGATTTGACCTTTTTAAAAGTGTAATTAACAACCCTTGCATTGTCAACAGTGATCGAAGAATGTAATTTGAGCGGTACTATTATTTGACCAAATGTAAGACAAAAAAAAACAAGCCCAGCTCCACAAACTCTGTGGCTCAGAGGATAATCGTTCACCTTTGGCTGTGAAAGCATGAGATCGAGTCCCACGAGTTCTAAAGTTTGTGAAGTTCTTGAGTAGTTAAACTACTAACAAGATAAACAGATGTAAAACTAAAGATTTAGGTCTTGCGTCAAGCACACATGTGTGTGAATCATAAATAAATGTTTTCAAAGCATAAGTTAAGATAAACTGAAAACAGAAATGAGCCTTAAAAACAACCTCTTCCATTCATCTCAGCCTCAGTGGCTCAGTGGATGCTCGCTTGACTTTTCAGCATGAAAGCTTTGGTTCGAATCCCACCTTTGCTTATGTACGTCATCATTTACTCATGCTCAAAACACTCATCAGTGACTCGAGATAAAGAGTGGTTTTAATCACTGTGTCCTGTGTGTCCGACTAATGTGTGTTATATGTGCCAACAACCCCTAAATGGTGATGGGCTAGTGGTCACACACACTCCTCTGAATGTGAGGCTGCATTAGAGACGTGGCTTCGAATCTTGCCTCACCCTGTTGGGATGATCCTCAACTTTAACCGCGTTATTGTAAAAACACCTGCGGTTAAAGGTGAAATATAAGTTCCAGCATGTGCAAAGCCAAGAGATCTGTGGCTCACTGGTATGAGTGCTGCCTCGTGGCATCAGAGGTTGCTGGTTCGAATCCCGGCCAGATCTCCAAGAAATGATCGAGTGGTGCTGAAGAGAGAATGACGATGCGGTGACGGTGGAGTGGATGAGCGGAGCTGAACGAGGACCACCGAGGACCACCGAGGAGCAGCTGGTTATCAGGAAAAAACAGCTGGAAAAATGTTGACTTAGTCCCATGGCTGGATATTTTTTTGTATAAGTCGACATCTTGATGCAATAGATAACCGCTGCCGGTTATTGTCCCAGAAGTCCCCAGGGGGAGGTGGCTGGATATTACCTCCCCCCTTCGTTTCCGTTCTTCTCCCAGCCTCCTGTGTGGATCTGGTCGCTCCTGCCGCAGCCTGTCTCAGATCCTGATCAGGTGACCTTTCCTCAACGCAACCACGCTTCCGTGACCAGGCCGGTTTCGAACCGGGAACCTCTCGTCCGGAGAGGTCGTGCTCATACCACTGAGCCACTGGCACTTCCACACTCACCTTCTTTTTTTTGGGGGGGCATGTCTTTTTTTTTTGGACCAAACCAGTGAAACTTTAGATTTTCAAAAGAAAGCGTGAGACTCGAACCCGGTTTCTCCACACGACAGAGCAACACACAGACCACTGATCCACTGTAGCCTTCACACTCATAAAAATTTCTTTGGAGGGCATGTCTTTTTTATTTGGACAAAACCCATGAAAATAAAAATGTTTTAACATCAAGAGAGAATCTAATTGAATCCGGATTCTCCACATGACAGAGCTACGCCGATGCTTCGTTGCGTAATCGCTTCTTTTAGGGAGGAGTCGTAATCATTCAGAACCAGTGAAACTAAAGAACTCCTTGCATGAGGAACAGCCTGAGACTCGAACCCGGATCCTCCACATCGAGGAGCGCTGCCCAGACCGCTGGGCCACTGGAGCTTTTGCTGTCAAGCTTTTCAGTCTGGATGGAGTTTTGTCTCAATTGATCAATCAATCAAATTAAAGTAATTTTGACCACAAAAGTGAGATCTGAACCCAGACTCTCCACACTACAGAGCAACGCCCAGACCGCTGAGCCACTGGAGCAGATGTGAATGAAGACTGATTTGGGGGTGCAGTTTTGTCTCAAATGATAATTCAAACCATCAAAAGTTAAATGTTTGGGAGAAGTTCTGTCTTAATCATTCAGAACCAGTGAAACTAAAGATCTCCATTCATGAGGGACAGCATGAGACTCGAACCCGGATCCTCCATATCAAGGAGCGATACTCAGACCGGAGAGGATGTGCTCATTCCACTGAGCCACTGGCACTTCCACGCTCACCTTCTTTTTTGGGGGGGCAATGTCTTTTTTATTTCGACAAAACCAGTGAAACTTGAGATTTTCACAACAAAGAGTGAGATTCAAACCCAGATTCTCCACACAACTGATCTACACTCATATCACCGAGCCACAAGAGCGCCTGTTTGCAAGCTCCTCTTTTTGGGAGGAGGTTTGTCTTAAGCTGGTTTTCAAGAAACTTTGTCTAATGAGGAGAATTAAAAAGTCAGCAATAGCGTGATTTGAACTCAGGATGCCGTGATTGAAACACAAGGCATTCTCTCCTGAGCCGCTGAGATTACAGAGATGAGGAGTGTTTGAACGGCTTTTATCCAGAGCTTTGTTTTAAATGATGAATAACTTCAGCAAACATGAGATTTGAACCATGACTTTTTGGTTTGAAAGGGAGACAACGATCCACTGCGCCACAGAACCGGTATAGCTATGATGCTGTTTCAGATTTAAAGTTCATCTTAACGGGTTTAAGCTGGTAAAAGATGCTCATCATTGATTGAGAACTCATTGTCTACTCCAGGGGTGGGCATTTCCAGTACTGGAGGACCACTGTCCTGCAGGGTTTGACTCCAATCCTGATCAAACTCACCTGCCTGTAGCCTTCTAGTAATCCTGAAGACATTGATTAGCTGGTTCAGGTGTATTTGATTAGGGTCAGAGCTAAACTCTGCAGGACAGTGACTCTCCAGGACTGGAGTTTCCCTCCCCAGTCTACTACATCCACAATAAACATAGATGCAAAAAAGTAAAAAGATATAAAATGAATTACAGCCTCCTTCTAGTGATCTGAGTGAATTACACCACCGCAAAGTAGGTATACTGCTCTTAATTGCTTTCCATCCTCCTCTGCTCATTTTGAGAATGACACAAGTCTGATGAGCTTAAATGTGCTACACTTCTGCAAGAGGGTGAGAGCAGAAGAATATACTCATAACGTAATATAACATGAACATTCACTCAAATCACCACTGGAGGGCGAAACTCTTTTAAGTTCATTAGACTCGATTTGTAATTCACTCAAATCACCACAGGAGGCAAAACTCTTTTAAGTTCTTTAGACTCGATTTTTTAATTCACTCAAATCACCACAGGAGGTGAAACTCTTTTAAGTTCAGGAGACTGAATTTGTAATTCACTCAAATCACCACAGGAGGGCGAAACTCTTTTAAGTTCAGGAGACTGAATTTGTAATTCACTCAAATCACCACAGGAGGGCGAAACTCTTTTACGTTTTTTAGACTCGATTTGTAATTCACTCAAATCACCACAGGAGGGCGAAACTCTTTTAAGTTCTTTAGACTCGATTTATAATTGACTCAAATCACCACAAGAGGCGAAACTCTTTTAAGTTCTTTAGACTCGATTTATAATTGACTCAAATCACCACAAGAGGCGAAACTCTTTTAAGTTCTTTAGACTCGATTTGTAATTCACTCAAATCACCACAGGAGGGCGAAACTTTTTAAAGTTTTTTAGACTCGATTTGTAATTCACTCAAATCACCACAGGAGGCGAAACTCTTTTACGTTTTTTAGACTTGATTTGTAATTCACTCAAATCACCACAGGAGGGCGAAACTCTTTAAAGTTCTTTACCCTCGATTTGTTTTGGTTTAATTCACAAAAAATAATTGCATAGTGTGCAACACGTTTAACTGTTTTGACTTATTTGCAAATATATTGATTTGAACAGAAGACAGGACTGAACATAAATAGTGTAAATAGTTATTATTGGCAGTTGGCATGTGTTTTTCTGCTCTCACCCTCTTAGAGAAGTGTAGCGCATTTAAGCTCATCGGACTCGTGTCATTACAACATCTCCACAGATGGGAGCAATAACAATCTTGAGTATAAAATGAGTTTGAATAAGAAGCTGTTACGCACCAAAATCAACTGGGTTTCTGCCAAATCTGAGCTCTATAAAATCTCTGTGGATAATTGCTTGATTTTGGGTCTGAAAGTATTGGTTGAAATCCAGCAGGTTATAAAGTTTCTTTCTTTTCTTTTTTCATTGTTTTTACACTACAAAGAAGAAAAAAGATTAGAAAGCACATGCTTTACCTGCAACTAAGTGGTGCGACGGACAAAAATAAAGCAACAGAGACCTGTCTCCATTTTTGGCTACGTGATCTACTCTCTGCATTAAGCCAGGGCTGAGATATCTTGTTAGATTTGACCTTTTTAAAAGTGTAATTAACAACCCTTGCATTGTCAACAGTGATCGAAGAATGTAATTTGAGCGGTACTATTATTTGACCAAATGTAAGACAAAAAAAAACAAGCCCAGCTCCACAAACTCTGTGGCTCAGAGGATAATCGTTCACCTTTGGCTGTGAAAGCATGAGATCGAGTCCCACGAGTTCTAAAGTTTGTGAAGTTCTTGAGTAGTTAAACTACTAACAAGATAAACAGATGTAAAACTAAAGATTTAGGTCTTGCGTCAAGCACACACGTGTGTGAATCATAAATAAATGTTTTCAAGGCATAAGTTAAGATAAACTGAAAACAGAAATGAGCCTTAAAAACAACCTCTTCCATTCATCTCAGCCTCAGTGGCTCAGTGGATGCTCGCTTGACTTTTCAGCATGAAAGCTTTGGTTCGAATCCCACCTTTGCTTATGTACGTCATCATTTACTCATGCTCAAAACACTCATCAGTGACTCCGGAGATAAAGAGTCGTGTTTTAATCACTGTGTCCTGTGTGTCCGACTAATGTGTGTTATATGTGCCAACAACCCCTAAGCGGTGATGGGCTAGTGGTCACACACACTCCTCTGAATGTGAGGCTGCATTAGAGACGTGGCTTCGAATCTTGCCTCACCCTGTTGGGATGATCCTCAACTTTAACCGCGTTATTGTAAAAACACCTGCGGTTAAAGGTGAAATATAAGTTCCAGCATGTGCAAAGCCAAGAGATCTGTGGCTCACTGGTATGAGTGCTGCCTCGTGGCATCAGAGGTTGCTGGTTCGAATCCCGGCCAGATCTCCAAGAAATGATCGAGTGGTGCTGAAGAGAGAATGACGATGCGGTGACGGTGGAGTGGATGAGCGGAGCTGAACGAGGACCACCGAGGAGCAGCTGGTTATCAGGAAAAAACAGCTGGAAAAATGTTGACTTAGTCCCATGGCTGGATATTTTTTTGTATAAGTCGACATCTTGATGCAATAGATAACCGCTGCCGGTTATTGTCCCAGAAGTCCCCAGGGGGAGGTGGCTGGATATTACCTCCCCCCTTCGTTTCCGTTCTTCTCCCAGCCTCCTGTGTGGATCTGGTCGCTCCTGCCGCAGCCTGTCTCAGATCCTGATCAGGTGACCTTTCCTCAACGCAACCACGCTTCCGTGACCAGGCCGGTTTCGAACCGGGAACCTCTCGTCCGGAGAGGTCGTGCTCATACCACTGAGCCACTGGCACTTCCACACTCACCTTCTTTTTTTGGGGGGCATTTCTTTTTTTTTTGGACCAAACCAGTGAAACTTTAGATTTTCAAAAGAAAGCGTGAGACTCGAACCCGGATTCTCCACACGACAGAGCAACACACAGACCACTGATCCACTGTAGCCTTCACACTCATAAAAATTTCTTTGGAGGGCATGTCTTTTTTATTTGGACAAAACCCATGAAAATAAAAATGTTTTAACATCAAGAGAGAATCTAATTGAATCCGGATTCTCCACATGACAGAGCTACGCCGATGCTTCGTTGCGTAATCTCGCTTCTTTTAGGGAGGAGTCGTAATCATTCAGAACCAGTGAAACTAAAGAACTCCTTGCATGAGGAACAGCCTGAGACTCGAACCCGGATCCTCCACATCGAGGAGCGCTGCCCAGACCGCTGGGCCACTGGAGCTTTTGCTGTCAAGCTTTTCAGTCTGGATGGAGTTTTGTCTCAATTGATCAATCAATCAAATTAAAGTAATTTTGACCACAAAAGTGAGATCTGAACCCAGACTCTCCACACTACAGAGCAACGCCCAGACCGCTGAGCCACTGGAGCAGATGTGAATGAAGACTGATTTGGGGGTGCAATTTTGTCTCAAATGATAATTCAAACCATCAAAAGTTAAATGTTTGGGAGAAGTTCTGTCTTAATCATTCAGAACCAGTGAAACTAAAGATCTCCATTCATGAGGGACAGCATGAGACTCGAACCCGGATCCTCCACATCAAGGAGCGATACTCAGACCAGAGAGGATGTGCTCATACCACTGAGCCACTGGCACTTCCACGCTCACCTTCTTTTTTGGGGGGGCAATGTCTTTTTTATTTCGACAAAACCAGTGAAACTTGAGATTTTCACAACAAAGAGTGAGATTCAAACCCAGATTCTCCACACAACTGATCTACACTCATATCACCGAGCCACAAGAGCGCCTGTTTGCAAGCTCCTCTTTGGGAGGAGGTTTGTCTTAAGCTGGTTTTCAAGAAACTTTGTCTAATGAGGAGAATTAAAAAGTCAGCAATAGCGTGATTTGAACTCAGGATGGCGTGATTGAAACACAAGGCATTCTCTCCTGAGCCGCTGAGATTACAGAGATGAGGAGTGTTTGAACGGCTTTTATCCAGAGCTTTGTTTTAAATGATGAATAACTTCAGCAAACATGAGATTTGAACCATGACTTTTTGGTTTGAAAGGGAGACAACGATCCACTGCGCCACAGAACCGGTATAGCTATGATGCTGTTTCAGATTTAAAGTTCATCTTAACGGGTTTAAGCTGGTAAAAGATGCTCATCATTGATTGAGAACTCATTGTCTACTCCAGGGGTGGGCATTTCCAGTACTGGAGGACCACTGTCCTGCAGGGTTTGACTCCAATCCTGATCAAACTCACCTGCCTGTAGCCTTCTAGTAATCCTGAAGACATTGATTAGCTGGTTCAGGTGTATTTGATTAGGGTCAGAGCTAAACTCTGCAGGACAGTGACTCTCCAGGACTGGAGTTTCCCTCCCCGGTCTACTACATCCACAATAAACATAGATGCAAAAAAGTAAAAAGATATAAAATGAATTACAGCCTCCTTCTAGTGATCTGAGTGAATTACACCACCGCAAAGTAGGTATACTGCTCTTAATCGCTTTCCATCCCCCTCTGCTCATTTTGAGAATGACACAAGTCTGATGAGCTTAAATGCGCTACACTTCTGCAAGAGGGTGAGAGCAGAAGAATATACTCATAACGTAATATAACATGAACATTCACTCAAATCACCACTGGAGGGCGAAACTCTTTTAAGTTCATTAGACTCGATTTGTAATTCACTCAAATCACCACAGGAGGCAAAACTCTTTTAAGTTCTTTAGACTCGATTTTTTAATTCACTCAAATCACCACAGGAGGTAAAACTCTTTTAAGTTCAGGAGACTGAATTTGTAATTCACTCAAATCACCACAGGAGGGCGAAACTCTTTTACGTTTTTTAGACTCGATTTGTAATTCACTCAAATCACCACAGGAGGGCGAAACTCTTTTAAGTTCTTTAGACTCGATTTATAATTGACTCAAATCACCACAAGAGGCGAAACTCTTTTAAGTTCTTTAGACTCGATTTGTAATTCACTCAAATCACCACAGGAGGCAAACTCTTTTAAGTTCTTTAGACTCAATTTTTGAATTCACTCAAATCACCACAGGAGGTGAAACTCTTTTAAGTTCAGGAGACTCAATTTGTAATTCACTCAAATCACCACAGGAGGGCGAAACTCTTTTACGTTTTTTAGACTCGATTTGTAATTCACTCAAATCACCACAGGAGGGCGAAACTCTTTTACGTTTTTTAGACTCGATTTGTAATTGACTCAAATCACCACAAGAGGCGAAACTCTTTTAAGTTCTTTAGACTCGATTTGTAATTCACTCAAATCACCACAGGAGGGCGAAACTTTTTAAAGTTTTTAGACTCGATTTGTAATTCACTCAAATCACCACAGGAGGGCGAAACTCTTTTACGTTTTTTAGACTCGATTTGTAATTGACTCAAATCACCACAAGAGGCGAAACTCTTTTAAGTTCTTTAGACTCGATTTGTAATTCACTCAAATCACCACAGGAGGGCGAAACTTTTTAAAGTTTTTTAGACTCGATTTGTAATTCACTCAAATCACCACAGGAGGCGAAACTCTTTTAAGTTCAGGAAACTCGATTTGTAATTCACTCAAATCACCACAGGAGGGCGAAACTCTTTTAAGTTCGTTAGACTCGATTTGTAATACACTCAAATCACCACAGGACGGCGAAACTCTTTTACATTTTTTAGACTCGATTTGTAATTCACTCAAATCACCACAGGAGGGCGAAACTCTTTTATGTTTTTTAGACTCGATTTGTAATTCACCCAAATCACCACAGGAGGCAAAACTCTTTAAAGTTCATTAGAATCGATTTGTAATTCACTCAAATCACCACAGGAGGGCGAAACTCTTTTACGTTCTTTAGACTCGATTTGTAATTCACTCAAATCACCACAGGAGGTGAAACTCTTTTACGTTTTTTAGATTCGATTTGTAATTCACTCAAATCACCACAGGAGGGCGAAACTCTTTAAAGTTCTTTACCCTCGATTTGTTTTGGTTTAATTCACAAAAAATCATTGCATAGTGTGCAACCCGATTAACTGTTTTGACTTATTTGCAAATATATTGATTTGAACAGAAGACAGGACTGAACATAAATAGTGTAAATAGTTATTATTGGCAGTTCATGTGTTTTTCTGCTCTCACCCTCTTAGAGAAGTGTAGCGCATTTAAGCTCATCGGACTCGTGTCATTACAACATCTCCACAGATGGGAGCAATAACAATCTTGAGTATAAAATGAGTTTGAATAAGAAGCTGTTACGCACAAAAATCAACTGGGTTTCTGCCAAATCTGAGCTCTATAAAATCTCTGTGGATAATTGCTTGATTTTGGGTCTGAAAGTATTGGTTGAAATCCAGCAGGTTATAAAGTTTCTTTCTTTTTTTTTCATTGTTTTTACACTACAAAGAAGAAAAAAGATTAGAAAGCACATGCTTTACCTGCAACTAAGTGGTGCGACGGACAAAAATAAAGCAACAGAGACCTGTCTCCATTTTTGGCAACGTGATCTACTCTCTGCATTAAGCCAGGGCTGAGATATCTTGTTAGATTTGACCTTTTTAAAAGTGTAATTAACAACCCTTGCATTGTCAACAGTGATCGAAGATTGTAATGGGAGCGGTACTATTATTTAACCAAATGTAAGACAAAAAAAAACAAGCCCAGCTCCACAAACTCTGTGGCTCAGAGGATAATCTTTCACCTTTGGCTGTGAAAGAATGAGATCGAGTCCCACGAGTTCTAAAGTTTGTGAAGTTCTTGAGTAGTTAAACTACTAACAAGATAAACAGATGTAAAACTAAAGATTTAGGTCTTGCGTCAAGCACACACGTGTGTGAATCATAAATAAATGTTTTCAAAGCATAAGTTAAGATAAACTGAAAACAGAAATGAGCCTTAAAAACAACCTCTTCCATTCATCTCAGCCTCAGTGGCTCAGTGGATGCTCGCTTGACTTTTCAGCATGAAAGCTTTGGTTCGAATCCCACCTTTGCTTATGTACGTCATCATTTACTCATGCTCAAAACACTCATCAGTGACTCCGGAGATAAAGAGTCGTGTTTTAATCACTGTGTCCTGTGTGTCCGACTAATCTGTGTTATATGTGCCAACAACCCCTAAGCGGTGATGGGCTAGTGGTCAAAAACACTCCTCTGAATGTGAGGCTGCATTAGAGACGTGGCTTTGAATCTTGCCTCAGCCTGTTGGGATGATCCTCAACTTTAACCGCTTTATTGTAAAAACATCTGCGGTTAAAGGTGAAATATAAGTTCCAGTATGTGCAAAGCCAAGAGATCTGTGGCTCACTGGTATGAGTGCTGCCTCGTGGCATCAGAGGTTGCTGGTTTGAATCCCGGCCAGATCTCCAAGAAGTGGTGCTGAGGAAAGGATAACAACGGTGGAGTGGAATGTGGAATGTGGAAGAGGAGCAACTGGTTATCCAGAAAAAACAGCTGGTTCATTAGACTCGATTTGTAATTTTGACTTTATGTGATAAAAGTGGACATTTTTAAATTATGTCATAGTATACACTGTCGTAATTTAGGATTTTTGTCAATTTTGACTTTGTGATAATTGAATAATTTCCACTTTTATGTCAATTATCACAAAGTCAAATTGGACAAAAATCCTATGACATAAAAGTGGAAATCATTCAATTATCAAAGTGAAAATGGATAAAAATCCTAAATAACGACAGTGTAAACTATGACATAAAAGTGAAAATTATTAAATTATCACAGTGAAAATGGACAAAAATCCGAAATTATGACTGTATACTATGTGATAATTGAATGATTTTCACTTTTATGTCATGGTATACACTGTCATAATCTAGGATTTTTGTTCATTTTCACTGTGATAATTTAATAATTTTCACTTTTATGTCATAGTATACACTGTCTTAATTTAGGATTTTTGTCCATTTTGACTGACATAAAAGTGGAAATTATTAAATGATCACAAAATCAAAATGGACAAAAATCCTAAATAACGACAGTGTATACTATGACATAAAAGTGAAAATTATTAAATGATCACAGTATACACTGTCGTAATTTGGGATTTTTGTCCATTTTGACTTTGTGATAATTTAAGAAATTTTCACTTTTATGTCATAGTATACACTGTGTAATTTAGGATTTTTGTCCATTTTCACTTTGTGAGAATTGAATAATTTCCACTTTTATGTCATAGTATGTCGTAATTTAGGATTTTTGTCCATTTTGACTGACATAAAAGTGGAAATTATTAAATTATCACAAAGTCAAAATGGACAAAAATCCTAAATTACGACAGTGTATACTATGACATAAAACCGGAAATTATTCAATTATCACAAAGTCAAAAATCCTATATTACGACAGTGTATACTATGACATAAAAGTGAAAATTATTCAATTATCACAAAGTCAAAATGGACAAAAATCCTAAATTACGACAGTGTATACTATGACATAAAAGTGGAAATTATTCAATTATCACAAAGTCAAAATGGACAAAAATCCTAAATTATGACAGTGTATACTATGACATTAAAGTGAAAATTATTAAATGATCACATAGTATAAACTGTCGTAATTTGGGATTTTTGTCCATTTTGACTGTGATAATTTAAGAAATTTTCACTTTTATGTCATAGTATACACTGTCGTAATATAGGATTTTTTGACTTTGTGATAATTAAATAATTTCCAATTTTATGTCATAGTTAGTTGGCAAACACTGTCGTAATTTAGGATTTTTGTCCATTTTGATAATTTAAAAATTTCCATTTTTTTTGTCATAGTATACTGATACGTTCTACGTGTTTTGTTTTCACTATATGTATACGTGGGGTAATGTGCACGTGTTGGCCATTATGTTAATTTGTTTCTCTTTCGTCCTTAGCTCATTATCTCTGCTCGCAGGATTGCTGTGATTGGCTGAGCCGGACGTCAGTCATCATTGAGGCGACGCTCCAGAACTAATCAGAGGCCCTTCAGCTGGTTTTAAGAGGATGGCGCGTTCATTCATTTTTTCCCTGTGGTGTGTAGAGCTCTGTGTAGCGAACTGAGTGGTGTGCGATGTGTTAGTGTGTTTGTGGTACAGCAAGGGAAGACGAACGGTAGGTTAGTATGCCGCGGTATACACTGCCCGTAGGTCTGTCTCTGTTAAACACACTAGGTTAGTGGTGAGCGCCACCCTTTGTATTTTTATTATTTAGTTAGGTTAGTTAGCGCCGCGTGGGTGAAGATTTCTGGGTTTTTTTTCCACATTTTGCTTTGAATAGGATTAGGGTGAGTTTAAGGATTATTTTTGTTATATTATGTTTTTTCCTTTGGCGCCACTTTTTGTTTGTCTTCCCAATCTTTCCTGTATTATTGTATTATACATCGCTCACCATTATGTTACTGGCTCAAGTGGCTTTGGCTTTCATGTGAATAAATGCAGTAGTTTATAATGTTCTTCCAGCCTACTTCACATCATAGCAGCATTTATTTTTATTATATATGTTGATGTTACGACCTATTCCCTAGGCCTTTTGAAAGATCGTAACATATACACTGTCGTTATTTAGGATTTTTGTCCATTTTGACTTTGTGATAATTTAATAATTTTCACTTTTATGTCATAGTATACACTGTTGTAATTTAGGATTTTTGTCCATTTTCACTTTGTGATAATTGAATAATTTTCACTTTTATGTCATAGTATACACTGTCGTAATTTAGGATTTTTGTCCATTTTGACTTTGTGATAATTGAATAATTTCCACTTTTATGTCAATTATCACAAAGTCAAAATGGATAAAAATCCTAAATTACGACAGTGTATACTATGACATAAAAGTGACAATTATTAAATTATCACAGTGAAAATGGACAAAAATCCTAAATTACGACAGTTTTATGACATAAAAGTGGAACTCATTCAGTTATCACAGTGAAAATGGACAAAAATCCGAAATTATGACAGTGTATACTATGTGATAATTGAATAATTTTCACTTTTATGTCATAGTATACACTGTCGTAATTTAGGATTTTTGTCTATTTTGACTTTGTGATAATTTAATAATTTTCACTTTTATGTCATAGTATACACTGTCGTAATTTAGGATTTTTGTTCATTTTCACTTTGTGATAATTTACATAAAAGTGGAAATTATTCAATTATCACAAAGTCAAAATGGACAAAAATCCTATATAACTAGCAACTACCGCTGCAAGTAGCTCTACAGGGAGTGCAGAATTATTAGGCAAATGAGTATTTTGACCACATCATCCTCGTTATGCATGTACTCCAAGCTGTATAGGCTGGAAAGCGTACTACCAATTAAGCATATTAGGTGATGTGCATCTCTGTAATGAGAAGGGGTGTGGTCTAATGGCATCAACACCCTATATCAGGTGTGCATAATTATTAGGCAACTTCCTTTCCTTTGGCAAAATGGGTCAAAAGAAGGACTTGACAGGCTCAGAAAAGTCAAAAATAGTGAGATAAAATAGCCAAGCTTCTGAAGCGTGATCATCGAACAATCAAGCGTTTCATTCAAAATAGTCAACAGGGTCGCAAGAAGCGTGTGGAAAAACCAAGGCGCAAAATAACTGCCCGTGAACTGAGAAAAGTCAAGCGTGCAGCTGCCAAGATCCCACTTGCCACCAGTTTGGCCATATTTCAGAGCTGCAACATCACTGGAGTGCCCAAAAGCACAAGGTGTGCAATACTCAGAGACATGGCCAAGGTAAGAAAGGCAGAAAGTCGACCACCACTGAACAAGACACACAAGCTGAAACGTCAAGACTGGGCCAAGAAATATCTCAAGACTGATTTTTCTAAGGTTTTATGGACTGATGAAATGAGAGTCTTGATGGGCCAGATGGATGGGCCTGTGGCTGGAAAGGGCAGAGAGCTCCAGTCCGCCAGCCAGGTGGAGGTGGAGTACTGGTTTGGGCTGGTATCATCAAAGATGAGCTTGTGGGGCCTTTTCGGGTTGAGGATGGAGTCAAGCTCAACTCCCAGTCCTACAGCCAGTCTCTGGAAGACACCTTCTTCAAGCAGTGGTACAGGAAGAAGTCTGCATCCTTCAAGAAAAACATGATTTTCATGCAGGACAATGCTCCATCACACGCGTCCAAGTACTCCACAGCGTGGCTGGCAAGAAAGGGTATAAAAGAAGAAAATCTTATGATATGGCCTCCTTGTTCACCTGATCTGAACCCCATTGAGAACCTGTGGTCCATCATCAAATGTGCGATTTACAAGGAGGGAAAAGAGTACACCTCTGAACAGTGTCTGGGAGGCTGTTGCTGCTGCACGCAATGTTGATGGTGAAGAGATCAAAACACTGACAGAATCCATGGATGGCAGGCTTTTGAGTGTCCTTGCAAAGAAAGGTGGCTATATTGGTCACTGATTTGTTTTTGTTTGGTTTTTGAATGTCAGAAATGTATATTTGTAAATGTTGAGATGTTATATTGGTTTCACTGGTAAAAATAAATAATTTAAATGGATATAAATGTGTTTTTTGTTAAGTTGCCTAATAATTATGCACAGTAATAGTCACCTGCACACACAGATATCCCCCTAAAATAGCTAAAACTAAAAACTACTTCCTAATAAACTACAAAAATATTCAGCTTTGATATTAATGAGTTTTTTGTGTTCATCGAGAACATGGTTGTTGTTCAATAATAAAATGTATCCTCAAAAATACAACTTGCCTTTATAATTCTGCACTCCCTGTAGTTGTGGTATACTAATTGGTTTGATTGGTGCAAGTCTGGCCTTTGACATCACCAGCCTGCAGGTGTCACCAATCCTGATGTATGAAACCGCGCCGTAAGCCAGTTCCGAAGCATCGGAGAAGTGATGGAGCTGGGTTGCTAACAAGCAATCAGTGGATGTTGGTTTAAGACATCTTGGAATTGTCAGTGCAGACAACAGAGGCAAGTCATTTAACCATCTACGCCACTGTGCTGCTGTCCACCATTACATCCTCATCCCGGTCAACTTTCATGCGGCACAACTCTTGAAAGATTGCTTTTGCTTTGAGCACAAAAGGGCTTGCAAATCCTAAAGGATCTTAGATGGAACTGGTATTGCTCAATATTGCTCTCTTTGTTGCAGGTTTGTCCATTTCCTTGACCTTGAATGTAAAGCAATCCCTTTCCACATCCCAGAGGACACCCAGTGTTCGTTCAAATGGCAAATCCTCCTGGTCCAGGTTTACCTCATGTAATGACTTTGCCCAATCCTCAGTTGGTATTGATTTAATCACTTCCTTTGAATTGCTTAACCACTTGGTCAATCTAAAGCCTCCACAGGTGAGCAGTTCCCGGAGTTCGGAAGCAAGTTTAATTGCGACTTCCTCTGTTGGTACCGACTTGAGACAATCGTCCACGTAGAAATTTCGCTTCACTGTTTTCAGTGTGATCTGAGAAGTTTCCACGGTTATCTTCAGCCACTGCAAGGCAAAATTGGCAGCACTAGGACTCCAGACACCTCCAAAAAGGTGAGCCGTCATGCGATAATGCTTGGGTGGTTTGTCCGGGTGTCTGCATTCAGAGCAACAGGTTCATGCCTAAACTTGAGAAGAACTCCTAGTAGCTTATTAGTAAGGTCTGGGCCTTGGTGAATGTGATCATTCAGCGAAGTAGTTTGGTACCGTGCTGCACAATCAAAGACAATACGAACCTTCCCTGGCTTGCACGGATGTAACACTGGATGATGTGGTAGGTACCACATGCAACCATCTTCTCTGTTAATGTCAACAACCTCTTCCGCATATCCTTTCAGCAAAGAGTCTCTGCGTCACAAGTATACAGAAGGAATCAAAGTTGGCTCCTTTTTAAGCCTCTTTCCTAGAAGGTCTAATCGAGGTTTGGCCATTCTGTAGTTATTGGGCAGTTGTGGTGGATGTTCTTTGAAAGGGATGGGTAGTGTATAATGGCGTTTCTCTTTGACTGCTCCATAAATCGATTTATTTGTTCCATAAATCTACAACTTGTTTGTCGACTACTGACAACTGACAACTACTGGCAAGTATGTCAGGTTGGTCTAGACCTATCAGCAAGTGAACCTCATCAGCCAGATCAACATCAGGTAAACTTATTTCATGTGGCCACTGGAACACTTCATGCTGTGTGACTAGGTTGTCCAGACTTATGTTCAGATGATCCCGACAAAGCACTCCCTTCATCAGGTATGAGTTATTTTGTTGAGCATCTTGAACTTGTAGATCCACTGGTAAGGTGACTACGTTGAGATTTTTGGTCTCCATGGTATTCAGTTTAATGTTCATTTTGCGTGACTCCAATTTAAGAGCATGAACTAGCTTCTAAGAAGCAAATGTCCCATTAGAACTGCTGTCAAGCAAAGCAAAGACATTCATGGAGAATCGATTGTGTCTGTCTGAAACCACTATTGGCAAGATGGGAAGTGCAATCTTCTTTTGACTGGCTACAATGCACTTGCTGGTTGCATGTGCTTGAATGGATTGTGGGGGGTCAGTAGCAGACTCACCTCCAGTAGCTTGATTAGTAGATTGGCTGACGTCGTTGTTAGAAGCTACAATAGCGGAGTGCAGCCAACTGTTGTGGTTTTTTTCCACATCCAGACACCTTGCATACCCAGCTGCGAGAACAGACTGTGCTGCGAGAACAGACTGTGCTGCGATGACCTTTCATGAAAAAGTTAAAGCAGAGTTGCTTTTGTTGAACAAAGGCCAAACGCTCTTGAACAGACAGAGCCCTGAAGGCTTGACACTGGTTCAGAAAGTGTCCGTCAGTGCACTTTGGACACTTAAATCTTGATGTTGTCTTTGGTGTGACTGATGTGGTGGATTCATTAGTAACTGACACTGTTGCAAATGTCTGCCTTTTCTTATTTAAACTTGGCTTGGGACTTGATTTAGAACTGGCTGGAGAAATTCGACTGGCAGGGCTAAGAAGATTCCCAAAGATAGGATCGGCTCTCTTAGCAGCTTCTGATTCAACAAGACTGACTGTCATCCAACTTTGGCAAACACCCAGCCTTGATGACCTCATTGTTTATTGTGAGCCATCTTTTCTTTATGTCTTCAGGTAGTTTTTCGACAATTTGTAGCAAAGTGCGTCCACCGTTCAGCTCTTCATTGCCTTTAAAGTGTCTCGGCAGCTGCACAGAATGTCTGCAAAGCTTTGCAGCTGCTTGTTGTCTTTAATGTCTTTGTAGTTAAGCACCTTGTCAACCCATGCTTGTGATATTGCATACAGATTGCCAAAACGTCTCTTTAGAATAGCCATGGCTTCCACATAGCCCAGGCTAGAGTTGGGGTTGTACAAGCAATGTGAGATGGCATCTCTAGCTTGGCTGACAGTGTACTGATGCAGTCGAGTGAGTTTCTCTTGATCTGGCACTGTCTCTTTATCAATCACAGAGGAGAACAATCTCATGAACGGCCAGTACTTTAAATGTTCTCCATCGAACTTGATGATGTCAACAGGTGGTAGATGCATGGAAATTAATATGTGACTGATATTGTTGCCTTGACAGCTCTAATAGCTGGCATAAAGAATTCTCTTTCATTCCTGAGAGTGAGGAACGAAAGTTAAGGGATGGGTTACCCTGAGACAGGAGTTGAGAAGTCTTTATTTATTGTTGTTAACTCAGCCTTTCAACGTTTTTCCTCCATCTCAGTGTCTTTGAGTTTCAGTAAGCTTTTCAGTCCATCCATTTCAAATTCTGCATGCTGAAGTTGTAATTTAAACTCTGCACGCAGGTATTCTTCTTGTTGTGCATTAAGCATGGAGACTTCTTTCTTTTCTTTCTCTCTTAGATTTTGTAACCCTTGAAGCTGGGTAGATAGCTGGTCTACAGAAGACATTGGAGGTTTTACAGCTTCATCAAGCATCGACTCTTCCTCTTGGAAATAAACATCTTAAGATTCTATGTTTGGATCCTCCATTGATGGTTTAAAGTCCTCTAGCCAGCTCAAGACTGTGTGCTGCAAGTCTTGAACATCACACAGGAATGATGTTAAATAGCCCTTATAAGCATCAAGGTCAACATCATCTTCTACTGTTTTATGGTACATGTCATGAATCTCATGAAATCGCATAACCGCCTCATCCAAAGCAGCGAGTTTCATCTTCACCTCTTTGGGCTGGTAACAGTTTATAGCAGTTGTGATCTGTGTCATCAAACGTGTCACTGCAACCTTTGCACAGCCACGTTGACACTTGATACACTTTGGTTGTTCATCAGGAGTAAATCTTGTTTCTGAATCTTTGTCCATGTTGTCATCAATCTTCTTAATTCCTTGTGTTTGACTTTAATGTTACCCATGAAATGATAACATTAATTTGGATATTGTTTTCATTTCCTTTATTTTTTTTAACTTGTATTCCTCTTGTGCAGAACTCACAGTGTACACGTATTTATGTGCACATTTGTGTGTGTGGTCAAACTGCAAACACAAAACAATTCACAATTAATATCTGGAAATATTCACTTCACCAAATGCGTTTCTGTTGTAACATCAGCTTTTGTGTACTAAGCATTAAACTTTGTTAATCAACTAAATGCAACATATTTTAACAGGCAATATAAACAGTAAATGTCTACACAAACAAAAACACTATGTAAGATCTCTATTTTACGCCTAATGTTATAAGAGTGATACACAAGCCATCACAAACTAAAACAACAAAACATTACTCACCACACTGGGAATATATTGTTAGATTATAGTTATGTCTGAAATTGTTAAAAGTTCAAATCTGCATTTGAGATCAACATGACTTTCTATCTCAGTTCAGTTTGTTTTTCTGCACCTCTTCTTAGGTGATCACATGAGCCCACCGAAACAACATCCTTAAAGGGGCAGCACCCAACATATTATGATTGTCAAAACATACTCAATTTCATCAAGTTTAGTGACATGTTACAATGACTGATAGGATACTGTTTTATTAGTGCTTGCATGCTGTGGTCATTAAATGGCTTTCCTGAGGTGAATGTAACTTGACATATTGTTCTCCAGTTGATTTATTAACTTCTTTCTGCTATTGAAACACTGATTGATCGATTACATGAGACTAGATACATTTCAGTAAGCTGTACTGTGTCTTTCAACTGTATCTTGTTCATTTGCTATTCACTAGCAGTAAAGAGGAAAAGATTATCGGTTCACATGCCGCAATCTGTTATGTCAGATTTAAGAGTGCCAAAACTGTATTTATAGTTTGAATTTTGTGATAAACAATTTTTCATTGATAAACAATTGACAATTTCAAAAGCTGAAATGTTTAACATCATAGTAAGCAGCTCTGTCCTGCCTGTCAGTGTGATGGCGCGAGTCAATCGTGTGAATCTCGCGGTGAATGCATGACAGTTGGCAGCCCTGCTTCAAATTGTGATGATCGGAGCTATTCTGAGAAGTGCCTGAAGCCCGCGGTCTTTTGCTTCATATTTAATAGCCTATATGATCATAGCATTATGACCACTGTTGATACGGAGCTTAATATGATGGCTATCCGCTAATAGACTACCTCCCGCCATCAAAACCATTGTTTAGATAAGGAAAATATAATATTCAAACTTATTGTATTTTTTAGGTTCTTAATTAGGCCTACTGTTATTTTGATGAAAATGACACAGAACCTAATTTATATTTTATTGGCGGAAACGAGCTTCAGTAAATTTGATCATCGCGTCTTGATTAGAGAAGCAGACGGGACACAAACAGCGTATTTCGCTGAAATCTGTTCTGCTTTCGGTTTCCCTCAGTATCTTGGGGAAGAAAGATTCTGCCAGATATTTAGTCCTGAATTTCCCATGTTTCGTAGGCTACTGTAATAGCCAACCTTAAAAAGTAAGAAACGCAAAGAAATAAAATGTTAATGTTTCCTTACCTGTTATAAAGTGTTTTAGGACTGCTTTTTAAATGTGATTCAACACTGAATGAACTGAGTTTCTACACTGATCTCACAAGACATTTCAAGGTAATATAAAGACATTATTTTGAATGTTATCAGTAAGCTTCATACAGATTCTCTGTCCAGAGTAAAAGTGTCACAGTCGAGGCTCTCTCTCGTCTCTGGTGAGTCTTTTACACACAACACACTAAAACCTCTGTCGTTTTGAGATGTTCAGTGTTTTGAGGTTAAATATGTTTAAGATTAAACTTTTTAATCATTCTAAAAAATAAGATATTTCAGTGATTTGATTTAATAGCCTGTAATTTTCTCATGATATATATTTTTTTGATCTCACTCATGAAAAATAGTTCTGGACAAAAAAAAAAAAAAACGTTTAGAAATATTAAAAGTTTACACCAACAGCTAGTCATACACAAGATAAAAAGGGAAATAACGGTTAAACGTTCATACACTCTTAAAAATAAAGATTCCAATTGGGCGTTTTAATAAAAGAAAAAAGCTCCCGAAGAACCTTTCAGTGAACACTTCTTAAAAGAAAATATTTCTCTTAATATAAACTCATATCTAATATATACTCATATATAATATTTTCTCATATCCATAAGAACTTTTCACTATAAAGAATCTTTTGTGGAATGGACTGATTCCATGGATGTTAACGATTCTGCCAATAAAGAATCATTAACATAATGAATCACTCTTATATGATTTTAAGAGTGTATGATTGTGTTTGTGTTTTCTGTTGTAAGGTGGAGTGAATGTACATGATGGAGATATCGCTGACGTTCCTCCTCACTGGATGTCTGATACAAGGTCTCATTCTTATAGATTATATTCTCAAAGCATTTTCATGTGACTTCTGTAAGATTAAAGAGCATAAGCCCTGCATTTATCCTGCACGTAAACTCTGTGATCTGTTCCTCTTGTCTGTGTGTGTTTTAGGAGTTTTTTGTGTTTTTAAGATCAATCTGCCGAGGAGAGTAGTAGCTCTACAAGGATCCTGTGTTTTCATTCCCTGCACATTTGATATTGATCAAGAATATGAAGCTGATCTCACAGAGAGTGCAAAGAGAATGTGGTATAAAGACGGAGACCCTGCCACTCCAGTGTTTGACTCCAGTAGCCCCGACTCTGGACCGTTAAGAGGAGAAATATTTGGCACTCCTAGAGAGAGAAACTGCAGCACACGCTTTGATAATGTCAGTCAGAGTCATCATGGGTCATATTTCTTCAGACTTGAAACCACTGGTCTATTGAAATTTAGCTACGTCAAAACTGGTTTCTCCAAAGTTGAAATTGCTGTCAAAGGTGAGTGTCATATTGTTCATGTGCTTCTATCTTACTGTAAGTGTGGCGTGAGCATTTGTTTTTACTCCTCTGCTGAATTAATATTCTGTAATGTGATTGTGAGAAGCTTCCGGTGTCATTCACTTCCGGTTATTTACCTGTTCAAAATGTACCTGTTCCTGTCTGTTTAGCTGCTTTATATTGCAAACTGATCATTTTCATATTATTTTAGTTCATTATCAAAATCATAAACACACTGTGTAAGTAGTTTTACCGTTTACTGCACTTTGTTATTCTTCTAGTTATTCACCAATAGACCTTATGTAGCCCCGCCCCTTTTCAGCACAGCGCTCCTGTTCTGTCCTCTCTTCTGGTTTGTATTTCCACAGCAGGAAAGATCTTATGGATTTATGAATGAACAGCTTGTTTTAAAATCTTTCCGGTATATGACATTTGTTATGACATCCGCTTCACAATGCTCATGATAACTTTCGTTAACTCTACAGTAAGTAAATCTACTTCACCAGCTAATTATTATTCGACCGCTGCCATAGAATGATACAGAGCTGCTGCAAAAACAAAAGTTTATACACAAAACTGAAATCGGAAGTCTAGCACTTTCACAGAAAATAGCTCAAGTCCCCAATGCAAAATGAATTGCATTGAAAAATAAATGTACTACTGTCCAATATGTGCCTTCATTATTGGATATGATGATCCATATGATCCTGTAATGTTTGACTGTACCTGTGTGTGTTGTAGATCCTCCACCCAAACCCACAGTGAGTCTGTTGATGGATCAGCAGGAAGTGAGTCTGTTGAAGGATCAGCAGGAAGTGACGGAGGTGACGGAGGGAAGCTCTGTGAATCTGCGCTGCTCGACTAAGATCTTCTGTCCCTTTAGTCCAGCTGTTCTCACATGGAGCTCGTCTCCTGAACACCTCCTCACCGAGAGCGTCACACAACAGCAGCGCCAGGAGCAAACTGAGCTCATCTCTGATCTGATCTTCACTGTAACTCACCGACATCATTCAGCCACTTTCAACTGCACTGTAACACACCAGCAGCAGATCACAAAACGCAGGTCCCGTACGCTAACGCTACGTGTTCAGTGTAAGACAGAGATTATTTCAATCAATGGTGTCTGATCATCTAGAATTAGTGCCGGGAGTCATAACATAACTTTTTGTTTTCCTCCTCCATTAGATGCTCCTAGAAACACATCTGTGCATGTCAGTCCATCTGGTTTTGTTGTGGCGGGCGGTTCAGTGACTCTGAGCTGCAGCAGTGATGCAAACCCACCGGTGCTCAACTACACCTGGTACAGAGACACTGAAGAGCCCCTGAAACCAGTGCAGACCGGACAGAACCTGACCATCAGCAACACCGACCCGACACACAGAGGACGATACGTCTGTACAGCTCAGAACGAACACGGCACTCAGAACGCATCAGTGCTGCTGGACGTCCAGTGTGAGTATCAAGAGTCGGTTCTCATTTACTATCAGACTGAAAAGCTAAAAAAAAAGAAGAAATTTACAAATTATATGAAGCCTTATAATAAAATAAAATAATAATATTCATGTATTTATCATTTTCACACTGCTGTCAATAAATAAAAGCAGTCAGATATATGACCTGAACCTTTAATTTGACCAGCTCAAAGAAAACACGATCACGACACTTAAATGGATCAAACAAAACTCAAGGCTGGGCACAGAAGACAACAGGAGCATTTAGAAGAAATACACAAAAGGAAATACTAAAAGCCACCTTAAGAGGTCACCTTTGGTTGCATTTGGTTGTTGAAACCACATATGTAAATTTTACTCCTACCAACAATGCTAAAATAAATAAACGTATGCGAGCGTGTTATAGCCAGATATGACAGCACTACCGTGGCACGCATCGCCACAGTTCTCAACTCTTCATCAAGCCAACACACAAACTACCGCAAATTAAACCCAAAGTAAAGTCGTAGGTGCTCAACACACAGTCATCTTCATTAAAAGTAAAGAAACTAAATGATCTTACCAGTGCTTATGCCGCTCTCGCTCATATTGCTGTCTTTGAATTTGAAATTAGCTGATGATCAATAAAACGCAGCTCATATTTGTTGTTTTCGGGGACATGAACTCCATTAATCTGGATATTTTGCGAGAATTGAAGATCGGATTTATATCCGTTTTGCGGAGACAAATGTATGTGCCCAAGTGTAAATGAAATTGTTTTGATAAATCAGACAGCTTTGATTTACAAACAGCGCGTGTGCTCTCCAGGTCGTGCTTACCAGGTTGTTCATTAAAGCTGAAATGTGCCCAGATGTCAGCTTTTAAAGTAGTTGGAGCATGTGTTATCACTCTCACTCGATCATGTCTCACCTCCCTCAGCCATCGTATGCTACCACGACAAAGCATGTGCGTGACAAATGACGTCAGAACATAATCTGTACATTATATCAGTTATGGTCTATTACTGAACCGATACCGAATCTTCCTCGTGTGCATCGAAGAAACTATTAATTTCGACACCCCTAACGACTATACAGACTGATCTCATGAATAGGCGTATGTATGACACGCCAATTTGTATGCCATTTTGGCGTGCAATCAAGACGCATAATTGCTTTTTTAGTGTGTTTATCAACGCCGTTCATTCTATCCCCAACACTGCCCCTACCCATCTCACACACACACACTGCTAAACCTACCCATCACAAGAAACATTTAGCATTTTTACATTTTCAAAAAAAAAAAAAATGTAGTATGTTTATAAATCCATTTACATTGTGGACACACACACACACATAATGGGTAGTTTCAGCGTAGACATACACGCGAAATCACACAGCGTAGACATACACGCAGATAGCTCAAAAGGCGTACAGATAACACGGCATTTTTGGCTTTAGAAAGTGGCGTGTATGTTTACGCAAAGTCATGATGCCATGTTGGATTATAAGAAACCGCTGTCTGATCATCTAGGATTAGTGCTGTAAATCAGTGGTTTTTAAACCCTGGGTCGCGGGAATTAAAAAATGGGTCGCCAGGACGATTTAAGGAAAATGGAGTTACACTAAAAATAAAAATACATATTTTTCATAAAATCAGTCTATAGGCCTATATAAAAGGAATAAATATGCGAAATATAATTGACTTAAATAATTAACAGATCAAACAAAAGAAAGAAAGAAATGTGTGACAGTTGCTGCCGAGTTTGGTTTATTGTTTGTGAGGCGCGTGCTCCTTGAACAAGTTCACGGAATGGAAACCCAGACGACAGAAAGCACATCTTGTTTTCTTTATTTTACAACAGCACAATGTAAGTAAACACTTAGCAATTTTGAACGATTTCCTTCTCTTATTATTTTTTATGACCAAAATGACGGAGTATTTTATTTGTTTCCTCTGCTCTTTCGTGCCAGCGCCTTGCGCACAAACACATTCCAGCATAAACTTGACATAGCAGTCAAGTCAGTTCATTATCAAAATAAAAAAAGTTAACCTAATAAAGTTACACAGCTCAGTTCAAATAGTCAGTAATAGCCAACAATTCGTGCCATTCAGCGTGAGCACTGCTCCACTGTGCTGTTCCCAAATAGAGACCTGCGCAGGACGGATGTTACCTTCTCCCGCCCGCAACATTCAAGTTTTGTCCTGCTCCCGTCCACATAAAATTAAAATGAATCTTCCATAGTGTATATTTTATTTGTTATAATCAGGATTTGCCAGCATTCAGGATTCAGAACTGCACAATACATGGGTCGCGACAAATAAAAAAAAGAAAAAGGACGCTCTTAAAAAAGTTTGAAAACCACCGCTGTAAATCATAATGTAATTGCTTGTTTGGTTCTCCTCCTTCAGATGATCATGTACATCTGTGTCTGTAAATGCATCTGGTTTTGTTGTGGCTGGCGGTTCAGTGGCAAACCCACCGGTGCTCAACTACACCTGGTACAGAGACACTGAAGAGCCCCTGAAACCAGTGCAGACCGGACAGAACCTGACCATCAGCAACACCGACCACAGCTCACACACAATCTTTAGTATACTCGAGTATTTACACCACAATCTGTATTTATATGGTGAAAATGTTTGAAGGAGAATTTTTTGTTAATAATTTGCTTGCTCACATAATGCTCTTTGTTTAATAATTAGTCTTGACTTTAGTGATTAATATGAGAATACTGTTTTTTAACACGTCTGTTTGTAGATTTGGTTGAAGTGTGAAGCATTTGCTGTTTTTTTTGTTATGGTAGCTTGCTTACAACCTACACATGCAGTCAATTACAGCAATGAATTAATAATTATAATAATGCATCGTTTGCATGTCTGTTCCTTGTGTGAATTGTGTTATATTTTGCATCAGGAACCATTTCAGTTTGACAGGATTTTCTACTTCAAAGTGTCACGGGAAGTGTAACTTCGCTGAACATTTTCTTCTATTTCAAATTCCCATTATGTCATCATGCTCTTAATGATGTATGTAATCTCCTTGGATATCAGAAAGCCAGGTTTTCCTAGAACATGAACTCATTTTACACAGAGAAAACTAGCCTGGTCCATAATTCATGAAGGGCCAAGACTTTAAAGCTCCTGATTCTTGTTTGCACTTGCTCTTATAAAGATGTACCATAGTTTAAGTACTTGTGGCATTTGTTTAAACTATAATTACAGGTAATCATGTTTATAGGACAATGTACCATAAAAATAGCATGGAAACTACTGTATAGTAACTTCATGTTTTTACTGCAATAAAGTGTGATTAATTATTGTATGGTTGGTCATGAGTTTTATGTTGGTGCGTGTCATTTTTATCTCTTTCCTGCAACAGATCACAAAACTCAAGGTTTGAATCATATTTCAGATCAGCAAAAGAAAAAAAGAGGCGATTACATGAATTATCACAGATAAATACAATAAAACAAAGTTACATATCAAGTAAGCATGGCTCGACACTAAGCCTGTGCACATGCTTGTAAATCTGTCATTCACTTGTCTGGGTAAAAAATGGGCTTGGTTGGGATTTTTTTTTTGTGTGATGTAAATAGGCCTGTCGCAATAATCAATATATTGCACAATATATGTACATGACCTCAATAAGTTTTTGTGAAGCAATATGTCGGCCATTATGTTTACATGATAATGAATGTCACCAACATTTTACTCGATTGTGCGTCATCTGTATGTTTTCCGTGACGGAGGTGAAAGTGGTCTCGGGCAGTTTCTTCATACACAGATCGGTTATCCACAGGTGAAAAAGACATTTGAGGCATTATAGTGTTTTCCTGACAACTACTGACAGTTTGGAAGAATAAGCCCAAATGGACTCGATCCCCTGTTCAGGTGCACATATAAAAGTCAACGCAGAATGACGAGTGTTAAAGCCTTTTGACAAGGGACAATTTTTTAAATTTTTATTATTTAGGATAAATATATTTGTTACCCTTAATTTGCATGATCTAAAGAATTAAAAGGTTGAAAGTGTGTAGGTTTACTTGCATAATTATGCTGTTATATTAGGATTATATATTCAGTGGCATACAATAGTCTTAAAATGACAATAATATCGTTTATCGCAATTATTTCTGGGATGATATATCGCGAAACAAAAAGTAGTTATGGTGACGGGTCTATATGTAAATATTTATTCTGAAGCAATTTTCTCAACAGCGTTCCGTCAGCTTTGGCATATTTAAATCTGCATATTTGTGATATTTGTATCTTTTTATAAAGGGCATTTTTTCCATGATCTTAGGCTATGCTTCAGCTTTTATTTTATATTCTTAAATTTGATCTGTTACCAATCAAATTAAATAATTTACACTGAAAAATTACAACGGCATTAAATAATGTTATGAGATTTGTATTTTTGAATAAACAAATAAGAAATGTTGGAACTAAACCACCAGTATTTAAATACGTTTTAAATAAGGTTATGAGAACTTTTGATTAATTGTCTGAAATAGTTTTGAATATACAAATAAGAAATGTCGGAAAGAATGTTTAAACATGAAACTAAACCAGCACTAGGTGGCGCAGGTGACCGTCTTAAAGAGCGAGTCATTGAGTCGATTCGTTCAAACGGATGATTCATTCAAGAATGAGGCAGTCGTTTACTAAAGGAAATAAGTGACTTAATGTTAATTAATTGTTTATGGAACTGTCATATGAAATCAGTGACATTTTCAGTCATGATGGTATTCAGGAAAACAGCACACTTGGTTGTGTGCTCGATATAAGCATGCTCATGTGCTTGTCCTTTGGACAAGTAAATAGGTCATTCACTAGTCTGAGTAAAAAATGTACTTGTCCGGAAAAGTTTTTTTTTTTTATTTACTTTTTTTTAATAGAATTTATTCTGAAGCAATATCCTCAACCAGTGTTCAATCAGCTTTGACATATTTAAATCTGTACATTTGTGGTATTTTTACCTTTTATAAAGTTTGGGGCGGGGCGTCTCCGTCATGGAGATATGAAACTATTTTAAAACCGTTACGAAAATTCATGTTGACATGTCTATGAAAACATGAACATATGACTATAAAAAATAACTGCTAGATTATAATGCATAACTGTATTTAAAAAAAGAAACATCTAAAAACAAAATTAACGTCTCAAATAACCCAGTCAATAATATTGGGCATTGTATTTGAGTTGAAACTGTGAATACACCACCCTGCAGAGCTTTTCTAGCGGTTTAATAAACTCAACCAAACACATCCTATATGAGATTAATCAGATATGTGCCGATTACAATTTACATCTGCCCAAAAGCTTGCAAATGTGTACATGAACTTGGCCATATTTTACAGGCTATGGTTTGAAAGAGAAACTCACTTTGAATGCGCTTTTCCCTTAACAAAAACGATACACGGGGCAACGAAAGCACAGAGAATTTACAACACTATTAGGCCTACAATCGTGTTCTCTTTATAATGCTATGTATATGACAAATTGGCCCTGCACATCATTTTATTTTTCATGAAGTGATTACAGACTTCACTACACGTTTTCGAATCCATAATGAAACAACTTTAAAACATAGATCTACTGTTAAAAAACACGAGAACAAAATACCACTGCTGCATTATTAATATCAATGATTTTGAAAAAGAAATAGCCTATCAAAAAAGAATATGACCGTCTGGAATAACCCAGAGTCAATCATGTCGGGCTGAAACTGAAGAGAATGAACCCGGCCGGTATAACGGCAGCGCTTTGCTAGCTGGTTATTAAACTCAACCAAACACATCCTATTTGAGATTAATCAGATATAGACAACATATAAGTAATCTTACGGATGCGCACGGGAACTTTACCGCGCTCTGATGTAGCCTTTACTCTCATTGTGGATTTCCTTGATCAGCTGATACACGGGGAACTAAAGCACAGAGTATTTACAACATTCTATTACAACCGTGTTCTCATTATAATGCTTGGCCCATGACAGATTGGCGCTGCACATTTTGCACCGTATTTCATGATCACAGTGATTTCAGGCATCATTGCAGCACGCGCTTCAGTTTCACTTTATTTCGCCGGTCTGGAAGGCATGTTTTCTAACGCTTACCGATCACACCTCAGTTACCGCCAAAATGCCGCATTAACAATCAGAAAAATAGACAAATATATTTTTTAAAGTCAGGACAATCATCGTTTTCATGATTGATCGTTGCTGTCACGTTCAAGTACTCGACCACTGTTGCCCATCCCTAACCACAAGAGGCGTGATCAAAGGGCAATGACCCCAACATTATCTGCCTGCACAACCGGAGGCTGCACTTTCAGGACCGCAGTTCTAAGACCCTATTTTTGACAGCGCCACCTCCCGAATCAGAGAACTGCAATCCCAGGAATGCACTTCCAGGACCCTAGTTTTGGAGAACCAAAACAAATGACCAAGGCAATATATTAACCCTTGTTTTTTCTCTTTTTTTTTAGGTTTTTAAAGGTTTATTACACTGCTTTATTATACTGCTTTCTTTTATTGCAGTTAAATCTGGTTTCTAGGAATGTTGAGTGATTATTGGGTCCAAGTTGCATAATTTAATAACTCATCGAGTAAAATAAACAAGTAATGGTATAGCCTTTTCAGTCAATCACATTTTCACATAGGGAATACACAAGGAGATTTAAGATTGTGTATATTTTATAAAATAATATATTGCAACAAGTTGAATTTGAACACACACAAAAACAAACTTGTTCATGATGTGAACCACAAGAACTTCATGGACAACGTCTTCACTGACTCCTAAGAGAGAGAAAGATAGAGAAGTGAATGAAATAAGAAACATTTTTAATTTCAATTTTTAGATGTTAGTCACCACAGCGCACACACATTATATTCAATACTAAATTATCAATCTTCATACCAAATAATGTTCATATTACTGTTACTGCATACTGTTCAAAGATTTGGGTGAACAGGTTCTTGAAACATTCATGTCAATAAAGAGCATCTGAACCGAGAAAATAAAAAATAATAGAGAGCGATGCAAGAAATCTGAATAGAAATAACATGTTATTTCTACAATAACATGACTTTTCCTGTCCTTTAAATATTTAAAGCACACATGTGATGTACGCAGCAGCACTACCTACCGACTGGATGCTCTCCCCTCTTTTCTCAATTGTTTATCATTCTATTAAATTCCTCAACTTCACTGAAATATTAAAGAAAGAACATAATCACTGCTGGGTTAACAGAAATGCTGTTTAAAAAAAAGGATACATTGGACATTGTGTAAAAACAATTCAATATTCTACTCCTGTGATGATTATGTTAAAAAATTATTTTCATAAAAACAAGTTCATTTCATTTAAATAAATAGACATAAATTATGTCTAAGTCTAGGACTTGAGCAATTAATTCATCTTTTGTCATACTTCTGCCTGCCCTGAGCTGTGTCCTTGTAAGCACTTCATATAGCTAGAGTACAGTACAGTACAGTACATGACAAAATCTAACACGAGGTATTTTAACAGTTTTGCCTGACTATATCGTCAAATGTCTCAACCAACATTATAAAACCATGTCAAAATGAAGAGGCGTACTCATAACATGTATTGTGTGATAACGTTAAACAGGCTGACTGTGAGCACGTGACAGCTAAAACATTAAGATTATTTTAACTTACTTAAAATGAAGAAAAAAAACAACGAGTAACTAACAAGCTTTCACAAGGAATGTAATACAGTTGTCTTGTGCAGTTGTGCTGTCACTAAGTCAACACAAGCTTTCATGCAAGTTTAGTTAAACAAATGTGCTAACATTAATTTGCAGCACTATCTATACGTATGATAGCTGATGCACTCCAGAATATTGAGCAAATCACGATCACTTCGGCTATGTTAACTTTCCAATGAAATGCATCACGATTGATGTAAATGTTAAAATAAAAACTGATTCACATGTGATACTCACACTCTGATGTGTCATCCATCTTTGCTGGTCCTCTAATTCGGTAGGTGGCGTTGTCTATAAAAACCAAGGGTCCTAGAAATGCTGTCCTGAAAATGCAGCCTCCAGTCATGCAGGCAGATGCTACTCAACGACCCATCGCTTCACTGTCTGTCATTGTGTTAAACCCGCCAATAGCGCGCCAGGTGGATAAGCCAGTCTGTGATTGGTTCCCGCAAAAGTGTAACAGAAGCAGTAGAAATAAATGTACGGGTTTCCAGACTGAGTTGCAGGGCGAAATCAAATCGCCGGCAGATCAGGATGGGTTTACCCAGTGTAACTGTTGCTGTGAGATGCGTTATGAATCTGCTGTGATCTTTGTTTGGAACTATTTTCACTGCTGAAATAGGACAAAAAACAGACAATATTGCATCTAAAATGTAAGTGACTTAACGTTAATT
The DNA here is from genome assembly GCA_023029165.1 of Gobiocypris rarus. Taxonomy (NCBI): domain Eukaryota; kingdom Metazoa; phylum Chordata; class Actinopteri; order Cypriniformes; family Gobionidae; genus Gobiocypris; species Gobiocypris rarus. Next base: position 27,705,958 of record CM040923.1, read on the forward strand.
AATTGTTTATGGAACTGTCATATGAAATCAGTGTCATTTTCAGTCGTGATAGTATTCAGGAAAACAGCACACTTGGTTGTGTGATGTTGCTTAACTGTATCAAACAAATATAAAAACTTTGAATGTTTACCGCAGTTTCTCTGTGAGAGGCGCTCATTTGTTTCGATTTCTCCTCGAGAGGCTGTGTGAGCGTCAACAGCTCATCCTTGTTACTGTCAGTTCATCCTATTTTATATAGTTATACACTATCCACTATCACTAAAGGATAGGGGTGTGAACCTACACTGGTCTCACGGTTCGGTTCGATTACGATTATTATGTCATCGATTCGGTTCAATTCGATATCAATGCATCGCATCCTCATGTATACAATTTTGTCAATATACAAGCGGTCAGATATATGACCTGAACCTTTAATTTGACCTGCTCAAAGAAAACACGATACTTAAATGCATCAAACAAAACTCAAGACTGGGCACAGAAGACGACAGGAGCATTTAGAAGAAATACACAAAAGGAAATACTAAAAGCCACTTTAACGAGCGAATCGCACCGCAGAATGTCTATTCGCTGCTTTGCATTGACTTAAAATGTAAATCACTCACGTCCAGTGTGAACGCACAGGTGGTTTGGGCCGCCTTACAGTCAAAACTAAAGTAAAATGCATATGGTTGTTGAAACCACATATGTAAAAATAAATAAATAAACGTATGAGAGTGTGTTATAGGCTATATGATGTTAGCTATAGCCAGATTTGACAGCCCTACCGTGGCACGCATCGCCACAGAGTATCTCTTCATTCTGCCATCGTACCGCTACCGTGACAGAGCATGTGCGTGACAAATGATGTCAGAAAGTAATCAGTTCATTATAACCGGTTATGGTCTATTACTGAATCGATAATGAATCGTCCACGTCTGCATCACAATGCATCGAAGAAACGATTAATTTCGACACCCCTACTGAATGAATGCAAAATCATTCTTGCATTTTGGTGATTTGCTAGTCATTTTTTGTTATTGGCGTTTTAATCAGCTTGTCCGGTCAGACAAGTAAAATTCTTTCACTTTCCCCTTAAAAAAAAAAAAAAAAACGCTTGAAAAAGCATTAATTTCGAGCCCTGAAGTAAGGTCTAACAGAAGTGTTCAGTCACAGAAATCATTAACCCTCTGGGGGTCTTCAGTCATTTCTGACCCTAATTTTTTTTTTTTAAATGTTTAAAATCGTAGCTTCATCAGAATGGTGACTTTATTGGTTCTTGGTATATGAACACACACAAAAATTGGGGACAGGATTTGAAAAGTCTAAGTGGTCGTAAAAAAAATTGTCACACTCAGGGTCTTCGGGTCAAAAATGACCCCCATAGGAAATTAATGAGAAATTGGCAAAAATATGAAAATACTGAGTTTTTTTTGTGTGTACAATCACCCCTTCACTTTTGAGTCCTTTTTTCTGCTCCTGGCTGATTTGTAGATTGTACACACAAAAAACAATTTCCAATTAATTTCCTATGGGGGTCATTTTTGACCCGAAGGTCCTGTGTGAGACTTTTATTTTTTATTATAATTTTTTTTTTACGACTTTTCAAATCCTGTCCCCAATTTTTTGGGGTGTTCATATACCAAGTACCAATAAAGTCCCCAAGTTTTGGACTATTCTTTTTACATTTTTTTATAAAACGCAAGATCCACTATAATGGTAAAAATGTGCTATTGCGTGATAAAAATGCTCAATGTGTCCACCGGATGGCACCGATCTCATTTAAAAAAATTGCTTTCATGAGGCCTAGGCTTGACTCTAAAATGAAATACAGCTTAATAAAATAAATTTTAAAAATTATTTATTATATTCAATTGGAAAAAATGGGTCATAATTATTGCATAAATATTAATTAAATCATAAAATTATCTCAAAACACCCAAAAAGAAAAAATATTATTGAACAAAAATATATTTAATTGATTTTACTCAAATCTTTTTTTATCTTAATCCCGCCCTCCGGGTCATTTTATGAAGAGCCCCAGAGGGTTAAATGTAAAATGACACTATAGTGTTCACCAAATTAAATATAGATTAATCTTTGTTAAAGCTTTGTTTTGCTGTACATTAATGACAGTCAGGGGCACCGTATAGGGGCCCTAACAAATAGGTAAAAACTAATAATTAAAAGAAAATTATATTATACACAATATAAACCATCATCATTGAGTCTATTTCAAATAATAATAAAATGAATTTTACTTATTTTGGCAATAAAAGTTAAATATCCCCATTGACCAAACAAAAATATCAATATTGAACGACCACCCCCTGTATCTGCATGAAATGGTTTGGTCCTGCTTTAGCGCACTCATCAATCATGGTGTTTAGTTGCAAACTGTCAGTCGCACAGCTTGCTTAAAAAAACACAGATGCACCACTATGTTGCATAATAAAAGTACATCTGGTTTTCAGAAAAGAAAAGAGAAAAGAGAGAGAGGAAAGAAAAGAGAGAGGTGTCAATCTGTAACAGTTTTTCACCAAGAAAGGTGGGTAGCCTTTAGTCTGTGAGTGGTATTAACCTGTTGTCCATTGTGAAAATAGGGCTGGGTATATCCAAAAAAATGATCCATCTCGATATTGTCCAAATGTTTACGATATTTGAGATATGCTTGCAATTGCTTTTAAATAAAAAGTTTCTTTGCCTCCATTAAAAACAACAAAAACTATTTAGATAGAACCCAATTAAATACAAAAAGGTTCTTTTAAGAAGTGTTGGGATGGGTTGGGATGACCAAAATCTTAAATCATGATATGAGTAATGTAATATTTTTTATGTACTTTTATAATTACAATATAGATTTTTATTTGATCTTTAAAAAAAAAAAAAAAAAAAATGCAAATTACAAACAATATGTACAGTGGGTCTATTTAACAGCAGCAAGTCAAGAAATAAAAAAAAATCAAATATATATTAAAAAAACTGCTCAGTCTTTACTCTAAATTAACCATAGGCTACACTGATTCTTAATAAATATATCAAAGTTGTTTAGCCAAGCATGGCGTGGTTTTCTATTTTTCGTTGTTGTGTGATTAACATTAAATCACACAGAATATGAACCCTTTAAGACCTCCACGGACAAAATTCATTGTAACACACGATTTCTCACCAGTTTCTCACCCAACTCTGTGTACGTTCACTAAAGACATACACTACTGAGTTTACCTGAATACTCGCCAGGACGTGCATTTTTACATTTGTTTGACTATTGAAACTCAATAATCCATGAAGGAACTGAATCCCGATCGCATGTTGTCTGAAAGGCGTGTGCGCTTCAGGTCAGAGTCCGCAGCGAGAACGCCCCGCACCGCAGTGCAGTTATTTCTCTCATGCGCGCATGTTTCCGTTGCTTTCTTTGTCATGCGCTGCACGTATATATTCAACTCTTCTGCTTCCAATGTTTAGTGAATGGTGGAAGCAGAGCTCTGCGTTATCTGGAAATGTTTTTTGGGAAAGTATGCATGTTGAATTTGAAATATTCGATATTCACAATATTTTCAAATTTTACATCGTCGTCAAAATTATTACGATATTATCGCTAATATTCGATATATCGCCCAGCCCTATGTGAAATAAATAAGCCAGCTAGCTGCAGGCTAGTGTTAGCCTACATTCCTTCAACATTTAATCAGTGCAGGAAAACGTTTAGCAAGATATTGATATTAAATCATTGTCCATGCCCATTTTAGCAGACTTAACAACAGATGAGTCAGCAGCACCAGTCTCCCCATAACTGCACCCCTTCCTGTCCCAGTGACAGCATTAGTTAATGCACGGTGAACTAACATGAACAAACCATGAACAGCCCGGATTTACCATCTAAAGTTAACAAGGATTAACTAATACTGAACAGAGGTGTTGTTCATGGTTTGTTCATGTTAACTAATGCATTAACTAATACTAAGTGTTACCAAGAAAATTGAATATTTATTAATGATTTTTATGGTGGCTTTTAATCTTGCATCAAATAGTGAACTGCATACTGTATGCAGACTTGCATTTACAAATCACCAGCAGTAAATATTGAGCAATACTAGTATTGAACTATAAGAAGCAAGACAGTAGCAAGCCTTTGATTAGAGTTATTTAAAGCTTTTGATGGGACAGTTAGGTCCTAGAGATGTGGTGACAACAGCGGCGCAGAGGGGGCCCAATTCTATTTTTTTGTCATGGGGCCCAAAATTCCTGGCGGTGCCCCTGATGACAGTAGCAGGTATTTATAGACGCTGTCACTTTAAGATTGAATACACAGATCCGATATAATATCCGATTTCTTCAGCAGCTCATATGGGTTCATGAATATTAGTAAGTTGTATATTAGTAGTAGTAGAAGTAGAATTAGTAATAGTAATCTTTTAATCATAATTAGTATTTTTTTTAACAATCACCACCATCAGTCCTAAATTCAGTCAAAATAACAAATAAGCATTCATACATGGTTACCAAGATTTAGTTCTAATTACGTAAGTTACATCATTAAAAAGTGCTTGATTATCATAATATCAATTTCATTAAGAGTGTACGGATATTTAAAAAGCTGCACCATTTTACAAAGATAAACTGATTTGGTGGAATCACATACTTCATAACATATAATACAGTGCAAAATACTCACTATAGTTAATATGCTAGCTAACATGCTAAGGTCATTAAATGGCTTTCCTGAGGTAAATGTGACATATTGTTCTCCAGCTGATTTATTGACCTCTTTCCGCGGTTGAAACACTGATCGATCGATTACATGAGACAAGATACATTTCAGTAAGTTAATATTTCATACCTTCTGATGTTCATTGGTGTTTATGAACTTGTAACTAGTTCACGTGCCCTGATGTGTCACGTCACATTTAAGAGCGCCAAAACGATATTTTTAGTTCACCACGTGGTACAATTATTAAATTATCTTGCTTCTTCAACATAGTGTTGAGCAAAATCCAAACACAGCGGCAGATCTACAATATTAGCCTAATATCAGTTCACACATTGGCTTATCGCCGTGTTAGTTGTAGTAGTAGGTGATTTACAACAAGCTACCAAACAATAATAGCTAACATATCGGACGGACTCATGGAAAAAATCATCGGTTATCATCGTTTTTAGTAATTGCTAATGTATAACTAACTCAGTATCGTCTGTATCGGAGAAAATATTAATTTAATCCTAAGTTTAAAGTGAATAAAATATCCAGATACTTACTGGAGTCCAACTAGTGCAGATTCTCCCGCCGGAGTAGATGAAGTGCGTGCTGGACCAAACCACTGTGAGGAAAGGGAGGGGGAACTCAAAGTGTTTCTAAAATCAAAACGCTTTTTTTGTGCCCATTTTGCGTTTGTCTTGTTTTACTTCTTACACAATTATGTTAAGAATATATCATAATATTATTTACAATACACAATGTAGCTTTTCCATGATATTTTTAGGGGGGAGGTGGGGTGGGTCCTGATTTCCCAAACTAAGAGTTGAGAATTAGCCTGTTATTTCTACACTGGATCTCACAAGTCGTTTCAAGTAAATATAAAGATATGTTTATGTATTTTTTTTTGTATGTTATCCAGTAAGCTTCATACTGATTTGCATATATTACTCAGTCAGGCAACTGTTATTTTGTTCTGACTGAAAGGGGAAGTGTTAAAGGTGCACTGTACATTTTAGCTGCATCTAATGATGAGGTTGGGAACTGCAACCGTCTACCGTTCACCCCTCCCTTTGTCCAATCCTGCTCCTGGAAGGCCACTGTCAGTCCTGCAGAGTTTAGCTCCAACCCCAATTAAACACACCTGTACCAGCTAATCAAGGTGTTATTAAGCGGTCTAGAAACTTCCAGACAGGTGCGTAGAGGCAAGTTGAAGCTAGATGCTGCAGGACACTGGTCCTCCAGGACTGACTTTGGACGCTCCTGGTTTAAGGCTGCTGTAAAAACATGATGGTGCAAAATGGTGACTGCGCTGTAAGGGGACACGTGGTGTATGAAGATAGAAAATCCTCATTCTAAGGTAATAAAAACATAATGTTTCATTATGTAAGGTCTTTATACACCACTGACAACAGGTATGTATATTCTATTGCATTTGTGTGTATAGCTCTTGATAAATACACACTGCACTTTTAAGTCTCTTGTGGTTTTCACACACAGTTCTCCCTCTGTCCAGAGTAAAAGCGTCACAGTCGAGGCTCTCTCTCGTCTCTGGTGAGTCTTTTACACACTAACACTTCTGTCGTTTTGAGATGTTCAGTGTTTTGAGGTTGAATATGTTTTTTAAGCTTTCTAAAAAAAAAAGATATTTCAGTGATTGCTTTAAATAGCCTGTTATTTTCTCATGACATTTATCTCACTCATTAGTTTTTGGACTTTTAGAAATAATGCGTTTACACCGACAGCTAAATTCATACACAAGTTAAAAAGGGAAATAACGGTTAGATGAAGGAAAAAGTTGTTTTCCCGAAGAATCTTTCAGTGAACACTTCTTAAAAGAACGTTTTCTCTTAATATAAACAACTTTATGGATGTTAAAGATTCTGCTGATAAAGAGTGCGTATATGATTTTAAGAGTGTATGTTTGTGTTTTCTGTTGTAAGGTGGAGAGAATGTACATGATGGAGATATCGCTGACGTTCCTCCTCACTGGATGTCTGATACAAGGTCTCATTATAGATTATATTCTCAAAGCATTTTCATGTGACTTCTGTAAGATTAAAGAGGATAAGCCCTGCATTTATTCTGCACGTAAACTCTGTGATCCGTTCCTCTTGTCTGTGTGTTTGAGGAGTTTTTTTTGTGTTTTTAAGCTCAATCTGCCGGGGAGAGTAGAAGCTCTACAAGGATCCTGTGTTTTCATACCCTGCACATTTGATCAAGAGGATATTGATCAAGAATATGAAGCTGAGCTCACTGAGAATGCAAAGAGAATGTGGTATGAAGACCGAGACCCTGCCACTCCAGTGTGTGACTCCAGTAGCCCCGACTCTGGACCGTTAGGAGAAGTATTTGGCACTCTTAGAGAGAGAAACTGCAGCACACGCTTTGATAATGTCAGTCATAGTCATCATGGGTCATATTTCTTCAGACTTAAAGCCAGTGTTTAACTGAAATATAGCTTTAGAGAAACTTGTTATCTTGCTGCTTTATGTAAGCAAAGGTAAAACAATGATATTGTTTTTTTGTTTTTTAGAAAATGGCAGACTGTTTCACTAGATCAGACCCTTATTCCTTGGCTGGGATTGTGTCAAACTCTTTGAAATTGCATTGAAACTGCAATTTGGACCTTCCGCCTGTTATACCCCACTGAAGTCCACTATATGGGGAGCATTTTTTCCACAAAAATGAAAGAACGACATGTGGGGGGTGAGTAAATCAGGAAATTTTAATTCTGTAGTGAACTACTCCTTTAATGTTTGCCTTGTCAGAATTTGTTTCGGGCAAACACCTCAATTCACAGTTGTTTTTCTTTCCATCGCTTGTTTCTGATGCGACACTTCAAAATGCGCATAAACAGGGTGATGGAAAATGACAGCTTGCTGTATAGCTGTGGTCTTGCACTGTGTGTAGTATTTCAACTGAAGAAAACACAGCATCAGAGAGAACATCTCATCCCACTTTGAAATGTCTGCTACAGTACCTGAGTACTTTCCTGTGCTGTTCTCTGTTCAAGGTAACCCATCAGAGGGAAACAAGTTGATGTCCAAGGCTGCTAAAATGAGTTAATTTTTTTTCAGTGTCCAATCGCAAGCCTCCTTTAAAGGAACACTCCTTTAAAGTGTGATTAAACATGTGGGCAAATGCATTTTTGTCTCAGTGCATGCATTTTTTTTTTCTCGTTTGGCAGGGTTGCTGTTAGCTTAGCAAAATGAATGGAATCCTATGTTGCCAGCTAGCATGTCCTGAGTAAAAGTGATCCAACCCCCACCTAATTATGGCTTGTGGCCTGCGTATTCACAGCGCGTACAAATAGCGATGCAGATTAAGACTATAGGTGACTTCCTGGGCAGATATTAACTGGAGCCTATATTATGGGGAAGCACTGCTACTTGGGCACTGAACACGCAACATGAAATCCCACCACTTCCATCAACATAACGCAGTATGTTGTGCGTGTGTTGTGATACCTCTGTGCCTGAGTAGGAGTGCTTCGCCTGTGCTTCCCATAATATTCCAAGTTAATATCTGTAATTAGGTGGGGTTTTTTTGTTTGTTTTTTGATCACTTTTACTCGGGACATGCTAGCTGGCAACAGGATTCCATTCACCATGTTAAGCTAAGCAAGCAGCGACCCTGCCAAACTAAAACAATGCATGCGCTGAGACCAATGCATTTGCCCACATCTAAAGTAGGAAAGCAGTTGAATATGCCCCATTTATAAAAAAATGGTGGAGTGTTCCTTTAAACAGAACTTACTTGTCAGTGGTGGATGACTAACAAATAGTAACTAAAAGGTTAATGATGACTAACTAGCCATTTTAGGTTGCATGAAAGTATTTCAGCATTTCCAGTGAGTGACTATCTACTTCTATAGTAGTGGAGTGAAGTGCTGCCTTTGTAATATTGCACATGCAAGATGTTGACTGATACATCCTGGAATGAGCAACATTTGACACCATTTTAATTTAATTCTAGATTATTCTGTTTATTGAAACAGCCATATGGAGGACGCATTTGGCATGAGAAGTTGCATTTACACAAACATACACAGGGGTGTCCAACTCACAGGGGAGTTTTTAGAAAAGTGCAACAGTCAAATAAGACATGCTGGTTGGCTATTGTCAAATAATCCCAAGCTCTGTGTCATGAATGCTGATTCCTATGGCTAAAAGCACCGGCTAATAGCTCGTCAATCACCTCCACATGCTGATCTGACAGCTCGTTAGTTAAACTCGTATGTTGGCGTTTCTGTGGTGCTTTTGCTGTCTGCAAGCATCTTCACATTTAAATGAAGTCCATCTGAAGGTAGTTGTGGTTGTCAAAATGACACTTTCTATTTATTTGACTTAATTAACTGCACATGCTCCTACAGATCTGATGTGATTTTGAACTGCTTGTTTCTGCCACAGACTTAATCATTTATGGGTCAATGATGTAGTGTCAATTCTGATGTCCAAAGCATATTCATAATATTTAGCATCTCTTAAAATGTTGATATTTTGGTGCACTTTGTAGCAATATCTTCTGTCCTTTTGGATAACACTAACATTTATGTTTTTATATCTATTTGATCTAAATGATTAGCTTATAGTTTAAAGATTATAAAGAACCTCTGTTAGCCAGATTGATATACAATGTAGTTTCTAATATTTGTGAACTTAGGCATAGTTATTATTAGGGATGTGAGACTTCCTAATGTCTGATTAGTCTTAAATGATAGTGCTGCTGCTAGTTGACTTTGAAAATACTTGGTGTTTACAATTAGCATTTAATGTTTTGCTTTATATATTAACAGGCTATTTTTTGCCAGTTTTATTTTGTTTAAATTTTAAATCCTTATTAATCCTTATTTTTATTTCAAACAGTATGTTGTTTGTGCTATGTGAATAGATTTATGACTGGTTATAAGAAGTTTATTTTGCTTAATTGCAGATGTTCAGCAGACTTGCCTACAAGCTGTAATGTCATTGGCTGGAAAAGTGACTAATATCCAACAGCCTGTTGCCAATATGCAATCTGTCTGAGGAATGGTGAGTATGAGCATGAGGAGGTCTGCTTTTAATATTGTAAATCTTTTTTTTTTAATTATTCCCCTGGTTTGACAGACTTAAGTGTAGTCCAAAAGTAAAATGCATGTTTGAGCTGTTTTAACTGAAGTTCAAATGTCTTGTCTCAAGATGCACACTGACAATGTTTTTCTAGGGCCTGTTTCTAAAAGCTACATAAAGGTCCTAACTAAACTAAAGTGTAATCCTTGTGTGACACCCTGTCTGTGAAACCAGGCTGTTATTTGTAAAGATTTAAGTGGAGTACTCTTGCTGTTGGACTTTAAGTCACAAATGCTGAATGACCACCTTGTTTAACATGCAAATGCTTTTTTGTTTGTATGGCTGCAGCTGTTTTACGTTTTGTGTACTTGACTAATGTTTCTTAAATTCAGTTGTTAATCATGTCTATCCACATTAGTGTCCTTGTGCCTGATCATGGCACCTGATCTGAATTTGTGTGCAGATCAGATGTGTAAATGACTGCATGCTGTCTTACAGATGCTGTTACATTTTAACCTGTTGATTTACTGGTGAGTGAGTTTATACAGTATAACATAATTGTTAACATTAATCATGCATATTGATGTCTGTCTGAGACTTGTAGCTTCCTGCAGGAAGAGCTTCTCAGGAAGTGTTTGTGATGGTGTCTCTGCTTTCTTTTTATAGGGGATCTCTGGGTTTGAGCTGCTGGAGGTGATGAGGTGTCAGGAGATGCAGCCACAGCAGCGAGTGGTGTTTGGCACAGTCAGCTGCTGAACTCTTCACCTGAGCTTGTGGACTCAACAGTGTACTCTGCCTTAGACAAGAACTGTTGGACCTGTGATGTTACTGGCTTGTTCTCTGGGATAAATGTTTCAAAGGGCCATTTCTGTATGAACATGTTTGAGTGTACAATAAAAGGATAAATGTGACATTTTTGTGCTTCATATTTTCATCTGCTCAATGTGAAATGATCCATAAAATCAGCTCAGTCAGCTTTTCAAATGAGGTCTTACTGTCAAGTTCACAATCATGATTTCTGGGCCACAGGTCTTCAATGTTTTATAATCACTGACTTTAACTTAATTATTGCAAAGTTAGGGGTGTTGGTCATTAGAAATTGACAGTTGGTGTGACTTCTGAGTGGAAATCCATGAAGTGTTTGGGGGTGTGGTTTCCTAGAGGTTGGGTGGTGGTCATTGGATGGAGTTGCAGGAAAGGGTGCAGTGATTGGGCAAGAGTAAAAGGGGAGGGGCTTAAGGAAGGAGCCCAGTTTTTGGATAAGTCGGAAGAGAAAACTTTAACTTGTACTCTATAACTGCTGCTGGATATTGCCATGGAAGTCCCAGGGGGAGCGGACTGGATTTGAACTCCCCCCTTTGTGCCTTACTGTCTCTTGTCCCACTTGGTGAACTGATCCGCTCAGTTTTGCAGCTTGTCACAGCTCACGGTAGGACAACTGTCATGCAACCATGCTTCAGTGACCAGGCTGGGATTTGAACCCAGGCTCTTCCTGTCCAGGGAGGAGACACTCAGACCGCTGAGCCACTGGTACTTCCACACCTACTACTGACTTTTTGGTAATTTTATCTTTTTTATTCACTGAAAAACCTGTCAAACTAAAGAATTTTTCCATCTCAAGAGAGATTCGAACCCCGATCATCCACACCAAGGTCTGATGTGTAGACCACTGCCCCACAGGGCCTTTCACGCTTACAGATTTTTTTGGGGGGGGATTGTATTTTTTTCTTCTTTGAAAAACCAGTCAAACTAAAGAATTGTTCCATGTCAAGAGAGATTTGAACACCAATCGCCAATGCCAAGGTCTGATGTGTAGACCACTGCCCCACAGGGCCTTTCATGGTTGCAGTTTTTTTTTTCTGGGATTGTATTTTTTTATCATTGAAAAACCAGTGAAACTAAAGATTTTTTCCAACTCAGGAGAGATTCGAACCCCGATCACCCACGTTAAAGCTTGATGTGTAGACCACTGCTCCACAGGGACTTTCACACTTGCAGCTTTTTTTGGGGGGGATTGTATTTTTTTCTTCTTTGAAACACCAGTCAAACTAAAGAATTTTTACAACTGAAAAGAGATTCAAACCCTGATCGCCCACGCCATAGTCTGATGCGTAGGCCACTGTGCCAAAGGGCCTTTCACACATTTTTTTCTTAATTGAAAAACCAGTGAAAACTTACCGGGATTATCCCCATCAAGAACTGACGTTCAGACCACTAAACGTCTGGCACTTGCACTCATTTTTTTTGACTTTTGTCTGATTTATTCAGTCAAAAACTAAGAGTGAGATTCAAATCAGGAGTCTCCACCTGACATGAGTGACATTCAAACCAATGAGCCTCTACTCTTTCTTCTATAATGGGTGCTTTTTAGACTTAGACTGTCTTAAAAGCCACAACAAACACAGAAAACAACCACAGCTGACTGAAAGCCTCATGTGATCTTGGTCAGTCAACTAGTTAAGACTCTTTAACAACCAAACATCCTCAAACTCCTCAGAGAGTCTCGTGAACTCCTGACTGAGGCTCTGTTCATCTGCTTTCACAGTCATGATGTTTGATGATCCTTAAAGCTCTTTTATTTATTCATATTGACTGTTTTCTGACCTGTGTAATGAACTGATCGTCAGTTTTGATGGTGTAGCTCTTACAGCTCATTTCTCTCAGGTGTTTAAAGTCACATTTGAGCTGATTTATGATTTATTCATTGAAGATTCACACGAGAAGATGCCATTATCTCAGAGAGACTTTATTCACAAGATGATGTATTTGACTTTCATGCCTTTAACAGTGAAATATAATGATCTTATGGATATGAAAACAGTACATAAATGGTAATTTCTTTCAAACACCATTTATGATCATGTTATATTTATTAAAAACACAGCAATTTGGGACTTAAATCTTCAAAGAAAAAATAGTGTTAAAATTCTGTTTAATATAAGGATTTTTCAAACTTTGTTAAATCTATATCTGGTATAATATAGTGTAACATATCTGTCAGTATAATGACATATTTCTGAATTAAACAACTTATTGAGGAAATAAGTTTTTTATTTGTGCAGTCATGATAAAACCAGGATGTCCATGCCTATTTTGATTTCATGTTGACTTTATACTGCAGGAGCAGATTCTGAAAGACTCATAACCGTCCAATCACACAGAAGAATCGGTGTCATCTGACCATCTTTATCAGACATATTTAATGACCAGTCTAATACTGAAACAGAAAAGTGAAATGTCACAGATGTTTTTGTTCTGGTGTGAAGTTCCAGCACATTTTGACGAGTGACATCCAGTCAGACTCCAGAACTCTTCAGGTTTTCCAGTCCATGGCAGAACTTTGATTTGAAGAACTAAAATGCTGTAAATCTAAACAGATGATGTTCCTCAAGCTCTACCGGGCTTCAAAACATCATACATCATGTCCTCCTTTGAGCAGAGGTCAGAAGTCAAAGGCTTTAGCAAATCTTGAACAGAATGGTCTCCCAGGCTGGAGCAGTGAATCCAGTCAAACCGCTCCTGAAACACTGAAAGAAAAAGTGATGTGTGTATCCGTAGGCCGCAGTGGACATGCACTCAGAGTCAGCGGTAGAGTGTGTATAGGTTTGTAATATTCTTCTCAGTACACATGAGCATAATGACCATGACGAAGCTCCTCACACTCACCAGGTTCCAGCTGAGAGATGCATCTTCTTCTAAAATGGCACAAAAAAGGTGTTTTTATGTCAATTGCCTGTATAAACTGCATTTATAATGTACAGTTCAAAAAACAAATACATCTGAACAAAAATGAGCATAGTCTCTCTATAGCGCGCTTTACTTTAGCATCCACGCTCCACACAAACATTGGGATATGCACACTGGGATATAGCGCACATTTATCTAGGTTCACGAGTTCGTTTACCCATATACTCTTTAGCTGATAAGGTTTAAGCGTATTTGGCTTGCTGTCCACAGTGGAGGGGCTCGAGGAAGCCACTTCTATTTGAGCTTAGATTTACACCCCAGGGACTACTAGTGCTCAGAAGAAGAGAAAGGTACACATGAATGTCAGTAGGTGGAGTTGTGGAGGTGGAGGGATGCAAAACGACTGATGCCTGAAGGAGGTAGGAGGCTGCTTATAGGCCTATGCTTAGCGGTTGATTGATAAATTAGATGGGTTCACTCCTCCCGAAATTATGTTGTGAACTTCACTTTACACTCGTTAGAGCGAGTGACCATGTAAAGTTGCTACTCATGTTTCAAATGATAAGCCATATCTGAGGTCGATGGATAATATGCGAACATTTGGATTTCCTGCTCGACAAACTGTAATTACAAGGACCCGTCATTAACGATCTGTCGTTAAAAAAATTATATTAAAATATAAAAATATATTATTTGATGTTTACAATGTGAGTGAAAGATTTTGACAATAATCAGAGGCTTAAGATGCTAAAGTAGCTACTCACCAATAGCAGATCTCAAGAGGACGATACGTCTGTTGTTCAGGGCTGTAAAACCTGTCATCACAATAAGTGTATTATGATTGTCAAAACATACTCAATTATTTCTAGTGACAACATGTTACAATGACTGATAGGATACTGTTTTATTAGTGCTCGCATGCTGTGGTCGTTAAATGGCTTTCCTGAGGTGAATGTAACGTGACATATTATTCTCCAGTTGATTTATTGACTTCTTTCTGCTATTGAAACACTGATTGATCAATTACATGAGACGAGATACGCTTCAGTAAGCTGTACTGTATTTTTATACTGTATCTTGTTTATTTGCTATACACTAGCAGTAAAGAGGAAGAGATTATCGGTTCACGTGCCGCGATCTGTCATGTCACATTTAAGAGTGCCAAAACTGTATTTATAGTTTGAATTTTGTGATAAAATTTACACAATTTCAAAAGCTGAGACTTTGTTTCACACTTTGTAAGCGGCTCTGTCCTGCCTGTCAGTGTGATGGCACGAGAACATCGTCAATCGTGTGAATCTCGTGGTGAATGCGTGGCAGTTGGCAGCCCTGCTTCAAGCATAGACAGTAAAAGAAACAAAGGCTTCAAGTTGTGATGATCTGAGCTATTCTGAGAAGTGCCTGAAGCCCGCGGTCTTTTGCTTCATATTTAATATGATCATAATAGCATTATGACCGCTGTTGATACGGAGCTTAATATGACGGCTATCCGCTAATAGACTACCTCCCGCCATCAAAACCATTGTTTATATAGGCAAAATATAATATTTATTTAAACTTATTGTATTTTTTTGGTTCTTAATTAGGCCTACAGTTATTTTGATGAAAATGACACAGAACCTAATTAATTTTTATTTGTGGAAATGAGCTTCAGTAAATTTGATCATCTGCGTCTTGATTAGAGAAGCAGACGGGACACAAACAGCATATTTTGCTGAAATCTGTTCTGCTTTCGGTTTCCCTCAGTATCTTGGGGAAGAATTTCCCATGTTTCGTAGGCTACTGTAATAGCCAAACTTAAAAAGTAAGAAACGCAAAGAAATAAAATGTTAATGTTTCCTTACCTGTTATAAAGTGTTTTAGGACTGCTTTTTAAATGTGATTCAACACTGAATGAACTGAGTTTCTACACTGATCTCACAAGACATTTCAAGGTAATATAAAGACATTATTTTGAATGTTATCAGTAAGCTTCATACTGATTTGCATAGTCAGGATATAGTTTTTTTGTTCTTATTGAAAGGGGAAGTGGTAAAAACTCTAATAGCAGTAAAAGACGTGTGGTTTTCACACACAACTCTCCCTCTATCCAGAGTAAAAGTGTCACAGTCGAGGCTCTCTCTCGTCTCTGGTGAGTCTTTTACACACAACACACTAAAACCTCTGTCGTTTTGAGATGTTCAGTGTTTTGAGGTTAAATATGTTTAAGATTAAACTTTTTAATCATTCTAAAAAATAAGATATTTCAGTGATTTGATTTAATAGCCTGTAATTTTCTCATGATATATATTTTTTTGATCTCACTCATGAAAAATAGTTCTGGACAAAAAAAAAAAAAGTTTAGAAATATTAAAAGTTTACACCAACAGCTAGTCATACACAAGTTACAAAGGGAAATAACGGTTAAATGTTCATACACTCTTAAAAATAAAGATTCCAATTGGGCGTTTTAATTAAAGAAAAAAGCTCAGAAGAATCTTTCAGTGAACATTTCTTAAAAGAACATTTTTCACTTAATATAAACATCATTTTAATAATCTTAAGAACTTTTCACTATAAAGAATCTTTTGTGGAATGGACTGATTCCATGGATGTTAAAGTTTATGCCAATAAAGAGTGTGTATATGATTTTAAGAGTGTATGATTGTGTTTGTGTTTTCTGTTGTAAGGTGGAGTGAATGTACATGATGGAGATATCGCTGACGTTCCTCCTCACTGGATGTCTGATACAAGGTCTCATTCTTATAGATTATATTCTCAAAGCATTTTCATGTGACTTCTGTAAGATTAAAGAGCATAAGCCCTGCATTTATTCTGCACATAAACTCTGTGATCTGTTCCTCTTGTCTGTGTGTTTTAGGAGTTTTTTGTGTTTTTAAGATCAATCTGCCGGGGAGAGTTGTAGCTCTACAAGGATGCTGTGTTTTCATTCCCTGCACATTTGATATTGATCAAGAATATGAAGCTTATCTCACAGATAGTGCAAAGAGAATGTGGTATAAAGACGGAGACCCTGCCACTCCAGTGTTTGACTCCAGTAGCCCCGACCCTGGACCGTTAAGAGGAGAAATATTTGGCACTCCTAGAGAGAGAAACTGCAGCACACGCTTTGATAATGTCAGTCAGAGTCATAATGGGTCATATTTCTTCAGACTTGAAGCCAGCGGTACATTGAAATATAGCTACAATAAACCTAGATACTCCCAAGTTGAAATTGCTGTCAGAGGTGAGTGTCATATTGTTCATGTGCTTCTATCTTACTGTAAGTGTGGCGTGAGCATTTGTTTTTACTCCTCTGCTGAATTAATATTCTGTAATGTGATTGTGAGAAGCTTCTGGTGTCATTCACTTCCAGTTATTTACATGTTCAAAAGAGTCCATTAAGCTGCTTTATATTGCAAACTGATCATTTTCATATTATTTTAGACTATTATCATAATCATAAGCACACTGATGTGTGTGTAGTTTTACCGTTTACTGCACTTTGTTATTGTTCTAGTTATTCACCAATAGACCTTATGTAGCCCCGCCCCTTTTCAGCACAGCGCTCCTGTTCTGTCCTCTCTTCTGGTTTGTATTTCCACAGCAGGAAAGATCTTATGGATTTATGAATGAACAGCTTGTTTTAAAATCTTTCCATATGAGATTTGTTATGACATCCGCTTCACAATGCTCATGATAACTTTCGTTAACTCTACAGTAAGTAAATCTACTTCACCAGCTAATTATTATTCGACCGCTGCCATAGAATGATACAGAGCTGCTGCAAAAACAAAAGTTTATACACAAAACTGAAATCGGAAGTCTAGCACTTTCACAGAAAATAGCTCAAGTCCCCAATGCAAAATGAGTTGCATTGAAAAATAAATGTACTACTGTCCAATATGTGCCTTCATTATTGGATATGATGATCCATATGATCCTGTAATGTTTGACTGTACCTGTGTGTGTTGTAGATCCTCCACCCAAACCCACAGTGAGTCTGTTGATGGATCAGCAGGAAGTGAGTCTGTTGAAGGATCAGCAGGAGGTGACGGAGGGAAGCTCTGTGAATCTGCGCTGCTCGACTAAGATCTTCTGTCCCTTTAGTCCAGCTGTTCTCACATGGAGCTCGTCTCCTGAACACCTCCTCACCGAGAGCATCACACAACAGCAGCGCCAGGAGCAAACTGAGCTCATCTCTGATCTGATCTTCACTGTAACTCATCGTCATCATTTAGCCACTTTCAACTGCACTGTAACACACCAGCAGCAGATCACAAAACGCAGGTCCCGTACGCTAACGCTACGTGTTCAGTGTAAGACAGAGATTATTTCAATCAATGCTGTCTGATCATCTAGAATTAGTGCTGGGAGTCATAACATAACTTTTGTTTTCCTCCTCCATTAGATGCTCCTAGAAACACATCTGTGCATGTCAGTCCATCTGGTTTTGTTGTGGCGGGCGGTTCAGTGACTCTGAGCTGCAGCAGTGATGCAAACCCACCGGTGCTCAACTACACCTGGTACAGAGACACTGAAGAGCCCCTGAAACCAGTGCAGACCGGACAGAACCTGACCATCAGCAACACCGACCCGACACACAGAGGACGATACGTCTGTACAGCTCAGAACGAACACGGCACTCAGAACGCATCAGTGCTGCTGGACGTCCAGTGTGAGTATCAAGAGTCGGTTCTCATTCACTCACAATCAGGGGCACAACTACCCAGTGCCAGAGGGGTAGGCTATGCAGCAATTTTGCCGCCCTTTCTATAAGATTCTATTATGGAATCTTTATGAGGGAATCTTAGCCTGTTAGTCCTCTGAGGAAATACAGAAATTATTTAGAAATGCACAACAGCAGCTACATATAGAAAATACCATTGCTTTGGCGCCCCTAGGCACCGCACTTTTTGTGCCACTGCTCACAGTCAATAGTACATTTACTTTTAGGTTAAGTTACAGTCAGGGTTTTTCCTGCATTTACATTTTTTGGGTGCCGCCAAAATGAATTTCTGTCCTGCCAAAGCCTTATTTGATCCGTTATTGTGATTTATGAGTCATGTAGATGACTGCTTGTGATACGGCGCATGTTAAAGGAGTAATTCACTTTCACAAATTAAAATGTACTCACCCCATGTCATCCAAGATGTTCATGTCTTTCTTTCTGCAGTCAAAAAGAAATTAAGTTTGAGGAAAACATTTCAGGATTTTTCTCCTTATACTGGACTTCAATTGGGTTGAAGGTCCAAATCAACGTGGCTCCAAAGGGCTCTGCATGATCCCAGCCGAGGAATAGCGTCTTATCCAGTGAAACGATCGGTCAATTAAAAAAAAAAAAAAAAAAAAAAAAATATATATATATATATATATATATATATATATATATATATATATATATATATATATATATATATACAAATGTATATACTTTTTACAAACGCCCTTTACCAAAAAAGGTAAAACAACGATGTCAGAAGAGGTTTTTTGGTAAAGGCAATTTGTTAAAAGTATATACGTATTATATATTTTAGTAAAAAAACTTTTATACTGCGTTTTTTTTTACATGCATACATTTTAATTTAAAAATCTAAATTAATACACACAATACAATATCAAACAAAGGTATATATATATATATATATATATATATATATATATATATATATATATATATATATATATATATATATATATATATATACATATACATACAGGTCCTTCTAAAAAAATTAGCATATTGTGATAAAAATTCGTTATTTTCCATAATGTACTGATTAAAATTAAACTTTCATATATTTTAGATTCATTGCACACCAACTGAAATATTTCAGGTCTTCTCAAAAAATGAGCATATCATGAAAAGGTTCTCTAAACGAGCTATTAACCTAATCATCTGAATCAACTAATTAACTCTAAACACCTGCAAAAGATTCCTGAGGCTTTTAAAAACTCCCAGCCTGGTTCATTACTCAAAACCGCAATCATGGGTAAGACTGCCGACCTGACTGCTGTCCAGAAGGCCATCATTGACACCCTCAAGCGAGAGGGTAAGACACAGAAAGACATTTCTGAACCAATAGGCTGTTCCCAGAGTGCTGTATCAAGGCACCTCAGTGGGAAGTCTGTGGGAAGGAAAAAGTGTGGCAAAAACGCTGCACAACGAGAAGAGGTGACCGGACCCTGAGGAAGATTGTGGAGAAGGACCGATTCCAGAGTTTGGGGGACCTGCGGAAGCAGTGGACTGAGTCTGGAGTAGAAACATCCAGAGCCACCGTGCACAGGCGTGTGCAGGAAATGGGCTACAGGTGCCGCATTCCCCAGGTCAAGCCACTTTTGAAGCAGAAACAGCGGCAGAAGCGCCTGACCTGGGCTACAGAGAAGCAGCACTGGACTGTTGCTCAAATTTTGCATGTCATTCAGAAATCAAGGTGCCAGAGTCTGGAGGAAGACTGGGGAGAAGGAAATGCCAAAATGCCTGAAGTCCAGTGTCAAGTACCCACAGTCAGTGATGGTCTGGGGTGCCATGTCAGCTGCTGGTGTTGGTCCACTGTGTTCTCTTTCATAGGTTCACTCGGCTGCGTAGTGACGCATTTGGGAACGCCCACTGGGTGTGCCGATTGTCTGAAGCCCTTATAGAATCACGCCAATTCATTGGCTGATGGCGCAGCGCCGCCCCAAGCTCAACACCTTGAGCCTATACTAGCGCGCCATCTTATCTCCAGATTTTTCTGCCTTCACGAAGTGGTAGCATCGCTCCTTCGCCGTGCGATTCTTCTGACCCAAAACTACTACTTTACTATCACCTTTGCACTTCAGCGACTTGGATAGCGGAACTTTGTTCTCCTCTTCGTGAAGTGCGATGGAGTTCGTCGTTGTCCCCGCCGTGCACTCGCTTTATCTCGGTGGCGACCGCATGGTAAGTGCGTTAAGTGCATGGGTTTTGCTCACGCGCGCGGCGGTTCAGGGCACCTCGAAATGTAGATTTTGTGAAAATCTCCTTCTCAAAACCCTCCGTACGAGGCTCGCGCTTTTTGAGAAGGAATCATCCGCTCCCCGCCGCGCTTCAGAGGCGGCGAGGCCTCCTCGGATCCGCGGCCTGGGGTTGGATGTTGAGCTCGAGGACGTCGAGTGCGAGCAGACGGGCCTTCCTCTCTCTCCCTCCTCTCCCGAGCACGTCGTTTGCCAGTCGAGTATGTTCCGCGACTATATGATGCCTAGCCGGAAGCGCGCGATGCCGTTTCTTTCGGTCTGGATGATGTCGTGTTTACTACAGCGTCCGACTCCGAGATTTCGGGCCTGTTTCACTTGATGGCGCTCTCCGCCCAGCGGCCAGGAAGCGCGGCCTTCAGCGGCCTATTCGGAGCTTATTGGCGTGCTTGCACGCGTGCCACGGCTTCGCGATCGACTGGCCTGGCGAACCTCACGAGTCTCAAACCTCCAAACTCGATGAGAGGTTTTGAGTGGTTCTAACGCCGCCCAGCGAGGAGAAAGCTGCCGTTTTTCGGCGATCTACATAATGAGATATCTAGATCCTGGAAACAGCCGTTCTCCTCCCGACTGACTAACGCGGCGGCGCTGACTTCACCAACCTAGTTGGTTCAGTGGAGCACGGTTACTCTACCGTTCCGTCCAGTCGAGGATACGCTGGCGTCGCATCTCTCTCCTTCCTCGGCCGCCACGTGGAAGTCACGCCCTCTCCTTCCGTCTAAACCGTGCAGGACCACTTCCGCGTTAATCGGAAAGTCCTACGTCGCGGCGGTCAGGCTGGTCTGGCCCTTCATCGATGGCCATTCTCCAGGCCTATCAGCGGATGTATTGAAGGACTTGGGCGGCGGCGGCCTCACTCCTGAGGCCGTTAAGGAGCTTCGTAGAGCTACGGACTTGGCTCTTAGGGCCACTAAACATACTGCGCGTGCTGTTGGACGCTCGATGGCTGGGTCGGTGGCGCTGGCGCCACCTTTGGCTGAATTTAACAGAAATCCGTGACAAGGAGAAGGTCTTCCTCCTGGGCGCTCCTATGTCCCAGTCCGGATTATTTGGCGAGCCGTTAGCACGGTAGTTGAAAAATTCAGAGCCGCCAAATCCCAGTCAGCTGCTTTTAGGCAGTTTATGCCTAGGAGGGCGAGGATTCCCCTACTACTTCCTCCTCCCAGCCTAGAGAGCGCCCTTCCCGCAGGAGGGATTTCCCTGCCGGAAGGAGTGACCAGAGTCATCTCCCACCTGCTACAGTTTGGGGAGCTCGTGGCCGTCCATTCCCGCGCCAGAGGCCTCATAGACGTATCGAGCCTAAGCGTTCTGGTGGCAGACCCAAGAACGTTCCGGCTCCTGAGCCATTCCTGACCCTCTGGTCAGAAAAAGGAGAGCAGCGTCCGGCGTGCGGGACAGGGTCAGACCGCGCAAGCGTTTCTGCCCTCCCTTGGCTGCTCTCTGAGTCCACACCCGTCACATTCGCGCCCAGCGCGTCTCGATGTCTTGGAATTGACTCTTCCCTTTTCACCTCCGGCGTTAGAGAAAGGAGACGTTTAGACTTTCTCCTTACGTCCGTCGAGCCTAACGCGCCGCCCGTTGTATAGGAGACACAGTCGATTTTCTCCAGGGAGGGCCAACCTTCTTTCATCTACCCAGGCCAGAAGTTCCCTCTCCGCATCCGGACGCCAAGGGCTCTCCGTTGCGGTCAGATGTGCCCCACCGAGGTCCAACAAGTCTTCACCTCAGCAAAACAGGTATGCTTTCTGCACCTCACCACTCCGCTTCCTCTAAATCCGCGAGTGGGAATGTCTACCAGTATATCGCCATGGGTAGTTCGCACGATTCGGTCGGGCTACACACTTCAGTTTTGCCGCGCAACCCTCCCGCTTCAACGGGATCCTCCAAACTGTAGTAAACAGCGTCTCAGAGGCCTCTGTTCTACAACAGGAACTATCTTCCCTCCTTCTCAAAGGAGCGATAGAGGAAATTCCACCTACGGAGGTAGAACAGGGGTTTTTCAGCCGTTACTTCCTGGTTCCGAAGAAGGACGGCGGTTTGCGGCCTATACTAGACCTGCGTCGTTTGAACTTCTCCCTCATCAGAGGCGTTTCAAGATGCTTACACTGAAGTCTATCATTGCCCAAGTTCGTGCAGGGGACTGGTTAGTGTCGATAGACCTGAAGGATGCTTATTTTCATATTCAGGTTGTTCGACACAGGAAGTTCCTCAGGTTTGCCTTCGAGGAAGGTTTTCAATACAAAGTACTCCCCTTTGGTCTTGCTCTAGCGCCAAGGACTTTTACCAAGTGCATGGATGCGCGCTGGCCCGCTGAGGCTCCAGGGCATCCGTATACTCAACTATCTGGACGATTGGCTCCTTCTGGCTCAGTCCAAGGAGCTGGCAATCCGTCACAGGGACATTGTGCTTCGCCATGTCCAGTCTCTTGGCCTAGAGTGAACACCGACAAGAGTGTTCTCATACCGTCCCAGCAGACCATCTTTTTAGGGGTCTGTCTGGAATCCGTGTCAATGCAGGCCCGGTTGGCTCCTGCCCAGTTTCCAGCATCAGGACATGTCTGGCCGCCGTGCTCGGCCAGCATGTGTCTGTCGGGACCTGTCGCAGGCTTCTAGGTCTCATGGCAGCCTCCCAAGTGCTTCCTTTGGGTCTGCTTCATATGAGACCGTTCCACTGGTGGATGAAGTCTGCAGGGGCTCGATCAACAGGATCGCCCTATCGCCTACTGAGAGTGTCGCAGTTGTTTTGAGCTCTATCAGTGTGGCGAGACCCTCTCTTTCTCCAGAGAGGTGTCAGCATGGGGTTGTATTCCGTCGCCAGATGATTCTGACGGACGCCTCTCTCACCGGTTGGGGTGCGGTGTTG
Source organism: Gobiocypris rarus (assembly GCA_023029165.1). Lineage (NCBI taxonomy): Eukaryota > Metazoa > Chordata > Actinopteri > Cypriniformes > Gobionidae > Gobiocypris > Gobiocypris rarus. The sequence continues at coordinate 27,729,202 of CM040923.1, forward strand.
AAGGCCGGCCAGCTTACGGAATCTGGGCGGGAGACTCTAACCTGGCACATAAACTGTCTGGAGTTAAGAGCGGTCTTCCTGGGCCTTTGGCACTTTCTTCCCTTCCTTATAGGGCACCATGTCATTGTCAGGACAGACAACATGGCGGTGGTGTCTTATGTAAATCGCCAGGGGGGATCGCGGTCGCGCACCCTGAACGGGCATGCGCGTCGCCTTCTCCTGTGGGCTCAGGACAAGTTCCTATCCCTCAGGGCGGTCCATGTTCCTGGGATCCTGAACCTGCAGCAGATTTTCTATCGAGGCAGAAACTCAGGTCAGGGAATGGATGCTGAACCCACTAGTGGTAGCCCAGATTTGGGAGAGGTTCGGCAGGGCAGAGGTGGACCTCTTTGCGTCGGAAGAGTCGTCCCAGTGTCCACTTTGGTTCTCCTAAACCCCCAGCTTCGCTGGGACTGGATGCGTTGGCTCATCCTTGGCCAAGGATGAAACTTTATGCATTTCCGCCCATCAAGTTGATCCCGGCGGTCCTGCACAGGGTGAGACAGAGCGGTCTGTCTCTCCTGCTGGTAGCACCATTTTGGCCGTCCCAGATATGGTTCTCAGAGCTGATTCCTCTTCTGGAGTCCTCCCCCTGGGAGATTCCAGTCAGGAAAGACCTGTTGTCCCAGCTTCAGGGCAGGATCTGGCATCCTCGTCCAGAGATTTGGAAGCTATGGGTGTGGCCGATCAAGGGCCACCCACTGTAAGTGTTGGTCTTCCAGATGTCAGGAGACCATTGATAATGCTAGAGCTCCCTCTACTAGAAAGCTCTATTCCTCGAAGTGGGAGTGTTTGGGACATGGTGTTCGGCTCGTAAGTGAACCCAGTTAACTGCCCCGTTGGTTCAGTACTGGAGTTCTTACAAGAGAAGTTTGCGGCCGGCGCGGCGGCCACTACGCTCAGGGTGTATATAGCCGCCATGGCCGCTCACAGAGAGACGGACGAGATTCCTTTGGGGAGACAGAGGCTAGTTTCGTCCTTCATGAGAGGGGTTAGGCGCCTGAGACCAGTACGCCCCCCTACTGTTCCTCCTTGGGACCTGTCAGTTGTCCTGGAGGGGTTGTCGGAGGCTCCCTTTGAACCCTTGGAGTCAGCACCAGTTCGGATTCTGACTCTGAAGGTGGCTCTTTTGTTGGCTTTGACCTCTTTGAAGCGAGTAGGGGACTTACAAGCTCTCTCTGTTAGCGAGACTTGTTTGGATTTTGCTCCGGGGCTGGTTAAGGTTTCCTTAAGACCCAGGCAGGTTATGTGCCCAAGGTTTTGTCAACCTCTTTTAGCTCAGGTTACTGTCCTCCATTCTTTCCACCCTCCGCCTTTTGCCTCTTCGGAGGACGAAAGGTTGAACTTGTTATGTCCGGTCCGGGCATTGAAGATATATGTGGACCGTTCGGGTGGTTGGAGGAAGTCTAGCCAGTTACTGGTATGTTTTGGAGCTGGCTGCAGTGGGCTCGCCGCTTCAAAACAGAGAGTTTCGCATTGGCTAACAGAGGCTATTTCCTTAGCTTATGAGGTGCGGACTTCCTTCACCTCTAGGCGTTCGAGCACACTCTACTAGAGGTGTGGCCGCCTCTCAGGCTCTTTTTAAGGGAGTTTGTTTAGAAGACATTTGTGTAGCGGCAGGTTGGTCCTCTCCGCACACATTTGTGAAGTTTTATAGTTTGGATCTTGACATGGCTCCGGGTTCGCATGTTCTTTCTGCTTAAATCCAGCCATGCAGGATTTTTCCTGGCGTTTTTGTGCCAGATGCGGCAGCACGTTAGCTTGGCGTGTTTGGTATACCGTTCCCAAATGCGTCACTACGCAGCGTCGAGTGAACCTATGAAAGAGAACGTCTCAGGTTACTCGCGTAACCTATGTTCTCTGAATAGGAAGCGAGGCGCTGCGTCGCTGCCAAGCTCCTTGTACTGCCCGACAGGCTTTCTTTTCGGCAGAAAAATCTGGAGATAAGATGGCGTGCGCGCGCTAGTATAGGCTCAAGGTGTTGAGCTTGGGGGCGGCGCTGCGCCATCAGCCAATGAATTGGCGTGATTCTATAAGGGCTTCAGACAATCGGCACACCCAGTGGGCGTTCCCAAATGCGTCACTCGCGGCGTCTGTTCCCTATTCAGAGAACATAGGTTACGCGAGTAACCTGAGACGTTTATCAAGGGCAGGGTCAATGCAGCTAGCTATCAGGAGATTTTGGAGCACTTCATGCTTTCTTCTGCTGAAAAGCTTTATGGAGATGAAGATTTTGTTTTTCAGCACGACCTGGCACCTGCTCACAGTGCCAAAACCACTGGTAAATGGTTTACTGACCATGGTATTACTGTGCTCAATTGGCCTGCCAACTCTCCTGACCTGAACCCCATAGAGAATCTGTGGGATATTGGGAAGAGAAAGTTGAGAGACGCAAGACCCAAGACCCAACACTCTGGATGAGCTTAAGGCCGCTATCGAAGCATCCTGGGCCTCCATAACACCTCAGCAGTGCCACAGGCTGATTGCCTCCATGCCACGCCCGCATTGAAGCAGTCATTTCTGCAAAAGGATTCCCCACCAAGTATTGAGTGCATAACTGAACATAATTATTTGAAAGTTGACTTTTTGTATGAAAAACACTTTTCTTTTATTGGTCGGATGAAATATGCTAATTTTTTGAGATAGGAATTTTGGGTTTTCATGAGCTGTATGCCAAAATCATCAGTATTAAAACAATAAAAGACCTGAAATATTTCAGTTGGTGTGCAATGAATTTGAGAAGGACCTGTATATATATATATATATATATATATATATTATATATATATATATATATATATATATACACATATACATATTAGTGGTGGGCATAGATTAATCTCATCCAAAATAAAAGTTTGTGTTTACATAATATATGTGTGTTTTCTTTGTATAAATATTATGTATATATAAATACACACACATGCATGTATATATTTAAGAAAAATATATTTATATTTATATATAAAATAATTATATTTATATATAAGATAAATTATATAAATATATTTGATCAAGCCTTATTTGATCAGTTATTGTGATTTATGAGTCATGTAGATGACTGCTTGTGATACGGCGCATGTTAAAGGAGTAATTCACTTTCACAAATTAAAATGTACTCATCCCATGTCATCCAAGATGTTCATGTCTTTCTTTCTGCAGTCAAAAAGAAATTAAGTTTGAGGAAAACATTTCAGGATTTTTCTCCTTATACTGGACTTCAATTGGGTTGAAGGTCCAAATCAACGTGGCTCCAAAGGGCTCTGCATGATCCCAGCCGAGGAATAGCGTCTTATCCAGTGAAACGATCGGTCAATTTAAATATATAATATATATATATATACAAATGTATATACTTTTTACAAACGCTCTTTACGAAAAAAAGGTAAAACAACGATGTCAGAAGAGTTTTTGTTTTGGTAAAGGCAATTTGTTAATAGTATATACGTTTGTATATATATATATATTTTTTTTAGATTGACCGATCGTTTCACTAGATAAGACGCTATTCCTATATATATATAAAAAACCTTCCTTGTTACTTAAAGTCACTTGCTTTGCACAGAGTAGCATTGTCAACCATTACTATAAATGATCTTCCTTCTAACAGTTTGTTCATCCTTTACTAGGCTTGTAAATGTACAGTGGACAACAGGAACTATATGCAAATATAATGAACATGATAATTGTTAATCTATTATTTGTAGTCGTTTAAACTGCTAACAGCGGACCCTTTTACATGGATGAGAAAATATGTACTATTAAAAAAGCATTTTAAATTTTAATTACTTATTAGTTATTTCATATCAGTTAATTCATGACTTTACTTTTAGATTTTTTTGATGGCTTAAATTCTTTCCTCCTCCATTAGATTCTCCTAGAAACACATCTGTGCATGTCAGTCCATCTGGTTTTGTTGTGGCGGGCGGTTCAGTGACTCTGAGCTGCAGCAGTGATGCAGACCCACCGGTGCTCAACTACACCTGGTACAGAGACACTGAAGAGCCCCTGAAACCAGTGCAGACCGGACAGAACCTGACCATCAGCAACACCGACCCGACACACAGAGGACGATACGTCTGTACAGCTCAGAACGAAACACGGCACTCAGAACGCATCAGTGCTGCTGGACGTCCAGTGTGAGTATCAAGAGTCGGTTCTCATTTACTAACAATCAAAATATGGTTTAATATCTTATATAAAGTGTGCATACTGGCAATCATAAACAAAAGTGTGTGACAGGCTGACGGTAATCAACCATACAGTAGGCTGCAGTTCGGTTGCTTGCTAGAATCGCTGTGAAATGTGTGTAAAACTGTGGTGTGCTTTTGCATGGACGTTTACAGAAAATGTCTATGTAAAGACCACAGGAGATTTGGTTCCCCTTTTGTAAAAGCTCATGTTACAGAGCAAGATGTCCAAGTTACACTAGTGTTTTGAAATGCAAGATTTCAATATGAAACCTTTGTGAAACTTCACTGAAATTGCAAAAAGCTGCCAGCAGCCTTTTTTATAATTCTAATGCAATTGTTGGGCATGAGACAAAACTATTTTCTGTGGTAACCGACACCTCAAATTCTCTAAAATTCCTTGAACATCGAGTCAGTTGCTGTACGCTAATGTAATGGGAAATATGATTAGATGAGTAATGTAAGACTTAACAGTACAGAACATGGAGAATTATTATTTTTTTAATTACACCACAAAGTTTTGCACATCTCTAAAATTGTACTTCTGTTAAAAGATGTGTACAAAAAAGTGCTAGAACCACAAGGACTCAAAGCAGAGCATGCATGTTGCTTACATGTATTATAAGTGTTGGACTATAACTTGAATTAAAGGGATAGTGATCCAATGTTATTTGGTTCCCAATGTTCTTCAAAATATCTACTTTTGAAAGTCATACAGGTTTGATGTGTAAGTGACAGAATGTTAATTTTTGACACTTTGCAATCGAGTACACAGCCCTGTTCACACTGAGGGCGGCACATATGCACTAAAGCCGCATGCATGATACCATTCGCTTTCAATGGAGAGCTGGCGACACGAGCGACAGTGACTGATGTCTAGGGTAGCAAATCGAGCGATCAAAGAGTAAATCACCCTTTGAAAGTAACTTTATGCTTCAAATTGTTTCAATGTTGTTGCAAATGACTACATTTTGTAGTGAATTGTCCGTGGCAAGATGGAGAAGTTAATTTTAGTGGTCAGCAACTTCCCTAAAATTTAGGATACTTGTACATACGGTGGTCCTCAACGCATTGACTCTGAGCCTGAACGGTTTCACACTTGTAATTTAGAAGCGCCATTAGCACCCTGCCCTTGACTCTGCTTTTGGCAGAAGTGGCCCACTGTGGTGTCACTTCTCCATTGTTAAATGATGTTTGTTAGTATGTTATGGCTAGATGCTTAGCAACAGCCAATCACGTGGCTCATATTCACATGCTTTGGACCGTCATGGGCGTTGTGTAAACAGTAGTTTAGGGAAATTGTCAAATGGTGATAGAAAACGCAACAACTGGTGTGAAGAAGAGAGCATATAATTCTAACCTTTATAGATGAAAAGCCCATTTAGGATAAACTTGATAGTTCTGTCAACGAGGTAGTTCAATAATACAAGAATTCGCAATGTGGTAGGTTCATCCAATCAATGACACTGACTCTGCAAATAACTGACTCTTAAACGTTAACCCCAATGTGAAATGTGAAGCAAGATAACCCAGGATTCTGTTAACCCGGTTTTTAGTATGACCAAGGTTGAAAGGTGGGGTGAGTTTTTTTTAATGCTTTAGTAAAAGTGTCTTGGGCCGAGTACCAAAACAAACCTGTAGCCAATCAGCAGTTAGGGGCGTGTCTATTAATGATGGGGGGAAGAGAGCGCTCAGTGCACGTCATTATTCAAAAGACACGACACAGGACGGACATTCGACGACAGAAAGAGAGAGATGGCAGATTAAAAACAAAAGTAGAAGATGTCTGTGGAACAAAGGAAGGCTTATGATCAGGCAAGAAGTATCCGCTTTCCAGCGCTGGAGAGAACTCAAGGAGCGAAGGCAGACGTTGCTTTATTTATTCTCGATAGGCGAGTAACATTGGTTTAATATATGCTGGCTTTTGCTTGAATATGCTTGTGTGTCATGTTCACTCGTTTGTTCATTTGCAATCGTATGGTCGTTCACTTCAGCGGTGATAAAGACCTCCACCACTGTCTGCTTCAAGCATCAGCTCCCAAAGTGTGTCTGAACAGTAAGATAATAAACTCTGAATATATATTTGTTTCCTTTGGTTCCCCTTTTAGTGATCGATATATCCCTCTAATCTTGTCATAAATGTAAAATGTTCATGCGCATGCTATCGAGTTGTTCATGAGAATTGTGTTTGTGTTTTTGGGATGTAAGGGATGACTTTTTCACTGAACATTCAACCTGGATTACCATAGTAAGACGCATTGCTTTCACTTATTGATGACATACCGTCAGTCGGCAGTTTCCGCCATTGTCATTGCCTGTGTTGCGTACGTTTGTGTGGGGCGGAGCTATCAAAATAGAGGCGAGACCCTTTTGGGGTAGGGGCGTGTTTGTTTTTGTGATTTGAAATATCGGTTACCACAAAGCACTTACCCCACCTTTAACTATATTTCAAGTGTAAAAGCCCTAGTGAGATGCTTTGTGCCAAAAAAAAAACCTACAGGTCTTCAAGCTGTTTTTACTTTGCTCGGATCCTACACAGAAACTACAGTTTATGATCATATTCTCTCTTTCAGTTGCGCCCAAAATCTCCAGCTCTTGTAACCAAAGCAGCGGGATCATCTGTGTCTGTGAGGCTCAAGGGAATCCCCTGCCTAAACTAGAGTGGCGTCTATCTGGAAATGTTCTCGCTAACTCTACAAACACGTCCATCTGGAATGAAACTTTGGGAAACCTACAGTTGAAGAGCGTCCTGATCATCCGTCAGCCCCTCACAGACATGACCCTCCTGCTGTGTTTCAGTGCAAACACTCACGGCACCGCCAGCCAAAAGTTTCATCCCATCGCATCGCCGCAAGAGACCAAGACAGAGACAAGTGAGATTTCCCACTCTAACGCGCACAACAACAGCTTTATCTGAACAACACAATGAGATCTCCGGAATATCTAAACCCTTCTGAAAAAGAAGTGTGCTTAATTTGCGTTGAATGTGCACTTGTAGAGTACTTTAAATCTTAAAAGTATACACTCTTGCTAAATGGTGCTTAAATAATCATTTAAGGATCATTTTATGGATTTAGTCTTCATTAATTCAATTTTAATATAAATACATTTTATTAATTAAACAGCTCGTAAACATACTTATTCAGTAAAAAAATTTTAAATAACCCATTAAACATGAAAGTATTATGCAATAATTTTAGACAGTTCTCCTTAGAAACCTTTTTGCCATAAAGTGTTCTTTAAAATTAGGAACCCGAGTTCTATATAGAACCCCACTGAACCTTTTTTTATTCCTCCTGAGAAACATTTGAGACATTTAAATGTCAGTGAGATCTCCATTAAGAGTCCTGAGTTATAAAAGACCAACCTCTGAGCAATAAAACACTGCTTTCCAGGTTTCCACCATCCGTCTGTGCTGCTCGGAGCTGCTGTCGGCGCGTCAGCGATGATAATCTTGTACATCATGGTGGTCTGCTACCAACGGTGGGTACATCTGACAAATGTGATTTGAGGAAAGACAAGAAAACATGATTATCACAAAACGGTCCAATATATAATGAGCTGAGGCTAAACTGCAGATGTTCACGTAAACATTACAGAGATCAGCTTTTCTATTCAGAAGAACATCACAGTGTGAAGCCAAATAAACAGATCACACATGGATTTGATGAGACTTTACTAGCCTCATCACAAGGAGGATGTGTGATTCTGATTGACATGTGTATATATAAGAATCCATTTTTTGATGGCCTAAAATATTTTTCAGACGAAGGAATCCCAAACCTTCAGGAACCAGACAAGACGACACATCTGGACTCATTCTGGCTCAAACAGTGAGTTAAACACACTCACACTATTCATTCACAACAGGCCATTCAGCACTGATCATTCTGCTGTGTTTCTGCTCCATCAGGCCACTGCCTCCGATGGTGATGACGAGTTTGTTTATAGCAATAAAGACACGCTGTCAGCCGTTCCACTGAGATCACCAGAATCTCTTCATTATTCCTCCATCGACTTCACAAATGCAGAACCGGCGTCAGGAGAGATCAGGGGTGCCTCCTCACTGACCGATGAATATGCTGTGGTCCGTTGTTGTCCTGCATCTGCGAAAGACCCCAATCAAGACCAAAGCCCACAAGATGACAGCACCGATGTATACGCTGTGGTCCATCATAGTTCTGCATCTGCGAAAGACCCCAATCAAGACCAAAGCCCAAAAGAAGACATGATTTATGAAAACATGACCCGCCACTTGGTTGTTTAAAAGACAGAAAAGGAATAGTTGCGCTTCGTCCGAAATCGAATACTTCCTGCTATACAGTATGTGAAAAACAGTATGCCACCAGGGCAGTGTGTCTGAATACATAGTATTCAAATCCGACAGTGAATAGCAGTGAATCGACGCAACTGATACTGTGGCCGTGACAACAGGTGACGTGATTGTACCTACTCAAGACAGTGTGTGATTTCACCGTTGGTCAGTGCAGATGTTGTTGAACATTAAAAGCCTGTTCACACCAAGATAGTTTCACACCTTAAAGGGGTACTTCAGCGCTGGGAAGATGAATCTGTATTTAAACTGGGTCATTAATGTAGTAGAAATGTGAAATTATTTTTGAATTTGGTGCCTTCTAGACTGAGAAAACACAGAAAATGTATTTTTGTCTTATGGGGATGAAAGACAACAATTCCCAGAACGCACTGCTTCACTGCCCTACTCTAGCCACGGCTAGTCGGCTACTGGATTACTGGATCACTTGCCCACCACGTTCATTTTCAGAAAATCAGTTCAGTTAGAGACACAACAATTAAAAACTGAACGTGTCTGTTCGATATAATGCGAGTGAGCCGATTGAGCGTCACGGCACAAACGCAGCAGGATCGGATTACATTCATCACATTGGCTGAGGTAATCGCGGGATTCGCGGCTGCATTCACAGCACGTGAACAGTCTGGCGCGTGTTCAGTTCATGTCTTCGGAAGCTTAACTTTCATAGGAAGTGTAAAAGTTAAAACACTCACTTTGCTCTCCACCGCTCCGTTTACATGAATCTCCGCAGCTCCCGAGCCGAGTGCTGTGAGTGTGATGTTTAAAACATGAGGAAACAGCGCCTCCTGCTGGCTGTAGTCTTTAGCCTCTGGCCAAACACTCCTCATCGGAAAAATTTTTCCAGAAATAAAATACATAATTATCTCGTCTCAGGGTCATATGAGGGGGAGTATGATAATTTGAATATACTCCCGTTTTTCTACTGTACAAAGCTTAATGCTAATCGCTGAAGTAACCCTTTAAGTTTTTTTTTCCAGCTGATGAATGATGAAAACTTTGGCAGCCAATCAGAATCCATCCTGCTGTAAAGAGCTTAAGCATTTAAAGTGGTAGACAAAACTGCAGAGCAGAGCGCAATAACGATAATATTGTTAGCGTTATTTATGGTTATCGTTCTTGGTGTGAACAGGCCTTAAAGTCCCACTGAAGTGCCTTGAAACACACAGCATTATTCAATATGTTGATGTAATTTCTACTGAAACAGGAAGACCATGCGGGACATATCGATCGGCTCCTCCCCTTTTTTTAAATAGCCAGTAGCACTTAGTTTATATCACCCAGCTCGGCCAGAGCCGCTGAGCTCAGTAAAGCCGCAGTTTCCTCCAAATCTCCTCCTTAAAATAGCATTCTGTGCAGAATTCAAATGGGTCTGATACGTTTTCTGGTACTGGACTGTGTGTGTGTTTCAGACCTCATTCGCCCCCATTGAAATCATATTTACACTGTCTGAATCATTCCCTATCCCCTATATAGTGCACTTATGTGCCATTCACCGTGTAGAAAACAGTAAATGTATGAACAAGTGACCGATTTTTAGCTGCAGCTTCAGCATCTGTTTATTGTGTAGTGGGCAGGGCTTCAGATTCTAGAGAGCATATGATTGGACAGAAAATCTGATGAGAAGCTGAAGTGTAGAGTGATGTCAAAATCATTGATGCATATTGGCAGAGCTGAGATTGTAAGTTTTGAATACTTATATCTTTTAAAAAATGTTTTTTTTTTTTTTTTGGCGCACACTAGCTTATAGATAACAGTAAGGCTAACATATTCATACTAAAAGCCAAAAAAAAGTACATTTTGATTTCTTGGAGACTTTAAGACTGAACCAAATAATTCAAATTTCATGCACAAGTCAAACACCACAAAGGGGTTTTTAGAGTGATTAAAGCTGCACTATGTAACATTTTTTCAGTAAAATATCCAAAAACCACTAGACCAGTGTTATATATTTTGTTCAGTTGAGTACTTACAATATCCCGAATGTTTCCAACTATTTGTAAATCGTGAGAAAATTGCTCTTTTAACCATGTCCCAAGATTCTGCGCTCAAGCTTGGCGTTATCAAACTGCGCCTTTGTTTTGAATAGGCGACCTCTAGTGGACGGAAAAGTTACATAGTGCAGCTTTAAACGATCTTTCAAAAACATATTGCAATTCTGTCATTCTAAACCTGTAGGAATTTCTTTCTTCTGTTGAACATAATAGAAGAAATTTTGAAAAATGTCTAAATGTTGTTTAATTTTTCTCAGTGTTAAAGTCAATAGGGTCCAATTATGATTTTGGTTGCCAGTGTTCTTGAAAATATCATCTTTTATGATGTTCCCTTTATGATGTTTATGATGATTATGCAATTAGCTAGTTTATGGCGAATTAGATGAAATAACTAGTAATACTTTACAATAGGGTCTCATTTGTTAATGCATTAGTTAGTTAATGCTCTAACATTAGTTAATGCATTAGATTTAACATGAACTAACCATTTTACAGCGTTTATAAATCTTTGTTGACCAAAACTCGCTTGTTCAGACTTACACACCCTCTAGAAGCTTGCGTTCTGCATGTGAACGACGCCTAGTGGTGCCATCCCAAAGTGGCATGAAATCCCTCACTAAGACCTTTTCCTGGACTGTTCCCACCTGGTGGAATGACCTGCCTGTCTCAGTTTGAGCAGCATTTTCAAAAAACATCTCAAGACACTTCTTTTCCAGCAGCACCTGACCAATAAAGAATAGCACTTATAACTTTTTCTGTTTGTTATATATAAAAAATAAATAAATAAAAAACTGTCCTATGTGTTCTGTGCTAGATTACGTGAGACTTGTTACAGCGCTTGCATATTGTTGCCCATGAATGTTCTTGGTTGCTTCTTTTGTTCTCATGTGTAAGTCGCTTTGGATAAAAGCGTCTGCTAAATGACTAAATGTAAATGTTAGTCAATAAAAACGTTAATGTTCATGTTAGTTCACAGTGCATTAACAAATATTAAGAATTTGTTATTAAAAATTTGTTAGTGAAATAAACAAACTAATATTAACAAAGTATTGCTCATTGTTCGTTCATATTTACTAATGTTAACAAGTGAAAACGCTAAAGCATTATCAAATAAGATGAAGTTTGTGGTCTTTTGTCAGCGATCTTACATTAGTTAATTTCTGTGAAAATAACAGTTTGAACAAACATTTCTATTCCTACCAGATCAGCAGTGAGAAACGTTCCTCACCTCAGTGTTGTTTGTTGCACATTATTTGAGACTGTGAAAAAACCCAGCATCTTCTGGTGTCACTTTCAGACAGAAAATAGGAGCTTCTTCTGGAGGAATAAAATATTATTTTTATAAATGTATTTTTGTAATACATCAGTGTAATATTTCATTTAAAATTAATATTTATATTTCTGTTATTTTTTTAAGTGTTTAATATATAATGTAATATGCAATGTCAACTTTGATAAAGACAATATGAAAATAAATGGTGCCTTTGGCTTAGTATTGTTGTTTATTACTATTTCAAAATTGGAGGCCATTTTGTAGCATGTCTCATCGCAACCCTATAATCACGTCAACAATTATGCACTACCCTACTTCAGACAAATGTGAGGAACTCACAAGCTAAAAATCCATCATCAGCAACTATGGGGAAGTGAAACAGACTTTATATGTAGTGACCTGTTTTCGATAAGAAATCCAGGAAAAGTGCAAAATGGGAAACACTTAGACGAATGTGGGTTCAGACCTTACCTCAGGTAGCACGCGCAGCAGCAGTCCGCTTATATGCAGTTATGTTTAACACAGTTAAACTCATGCTTCACTTCTCTCTTTGTTGATTCATGATTTATAATTTATAGTTTTGTCACAGACGTAATAGAGCTGATGTTAGCACATAAATCAAGAACACAGAGTAGCAGAACCTGAAATCCATCCGGTTCGGTATGAAACGGAAAATGCGATAGTTTTTCTTCCTAATCAGGACCTATATCCGAGTGAAGCTGCTTTGATAAGTCCGTTTAATAAGATAAATAATAACCATCTCTGATTCGAGCGAAATGGCTTATCGAACAAGAACAAATACAGGGCGGGACTTGATTCAGTGAGTTTGTGGTTTGCTATTGGTCGATCTCATGTGAGTGACAGGTCCTCGCTCCAGTAAGACGGAGGGGAAGTTGTTCTGATAAAAGATGACTAGGCACATGAATTAAAAAAACGATGTGCATGGATAAATAATTTGTAATAGTATTACAAATTACATACATTTGTTTTACAAATGTATTACATACATTTTATTTCATGGTTTCTATAAAGTTCATTACATATTATAAATAACTATATAATAAAATCATAAATATAATCATACAAAAATACAATTATAAATGTTTTAAATGGCTGAACTCTGTCCTGATCTGCTGCCCTCCAGACACAAACTTACACCTCACACGAAGGGTTTGACAAGGCCAGTTTTCTAGAAACGATGTGGTGAGAGGTTTTGTTTGAAAGTGCATCACAGCCTGAAAAAAAACCACACCGACACTTTCAACATGAACAAATTCAAGCCACTTCCTTCACAACCAGTTCATGGTTGGGAAGTACAGGCGCTTGCGCAGCTGAGGACGCAGGACATCTGAGTTTACTGTGCAGTAACTTTAATTTGGTCAACATTAGCAGAAAGATGAGCTCAGAGCTACAGACATGGACCAGCAAAAAACATTTTTCATTTCATGGGACCTTTAATTCTGAGCTTCTTAACCCTTGTATTATGTGAAACTTCTGGGAAATTTTCCAAATTAATGAATTGTCTGTGCACCTGAAATTTGCAGGAAAAAACACTGACCCATAACATCACAATCATAATAGAAATTTCATACAATACCTCAGCGTGTCGCAACTTTGCAGGCATCTTCATGATCCTAAATAAGAAATAGTCACAATTTCAAGAAATACCAGCATTTCCGACGACCTTAAAAATGTCTTGCGGGTCAAATTAAATACATAGCTACAAACATGCAGATTCTGATAAAGCATCTACTCTATCACAAAATTATTTGATGTTCATATTTTTTCATATAGGTAGGTGAAATATAAACTCAAACTGATCTGACCGATGTGTGATGCATTTCACAGATTACAAAATACATGCCTTAAAAAGTCATTTGTAACTAATGTAATTAGTACAATAGTGTATGTAACACAACAGGACCACAAAACATATGACTTAGTTTTCCTCTGCATATTCTTTTAAACAACATCAGTTTTCCCACAATATTTCTTGAAGAAAAAAAATGCAGACAATCTTAGAAATAATAATAATTTAAAAATATTGATGCTCAAGAAGGCAACACAATGCATTAAGAGTTGGGGGGTGTAAACTTTTTGAATCAGATGAACAGGGTAAGTTGTACAACATGTAATTATTGACTTCTGAATGGCAGTACTTAATGAAAAATATGATCTATAAACAAAATAAGAAAAATGTAAACATCATCCTGTTAAAAAGTTTTCACCCCCTGCTCTTAATGCATTTTGTTTTATGGAAGCTTGTTCTCGCCATTAAATTAAAAAATTTAAAATAAAAGGGTAATTGTGACTTTTTATCTCACAATTGCGAGTTTGCATCTTACAGTTTTGACTTTTCCTCAGAATTGTGAGATTTAAACGCACAATTGCATGTTATAAAATCCTAATTTCATGATATAATCACAATTGCAAGTTATAAAGCCAAATCATGAGATATAAACTCGCAATTCTAAGGGGAAAAAAAACTACTTTTTTCCCCCTAGCAATTGCGAGTTTATATCTCATAGTTCTGACAAAAGAAGTCAGAATTGTGAGATAAAAAGTCACAATTACCTTAACAAATTACTCAAACAAGGGACTCACAAACTATCACAAAACATGGAAAACAGTAGTAGTTTCATCCAGGTAACCACAGACTTCAGATTCAAGGTTATGTACATTTTTGAATGGGAAATTTGTATAAATTGAATTGTGTCTTGTGGAGTACTGTATATGTTGGATTAGCTTATTCAGGAAAGTACTAAATAAAAATAACATGCATTTTTTTCCTCTTAATTGCATGTTCTGCAAGGATTATGCAATTTATGATCAGAACAACCAATTGCTGTTTATATTAATTGCCCATTACAGTTTACATTAATGTTTAAATGAAATAGATTCAAAGTAACCACTTTGGCAACTGTAATTTGATTACCACCCATGTAAAATGTAACCGTAATGAAATATAGTTACTCAAATTGTGTATTTTAAATACGTAACTAAGTTACTTGTGTAGGTGTGATGAAGACATACAGGACACGTGCACTTGGTCATTTCAGTTTAATTTCTCATGAACTCTTTGCAACAAACGGTCAAGCACACAGTTCATCAAAGTACAGTTTTTCATTCAAAGACCCTGACCGTACACGTTTGACAGCACAACATGGAGACGAATGTTGGGCAGAGAAAGGTCCAAAACCCACGTCAGCCGCTACTGAACATCTCGTATGTAAAAAGCAAACATGCACGTGTTACAAGGAAGCAAGAAACGTTTTCAGTAGGGGACTTTTGTCAATTAAAAACTTTTTACTGATCGCATCAGGCTTTCAGCACACAAGCGGCGCTGTAAAAACACGTCGGCCGTGTTTCTGTGGCAGAGAAAACGCTTGAGATTGTAAAGATCACGTTGGCAGTAGAGGCTTCATTTGAAAGCTTGGCTCAAAACGAAGGGTTGCTGTTATTAAGACACCAAGGTGTTCGATTCTAGTAGAAAAACGTCTGTGTATGTCACATCTGGAATGATTTTAGTGTGCGTGTGCTTCTCTACTGAGACTGATGAGCTGAAATGTTTCTAACGTGCAGGAGAAGTCATCTAAAATAATCTCTCTACTATTAATAAGCAAGCTGAGGAAGACGTGTGAGTGGTTAACATGAATACTGTGTGAGATGCATACAAAAGACCAGATGACGGAAGGCTGACACTTCTTAGAAACGGCCATCTAAAAATACAATTTGGCAATGGACCACCAGGGGGCAGTCAGAGTAGAAAAACGAAAGCTCACGATGACCTCAAATAGTGTCGATTGATCATCATGACGCCGTATGAAAGTCACGTCTGAAAATGGACTGTTAGCCGTCAATTTGTACCTCTGGCAGAGCAGTAGATTCATAAAACGATATAAATACACACATTTTGGTTCATCTTTAAAGCAAAGGTAAATAAAAGCAAAGTTTAAAAAGCAATTGCAAAGGTAACAGAACTACAAAACGCCTATCTAGAAGGAGGAAGTACAGGCTGTGCTGCATAGACACTACAAGTCAAAGTCAATGGTTTAAACGTTTGCAGAGCACTTTAAACACATAAAACAAACTGAAATGGAGACTTGACACTTTTTTTCTTTACTTCTTTCCCTTTCATCAAAAAATATGGGAAGCCCTCAGTAGATGTTCTAACCAGACATTAGATTCACCCTCGCAAATATACATTTGTACAATTTTTTTTGGTATGTATATAATGGGGAAAGGAATGTTTTATATACTTTGAATATTTACAGAACTGCTCTGATGCCCGTTTGCAGACAGAAATATCCTCATCTAACGAGACTGACGCTAAACTCATCGTGTTCTGCTGTACTAACAAACACAGAGAACGTCATAAATCACACTTACATTTACATTTTAAATGTAACATATAAACTTAAGTATATATATAATAATTATTAATTTAATTATAATACATTAATTACATACAATTTTATTTAATATGTAATAATGGATGCATTAAAGTAATGCATTCAATTTGGGGGTTCTTTGATTTTGGGTGTTTATGTCAATATACAGTTGCTGTAAATGACGACACGAGAGAAAAAAAAATGCGTTATGTTAAATATGCATCAGATCTGTGGCCTTTCCCTCTGAATGCAGCAAACAAAACAGGAAAAAAAGACAAATCCCAAACCAAAAATGCAGTGAAAACACTTGACTATGTTCCTGTAGGCTTCAGTACCACACGGCACAAGAGTTTTCCGGCTTGAGTAAATGATATTAGAACAGACAGGACACCAAAAGACAAAAAAAACACTGAAAGCTTTGAGCTCCATCGCTGACGAAGATCCTTAGTCCCGAAACACTGTCTCTAGTCGAGAAGGCTTAAATCATCAGAAGACACAAAGGCAACTTCTCCGGATTTTGGATGGTGACAAGAATGTAAAGGAGAAACACTGTAAAACGCGGTTGCATATATAATTGGTGTTAAGGAGAGTCCTTATAAAAGAGGACACCTTTAAAAATAGCACTCGCATCAATCGGGCGAGCGGCCGGTGAGGAGAGCTAAAGGAACACCTGTGTGTGTGTGTGTGTGTGAATGTCTGAAGACACCTGTCTGGAAGTTCTCGGAGGACACACACACTTCCTGTGCGCTCCGGTCATTGGGTCAGCGTGCTGGAAGCTCGGAAGTACGACAGGAACTTGAAGCACAAACTCACGACGAAGTACCAGATGTTCCTGGCCATCTGAGAGCGGGCGATGAAGACGCGCCAGATGAAGACGAGCAGCACGGTGTTGAACGTGTACCGGATGTTTCTCAGCCTGTGAACGGGACGGAGAGAGCTAATCATTCAGAGATGTGATTCGATGAACACACACTTACTGACGGTCAGCTCGCCAACTGAACCTTCCTCCTCTGTATGGACAGGATTCAGTGTTTCACACCAAGCAATAATAGTAATAATTATTCATTTTATATACACACACAATTCATTTATTAATAATATAAAATGTTATTTACATTAAAATTGATTTAAAAAAAATTATAATATAACATTTTTATAATTAGTGTTAATTAATTATACACTATAATTAATAATAATATTTAGTGTTATTCTGATATCTTTATAGTTTAATTCATATTTTGAATTAGGTGTTACTTTAGTAATTGTGTTGTGTGTTTTCTCTTTTTTATTCTTTTAAAAACATCTATATAATTATTAGTTTTAGTACAATTTATAAAATTGTTATATAATTTAGTTTTATTTTAGTACATTAATTTAAACTAAGTAAAAATGAGAAAAGTTGTCTTGGAAAATAGCTCAAATAAAATATGTTAAAGTGTATTAATATAAAAATTTATTTGAGTTAATGTTGATGTTTATTAATCAAACACACACAAAGCAATAATTATTATATACATACATACACATGCAGTATTTTAGTATTTTATAATATACTGTAATTAATAATATAAAATGTTATTTAAATTAAAAATGTAATATTACTAATAATAGTTCGATATTTTGGTATCTCTTAATTTTTTATTTAATCAATTGTGTTTAGTTAATTAAGTGTGTGTGTTTTTCTCAATTTTATATGTTTTATTCTTTTAAAATTGTTTATATCGTTTTAATTAAATTTGTGTTTTTAATATAATTTATAACATTGCTATATTTAGTTTTATTTTAGTACATCAATTGAAATGAGAAATGTTGCCTTGGAAAACAGCTAAGTTAATGTTTATTCAAAGGTTTTTATTCTGGTTTTAAT
This sequence comes from Gobiocypris rarus, assembly GCA_023029165.1. Lineage (NCBI taxonomy): Eukaryota > Metazoa > Chordata > Actinopteri > Cypriniformes > Gobionidae > Gobiocypris > Gobiocypris rarus. Next base: position 27,747,286 of record CM040923.1, read on the forward strand.
TTTACTTTCAGCTATAATAACCCTGGTAACAGTATTGTTTTACTGTAATACTGTAAATATACTATATTACAGTAATGAGAATCACATTTGAGAATAATTATGGATGCAATAAAATAATGCATTACAAATAGGTGGTAAATTTGGTATATAGGAAATATTTTATGTTGCTAAAATAAGCTGTGTTTTCTTTACTAATATGTATTTCTGCTGTCGGTTTTGTTTGCGTTTAAAAAAAAAAAAAAAACTATTTTTCAAATATATTTCAAAATAAATCTAATTATTAAACTAAATTAACCATATAGACCAAATTACTTATCTAATTACTGATCTAAAGCCCACATTTTTACTGTATGATAATCAAAATATATTATGTTGCATTATTTTTCTGTTTAACACTGTGAAGCTGCTTTGAAACAATCTGCATTGTTAAAAGCGCTATATAAATAAAGTTGACTTGACTTGACTTAAACCGTTGACTTGTGAAGACTGAAGCCCATGCAGTGAATCACTGGATTATTGTGCAGGTGGACGTACTTCCTCAAGTGCTGTCTTGCGGCGGGGATGTCGGACATGTCCTCATTCAGAACGTACTTCTTGGTGCCGATACAGTAATTCTCGATGTACTCCGGCCAGTTCAGCTGCCGAACGTCAAAGTTGAAGGTCTGAAAGATCATGAGGAAGAATTTAATACAGTTTTCCTCTCTAAATGTTAGTATTTGCATCTCATTGACCCCAAAGCTGTGTGTGTGTGTGGGGGGACTGGTAATCCCTACGTTATGGGGACAAAATGTCCCCACAAAGATGGCAATATCCAAAATCCTTGTCCTTGTGGGAAAATTTTTTGGTCCCCATGAGGAAAACAGGTCATAAATCACACTAAGTGATGTTTTTTGAAAATGTAAAAATGCAGCATGTCTCCTGTGATGGGTAGGTTTAGGGGCAGTGGCAGTGTGTGTGTGTGTGTGTGTGTGTGTGTGTGTGTGTCTGTGTGTGTGAGAAGTATGTGTGTGTGTGTGTGTTTCTGTGTGTGTTTAAGTGAGAGTAAGTTTGCGTGTGTGTGTGTTAAAGTGAGTGAATGTGTGAGTATGTGTGTGTGTGTGTGAGTGAGTATGTGTGTGTCTGAGTAAGAGTGTGCGTGTGTGAGAAGTGTGTGTGTGTGTGTGTGTGATGGGTAGGTTTAGGGGCAGGGGCAGTGTAGGGGGATAGAAAATACGGTTTGTACGGTATACAAACTATTACGCCTATGGAATGTCCCCACATTTCACAAAAACAAACGTGTGTGTGTGTGTGTGTGTGTGTGTGTGTGTGTGTGTGTGTGTGTGTGTGACAGAGTATGTGTGTGCGAGTGCGAGTGCTTGTGTAAGTTTAAGTGTGTGTGTGTTAGAACTACAAAGTTGAAGGTCTGATCACGAAGATGAATTCAACACAGTTTTCCTCTCTAAATGTAAGTATTTGCATCTCATTGATCCCAAAGCTGTGAGTGTGTGTGTGTGTGTGTGTGTGTGTGTGTGAGTGTGTGTGAGTGTGTGTGTGTGTGTGTGTGTGTGTGTGTGTGTGTGTGTGTGTGTGTACCTTCCTGTCGTCTGCGCTCAGGTGACTCATCAGCATGTTCATGTTGTCAGAGTTCCACTCCCAGTCCTGACTGCTGAAGTACTCCAGCAGACCGATGGCTTTGTGCAGACGGTTGAAAATACGCATCATTCTGAAAGAGTGAAAACACACTATTATAATGTGTGTGTGTATGTATGTTTGTATAATTATGATACATGTGATATATAAAAATTATAATTATATTACAATAAATATAATTTAATTATAATAAATATAATAATTGTATACACGCACAATTATGATATTAATATTTCAACATGAACAATAATTGTATTTTATATTTTCTAATTATATATTTTCTTTAGGTATTTTATTTACATCATATAGTAAATGCTATTGATATTTTTTAATATATAATCATAACATTATATTATAGTATATTATATTAACATTATAATAATTACTAATAATATTTATTTTTCAATATTAACTATATGCCATTTTAATAACAATCATTATATTTGTATTACTAAAACACAGTGTTTCTTTTTTGTTTTTCTGTAGATATTTTATTTTTATTAATTAATTTATAAAATATAATATTAAATGCTGTTGATTTTTATTAGTATTAATTATCATATTTATGTTATTATAGTATATTATATTAATAGTATAATATTTAATTATATTTATATTTTAATATTAACAATACATGTATTTTAGTTTTTCTATAGATATTAAATGTTTCTAATAATATAATATAATATTAATAATTCTTTTTTTAATTAAATTTTTCTGAAGATTTTATTTTATTTCTATAATATAATATTCAATATAGTTCAAAAGTCATTAAAAAGATCATTTTAAAGATCATTAAGATTTTTAAAAAATGAATATTTTTATTCAGCAAGGACACATCACAAAGTCAAAGTGACATTAATACATTTATATTGTTACAAAAGATTTCCATATCAAATAAAAGCTGTTCTTTTCAACTTTCCTTTCCGAAATCCCGAAATCCCAGTTTCCACAAAAACATAAAAGCAGCTCATCTGTTAATAATCACTGATAATAATCAGAGATGCTTTCCTGTAGCCAGCAACGCCAAGCTCATGGGTTTGACTCCCAGGGAAAGCAAGAACTGACTCAATGTAAATGAGTACCTCGAATGAAATGTAAGTCGTCTGCCAAATGCATAACGGTAAAAGTTTCTCTCACTGTGGTCTCTGTCCGGACAGTCTGAGGAAGAGGTCATAGAGGAGCGCTGGGAACTTGTGGCTGACGAGGATCCAGTACTGGTTGATCAGGTAGTTGGAGGTGATGTTGGCGTTGGGCCGACGGAAAGCCTGTTCCAGAGGATTCCTTTTGAACGTGGACATCACGTGATGCTCTGTAAAGCAAATATGTGTTCAGTCATACAGGAGCTCAAGTTATTGTTTAATGTCTTAATGGCTCTGCAAATATGATATGTTACTGCCGTCACATGGCACGGTTCCACAGCGGTGTAACTAAAGCACTATGACTAAAGCAGGAGATTAACCGGGAGGCACAATTAACTGTATTTCTGCTTCTCTATTAATTATGAATAATCATCATGATTTTAGTTGAACCTGCGGCTGGAAATGCTTCGAGGAAGATCCCCACTGGAATCGATTTCTGCCTGTTGGCATGGTGATGTTGGTAGCCAGATGTTGCTCATGGTAAACTGCCCGTTCTGCTGTTACCATGGCAATGCCAGACTCCAGCTGTTCTGCCCTCCGGCACCAACAGACACCACACGTACAGTAGGATATGATCCTAATGATATTCCATGTGCTGCTGTTTACAACCACAACACACTGAGGAATACTGTATCCCACAATGCCGTGTCCTCAACTTGACCTTCCACCAGTGGGATATCATATATTTCTATTTATTTTATAGATATTTTAGTTCCATATAATAATAATAATACATGAACATTTTTTATTTTCTAATTTAATTTTTTCCCATAGCTAATATAATTAATATAATATAATATAATATAATATAATATAATATAATATAATATAATATAATATAATATAATATAATATAATTAATATAATATAATATAATATAATATAATATAATATAATATAATATATAATTAATTAATATAATATAATTAATATTATGTTATATAGATATTTTATTTTATTTATATGATAATAAACAATAATAATATAAAAAATACTGTTTTATTTTTTCCCTATACATATATTATTTTATTTACATAATATAATAATATTTACAAACATAATAAAAATAATATAATACAAAAAAATTATATATTCTCTCTCTCTCTCTCTCTCTCTATATATATATATCTTTTATTTTTCAATAGCTAATTTATTTCTATTATTATAATTATTATTTATTTATATAATAATAATTAACATAATAATAATTTAAAAGATGACATTTTATTGTTTTCTTTTAATTATTTTCACATTTAAATTTTTGTATAGCTAATTTATTTAATATATTAAATTATATAATATTTTATCTATATTGTTTTTTTTATAGAATAATAAAATAATAAACTATTTATTTATATTTAAAATTTACATAATATAGTACAATATAATTTAATATAATATATTTTCTACAGATAATATAATTAATATAATATAATATAATATAATTAATATAATATAATATAATATAATATAATATAATATAATATAATATAATATAATATAATATAATATAATATAATATAATATAATATAATATAATATAATAATAATATTTACAAACATAATAAAAATAATATAATATAATCAGCAAAAAAAATGTATATATTCTCTCTCTCTCTCTCTCTCTCTATAATTTATAGTCAAAAGTGGCTGTAAACATATTTATAATATTAATAATAATTAACATAATAATAATTTAAAAGATGACATTTTATTGTTTTCTTTTAATTATTTTCACATTTCAATTTTTTGTATAGCTAACTTATTTAATATATTAAATTATATAATATTTTATCTATATTGCACTGGATTAAAATGCAATATAACTATTCATGCATTTGACTCAACCTTCCATTTGCAATGCAAATGAACCTGCAGTTATGTAATTATGATTTATTTGGATATAATATAATATAATATAATATAATATAATATAATATAATATAATATAATATAATATAATTATACCTCCTGTTGTGCAGTTATACACGAGTGCAGTTTTCGGTCTGAAATGTGAAGATAGAAACAAGGAAATCACAGAGTGCTGCATGCACAGCATCACATTTTCTTCTTACGTAAATATGTAAATGCCGAGGGATTTTGTGAGCTAATTCCCCACGTCTCTATCCGTTCGATCACCTGCAGGTCCAGCTTAAGCAAATCAAAGCGGTTTTGAGAGGAAGCTGCAGGTGTACCTGTGCACCGCGGTGTACCAGCCAGCAGTCAGTGTCAGGTTTATAACCACGTCTACTGGAATCAGATCCGCCACCGCGTCATTACTGGCCCTCATGGTGCGCAGGATGCCCTTCCCAGCCTGCATCCAAAACACACAAAACACACGCTCATTCAGAGAGGACGTAACTGGAGCCCGGAGCACCATATGCCTTAGTTTGGCTGCGAGGTCCACGGAAGCGTTTAAGAGGCTCATTAAAAAGAGAAGGGCAGATTGTTTTCATTGCTTAGGTCAGCGGGTGATGTGAGGAGGTCAATTGTGCCATGTGTGTCATATTTTGGATGTTGATTTTGCACATCATGAAGCAGAAAATGTGACAATACTTACAGCAATGAAAACACCACTTGGTCCATTAAAATTATCTATCCAACCCTGCAAAGAACAGAAAAAAAGGGAATTGTGAATTCTATTTTATCTTATATATTTAATTTGTTATAGTAATTTTGTTGTGTGTTTTTGTCATTTTTTTATAACTATGTCTTTATGATTTTTTGATTTTGAGTTGTTTTAGTACTTCAACTCAAACGGAAAAGGGAAACGTTGCTTTGGCAAGTTGCTGAAATTTTATATTTTATAAAATATATGTTATTTATGTTCATGTGTAGAAACTATTATAGGTTTTGTTGATATTCTGAATTAGATTTATCTTATTTTTTTTCTTTTTTAGTTCAGTTTTTATAATGCCTATATCATTTTGCTTATTTTAGTACTTCAACTTAAACTAAACAAAATAAAACTGCTCTTATTAAGAACTTGAAATACCCTATCTATGTAGAAATGGCTATGGTTTATGCAATTATTACCTACAACCTCTGAGTTACCAGCCCAGATCTTTAACCATTAAGCCCCATCGCTCAGAAAAGTCCCAGAGTTCTCAAAGTTTGACAGCAGATCCATCACTCACGGGGAAGGGCTCCTGCCAGCTGGCTCCGACGATGGAGGGTCGGATGATGCCGATGTTGAGTTTGCCGCTCTCCTGCTGGACCACACACTCCGCCAGCGCTTTGGTGTAGGTGTATGTGTTGGGTCGGTCACCTATCAGTCGTGGTGTGATGTCACGGATGATATTATCATCCATCCACCTACACACACACACACACACACACGTCAGTTAAGAACGACAGGCTGATAAATCACTGCTCTGCTTCAGGGTCAGTACAGTGTGTCAGACAAAACATCAGCGCTCAGATTGTCATGTATTTGTCAGTCAAATAAATTGGAAAATCAGACTTGCAATGACCAGTGGTTTTCAAACAGGTGTCAGTGGAAAAATGTAGGAGGAAAAAAATATTAATAATAATAAAAAATTAAAAGCATATATATATTATTATATTTTATTTTTATTAAAAAAACATTTTGGTTTTACTGAAGTATTTTTCTTTGGTTTAATTTTGCACGACATATGGAAATCTTATTCTACTAAAAACAATTATATTAAATAAGCTTATATCATTTTTATAAGCTTAATATTTGTTCAGCATAAAACAATTTTGTTCACTATAGCATTATAATTAACTAAAACTGTGTCTAAAACCATAAAAAAATGTAATAATCGGTAACTGAAATATATAGATTACATTACAATAATACATTTTTTCAGCTAGTTGTAAAGGACATTTTTCATTTTAATTTAGTTTAACTTGATCTACTAAAATAAACTAAAGCTGAAATAGAAATTAATTAAAACTATATCGACATGTAAAAAAAAACTATGCTGCAAAAAAAAAAAACCTTCAAATTAAAATGAAAACAGAAAATATAAAAACTGATTTAAAATATTAAAACTATAAAAGCACCTCAGTGAAACTAAGGTAACAGTGCAGTAAAGATTAGCTGAACTTTACTGAGTACACCACTAGAGAGGACTGTAACTGTGGTTTTAGTGTAATGAGTAATGATGGTGCCAGCCAGCAGTCAGTGTCAGGTTTATAACCACATCTACGGGAATCAGATCCGCCACCGCGTCATTACTGGCCCTCATGGTGCGCAGGATCTCATACTGAACTCACTCCAGAGAGTCGATGAGCTTCTTGGGCTCCACCGGCGGAGGGTAGATGACCTCATCGATGTGCCTGCGGTTGCAGTTGGCGTAGGCGGTGGAGATGTGGATGAAGGCCTGCAGGTGCTGCATCTGCCTCGCCAGAGAGAGGAGCTGCTGCGTGGCGATGACGTTCAGCTGCAAGGCATGCCTGCGGGAGACACGCGTGTGCGTTACACCGCTGGATACACTCACGGAAGAAAGGGTTCTATATGGAACCGTAAAGGGTTCCGTGACCTCGGGCGCTTCATATATAGAACCTTTCAGGGATTCCATCATGGGATCATTTCATGCATTTAGCTAACTCATTCATTTTGATGAATTAAGCAGCTCGTAACTTGAAACTACTTGAAATAAACCATTAAACATGAAAATATTATGCCATCTCCTTTTGATAGTGTTCTTTAGAAATGAGTCAAGAACCCTAACGTTCTATAAGAGTGCAACATTACAAGCAGAATTTACATAATCATTAATAGACTGTTTGTGACAGGGTTATTATTATCATTAAAGGATTAGTTCACTTTAAAAACTAACACTTTAACTTTTGCTGATTTTTACTCACCCCCATGTCATCCAAGATGTCCATGTCTTTCTTTCTTCAGTTGAAAATAAATTAAGGTTTTAGATGAAGACATTTCTCCTTATAATGGACTCAATGGAGCCCAAACGGTTCAAGGTCCGAATGACAGTTTCAGTGCAGCTTCACAGGGCTTTAAACCACACCAGACGATGAATAAGGGTCTTATCTAACCAAACCAATCGTCATTTAAAAATAAAATTCAAAAGTTTAAGTTTTATAAGCACAAATGTCCACCTTGCACCGTTCTGTGATGTGTGTACGTGACGTCACGTGATACGCAGTTACGTTGAAAAGGTCACGCATGGCGTAGGCTGAAGAACCGAGTCAGTGTTTTCAAATGAGCGGAAGGAGGCTTCAAAATCGTCCAACATAGTTGTTTTACCTTTTAACTCCTTTTGTTGTAAACGCCGTTTGACTGAGTATGTGCACGTTCAACACTGTCTCTGTGCTTCAGCCTACGGCAAGCGTGACCTTTTCAACGTAACTGCGTATCACGTGACGTCACGTACACACATCACAGAACGGAGCAAGGCAAACATTTGTGCTTATAAAACTTAAACTTTAGAATTTTTTTTTAAATGACCAATGGTTTGGTTAGATAAGACCCTTATTCATCGTCTGGTGTGGTTTAAAGCCCTGTGAAGCTGCACTGAAACTGTCATCTGGACCTTGAACCGTTTGGGCTCCATTGAGTCCATTATAAGGAGAAATGTCTTCATCTAAAACCTTAATTTATTTTCAACTGAAGAAAGAAAGACATGGACATCTTGGATGACATGGGGGTGAGTAAAATATCAGCAACAGTTTATTTAAAAGTGAACTAATCCTTTAACTTCGTCCAAAACCATATAAAATGTCTTTACTTGAGATAAAATAAATGTTAACTTTAAAAAAAAAAAAAATTATTTCAGCTAATTGACAAAGCAATTTTCTTTTAGTTTACCTTAAAATAATAATAAAATAACTAAAAGTAAAAGTGAAATAAAAATGTATACAAAAACCCTCCAAAAAATGACAATTATTAATAATAAATCATATAAATATAATATAATAATAAAATAATTATTACAAAATATTTATAAATATTATAAATATAAAAAACTCCAATAGCATATGAATGATAGTAAAATAACAGCGGTCCGTTATGCAGCTGGGATGAGAAGACTAAGGAAAGATACTGCATTCTTAAAACACATTCTGCCACTAATGCGGTTTTCATTTTCCTTAAATTAAAAATGATGCAAAAGGTCCCTGGGAACAGATGTGTGTAGAGGAGGATCTGTGGGTTGGATGAAACCTTCCCTGCTCTCGAGTCAGCAGTTCATAATAATTCCCTGGTTCTTCCAGCAGTGTGAACATCTGTCCTCAGCCGGAGAGACATGACACTCGCTCTCTGCTGCTTTTCTTTCTGATTCTCTGATTCCCCCCGTCTTTAACAAGTGTAGCTTTTCACCTCCCATCATACACCACTCTTCAAAAGTCTGGGGTCAGATTATTAATGTTTTTGAAAGAAGTCTCTTAAACTCACTGAGTCTGCATCTAATTGATCAAAAACACAGTGGAAATTATGAAATATCTAAAATAACTGTTTTCTATGTGAATATGTTGTCAAATCTAATATATTCCTGTAATGCAAAGCTGAATTTATCTATCCATTTGTCTATCTGTCTATCCATCCATCCATCCATCCATCCGTCTGTCTCTCCATCCATCCATCTGTCCATCCATCCATGTATCTGTCTATCTGTATATTGATCCATCCATCCATCCATCTATCGATCTGTATATCCATCCATCTGTCCATCCATCCATGTATCTGTCTATCTGTATATCGATCCATCCATCCATCCATCCATCCGTCTATTTGTCTCTCCATCCATCCATCCATCCATCCATCCATCCATCCATCCATCCATCCATCCATCCATCCATCCATCCATCCATCCGTCTATCTGTCTCTCCACCCATCCATCCATCCGTCTATCTGTCTCTCCATCCATCCATCCATCCATCCATCCATGTATCTGTCCATCCATCCATCCATCCATCCATCCATCCATCAGTCTATCTGTCCATCCATCCATCCATCCATGTATCCGTCTATTCATCCATCCATCCATCCATCCATCAGTCTATCTGTCCATCCATCCATCCATCCATGTATCTGTCTATTAATCCATCCATCCATCCATCCATCCATCCGTATATCCGTATATCCATCCATCCATCCATCCATCCATGTATCTGTCTCTCCATCCGTCCAGCCATCCATGTATCTGTCTCTCCATCCGTCCAGCCATCCATCCATCCATGTATCTGTCTATCTGTGTATCCATCCATCCATCCATACATACATCCATACATCTATACATCCATACATCCATACATCCATACATCTATACATCTATCGTCCATCCATACATCTATACATCCATCCATCCATGTATCTGTCTATCTGTGTATCCATCCATCCATCCATCCGTGTTGTGGTATGGTGTGTAGCTGCTGTATGGCTCCTGTCACTCACTTCAGTGGTTCGTCGAAGCGTATGGTGGCGGCGCAGTGGAAGACGATGTTGATAGAGGAAGTGAGTGTCTGTACATCCTCTGGACTGATGGCCAGGCCGGGCTGCGTGAGCTCGCTGCTGATGGGTATGATCTTCTGATGAAACTCAGGATTATCTTCACGCACGCGGTCAAACAGCTGCAAAACCAACACACACACACTCACGTCAGTGCTGATTAATCATCACACCGCCAGAAAACATGACAATAACATGAAATTATTAATATACAAAATGAATGATCAACAATGGTGTGAAATCCCCATTGAGAATGACTACAATAAAAAATAAATAAATAAATACTGCATTATTTGAAAACATGAGAATCAACATTGAGAATAAGTGGAATTTAAAAAAATAAATAAATAATAAAAATGAATGAATGAATGAATGAATGAATGTAGGAATCTCAAGACAACATTACAATAATGGGAATCTGGGATTACTTCAAATCATTTCTGACTGTGTTTCTTTTGTTCGTATGGTAAAATGTGATCTGTACATGTTTTTGTGAGAAGTCACTCTTTCAGAAGATATTATGTAATTTTCAGTTGGTCAAACCACATAATGCAAATGACAAATCTCATCATATTATGTCACTGACTTCAGCGTTTATGTAATGAAGAAAACTGCAGGCTGAAAAAAATAAGATATGTATTCATTGCATTTTGCACGCAGGGTGACGTGACGACACGATACATGCGTGCGCTCGTAGATCACGAATGTGCTCGCGCGTGGTTTCTGTCAGCGTAATCTGATATCAAAAGAGGATTTGCAGAGGCTCTGTGTCCCCTCCGTTTGAGCTGACACACATGTGCTGACTTATGTTACCCACAATTCCAAGCGTCTGGCAGTGGCACATTCCGACAGCCACAGCCAATCAGAATGATTTCTCAGTCTCAGAGATGGACGTAATAAGTGACCCGCAGTAACCCCACCAGCAGGCACCTGCCGAGGGCGAGACAGATGCTGCGTGATGCCCCTGACAGCTGTTTGTCTCTCACACACTCTCACACACTCTCTAGCACAGCCAGTCATGCTTTTTACATATTTATCCAGAAGCAGATTTGCATTTCCTAAAGGAAACAGTGCTTGCATGACATCAAAAAACAGGGGTAAACTTTGAGTGTAAATGTATCTTGCAATTCTGACTTTTGACAATTTTGAGTTTAAATTCTGAATTGCATAAAAAGCCGTAATTGTGAGTTATAAAGTCAGAATTGCAAGATATAAACAATAAAGTAGCTCTGTTTGTTTTTCTTTACATTTTAATTTATTAAAATTGCAATAATTCTGACTTTATATCTTTCAATTCTGACTATAACATGGAATCATGAATTTATAATACGCAATTGCGATTATTTCATGCAGTTCTGAGTTTATAACTCACCAATTGTGAGATAAAACATCACAATTACCTTTTATATTTTTATTCAGTGGTGGAAACAAGCTGGTTTCTGGTTCAAACATATATGGCTGAATTAAACCAAAATGAAACCATTGTGGAGCGTTCACTACTGTTGAGCGAGTGTTTCAGGTAATCCGAGTGGAGGCGGGGATCATTTGCCTATTTGCACATCCGCGTATAAGGGTTGGAGAGTTCATTCAAGCCATGAAGAAATTATTTTCACAGGAAAAAAACATTTGTTAATTACCAAAGATTGTGAAACTTCAATGGAGATTTAACACAGCTGTCCTGATTACTGTAGTTAACCCAACCATTAAACTCCACATCTAAAGCTTTCTGACAGACGAGAAATACACGTCACAATCCAGTTCTTCCTGGCTTTTGTCACGGAAACTGCTGGGAAATTCTCTGGGATGGCATGATGCCGTGTTGTAAAGTCTGCTTGCATGACAGGACACAGGATGATTTTATTTGCTTTCGCAATGAGATGTCATCAAAGGTGTGAGACGTACACTAGCAGTCTTTTCACACACTCTTTCTTGCACAATTACTGAGAAATTTCCAAATTTCAGTTAGAACTGTTGATATATATACACACACTGTATATGTATGTGTATCACCATAAGCAGTTAAAAAAATTGAAATATATAGTTCAATATATATATATATATAGAACTATGAATTTCAATTTCAATATTTTTAACTGCTTATGGTGATACACATAATCTTAAGCTAAATAAGTGTGCTAACTTTCTTAATGTGATCCACAAAACAAAGAGAAAGATGAATAAAAAAAACGAATTATAAAATAATAATATTTAGACAGCGTATAAAGCCCATTTGGATACCATAAAATGACATAATACAACATAATTTGACATCTAGAGAGTTTTCAAATGCAAATAAAATTTTATGATTTTAATAAGGAAAATCATTATGGAGACATTTCCCAAATACTATGGGAATAAACCCCAATAATATAATCTGAATGCATAAGTGTGGTAACTGCCATTAACTCAGAGAGATTACTAGAGAGATCAGACAGCATATGGGCCATGAGTGAAGTCTAGCCAACACACACACACACACACACACACACACACACACACACACACACACACACACACACACACACACACACACACACACACACACACACACACACACACACACACACACACACACACACACACACACACACACACACAGATTTGGAGAGAATTGAGAGGATGCTGCGCAGAGAAGCATTTCGAAGGTCAAGATGCACACAAAACTACAGAGGAAAACCCTGCTCAACTCAAACACGAGGGAGCGTGATGCACTGGATGGCTCAGGCGTGTGGAAGTGTTTCAAAAATGCACTAAGTGAAGGAAACGGAGCGTAGCCACCTCAGCCAAACTTCCTGCTGTGGTTTGTGTCGCCGGGCAACAAAAACACAACACACACACCCTGCATGCTGGTAAAAGGATGAAACCTCTATATGCCTGCAGCACACGGAAAGATTACAGCAATAAAGCCAGAGCGCTAGTGCTGCTATTCTTCAACCAGGACTGTTCATCAACTGCTTACAGTTTCTTATGTGCAATGCTCGCTCTCTCGGAACATGTGCGCTGGACACGTTAACACCCTTTACATACTTAACAGTCATCTAAAGCATCTACATTAATATTATTTTGGTATATTAAGTATCAACATCATCATGCCCTTAAAGTCCTCTTGAAAAACGTTCATTTGCACTGTTTACGTTTAATTAGATTACTTTTATATAGGCCAGATAAATGTATTTTTTATACACCAATACTAGCCTGACGTCGTCATACTCAGATTCTAGTAAGAATATCTGATACTGCTCCATCGGGCTGTGATTATGGGGCGAAAATGCCTCTGCACTCAATTGGATAGACCTACAGCCAATCAGAGCAACGGAGTGAGCGACTCATAGTTGTCAACAGAACTACACGCACGCTGGAAGAAGTAGAAGAAGAAGAATGAGTGTAAACGATCTTTGCCAGTGTTGTAAAAAGAATGAAAGGATACACGGTGTATTTACCAGCACGATCATCATTTTGAGAGAAATATTAAAGGTGAATGTATATACAAACAAGTTCTCCGTTTAGGATTAGAATGAATTCAACCCAAGCGCTCTTTGGTGATGTGGATGATGACGTTACTGTTGATCATCTGTCAATCATCGCATATATCTGACAATCTGACTGGTCCGAACAGCTCTGGTTCGAGCATAGTTGCTCCACAACGAATCAAGTCCCGACCTCAAATGTTGTGGGCGGGGTTAAATTCGGCTGGCATCCAGGCTACCACAACGGATCAAGTCCAGATCGAACTTCCGGACCTTAAAGGTGCACTATGTAACTTTTCCGTCCGCTGGAAGGCGCCTATTCAAAACAAAGGCGTAGTTTGATGACGTCAAGTTTGAGCGCAGAATCTTGGGACAAGTGGTCATCACTATACAGCCGGTGGAAAAGAATCGGGATAGGACTCATGTTCAGAAATCATGTTCATGGATGTGATTATAAACGTTACTGTAGTATGAAGCAGAGCAGGACCGAATGTTGTGGGAGCTGAGCAAGGCCACCGGAGAAATTGTTACGCAACACACGGCTCGCAAGCAGCGGGACTTTTATTATGACAGGACACAGTCATCTGCGCCATTTCTGGTTTTCCGGTCAGGAGTATGAGGGAACGTAGCTCTGTTTAATATATTAGATACATTTAAGTGTGTTTAAAATCATGTTATGATGTTACTATGTGTGTTCGCTCTGTAAGTACTCAACTGAACAAAATATATAACACTGGCCTGATGGTTTTTGCATATTTTACTGAAAAAATCCTACATAGTGCACCTTTAACTGTTGTGGGCGGGGCTAAGTTCGGCTGGCATCCAGGCTACACCAACAAAATATCTGGCCAAAATAAGAGCAACGTAATTAAACATCAAAAGTATATGATTACTTTTATATTTAAAATAATATATTTTAAAAAAATACATATCTGGCAAATAAAAAATATCAATATTTATGCAGACAAAATCTAGTTCAGACGGTTTCTAGAGTCACACTAGGACAAGTGCATTCAGAGAAATCCTCCGCCAGTTCAAACTCATTGATTAAAACTGCATTGTGCGAGAAAGGAAGTGGCATGCAGATAAAGCACGCGTTCAGTGTATTGAGGTTATGGGTTCACTGAGGTTGGCCATTGCAAACATTTGCTTTCTCTGTGGTGGAAAGAGCAAATGGTGCATTGTGGGATGGCGGTATGTCTGTGCCAGTCTACCACTGGGCCCTCTGGCACAAATAATCCAATTGTGTGTAAGTGAGGAGGCGAGAGAGAGAGAGAGAGAGAGAGAGAGAGGAGAGAGAGAGGAGAGAGAGGGAGAGAGAGGAGAGAGAGAGAGAGAGAGAGAGAGAGAGAGAGAGAGAGAGAGAGAGAGAGAGGAGAGAGAGAGAGAGAGAGAGAGAGAGAGAGACAATACTTCTTCAGTTGCTTTGCTGTTGTGCCCTTGGGTGAGTGGTAACGTACAAATGTCCTCAAACTACACACACACAAATGGGTACATTTCTCTCTTTCTTATGTGTTTGAAGAAATACAAAGCAGAATCACATTAGACTAGGAATGAAACGGCCTAATGACTAAAAGAAGGATGAAGGCTATAGTGACCGAATGAGCAAAAAGAAAGAAAGAAGTGCACGTGAGGAACAGGATGAACTGATGGCAGAAGAGGCTTGTGGTCCTGTTGAGTTCATGTAAGAGAGACACTTTATCACAGGTAGATCTGGACGAGACTGAATAATTCACCTGTGAGCCGTCAAACACTCCTCACTGCACATCAAACTCTCCAAAACACGTCCTACGAACATCGGAGCAATGCAAATGAGAATTAAACGTAACTCCCTAGATGTCCACTGTAAGTGCTTTAAACACAGTTTTAAAGCAGAGGGACGAGTTCAAATGATTGACTGTGGTAAATGAACACTACAAGTTACTAAAAAGTAGTCTGACATATTTTCACGTCCATGTCTTTGTCTAGTCAAGGACACAGTAAGTTATTATCTGGTCTCGACTACAACACTGAAAAATTGTGAAAAGTACCTTGAAGCGTTATTTTATCATAATATTATCACACTGTATCGTTTTAAAACCAAAGCTGGAACAATAACAAAAAAAACAAACTAAATCAGGGAGACAGCATGTGTTTTACCAAAAAATCAAGCAAAATAACACCAATATAATTAAACATCTAGAATAAAATTGTATCAAAAATGTGATAAGAATATAGTTTACACTTATTTTAAGGTGTCGTAGTTAGTGTACTTACTCAAATAAGTACTGAGTGACATTAATGAACTACATGTACTTACTATAGAGTTACGGTTAG
The DNA here is from genome assembly GCA_023029165.1 of Gobiocypris rarus. Taxonomy (NCBI): domain Eukaryota; kingdom Metazoa; phylum Chordata; class Actinopteri; order Cypriniformes; family Gobionidae; genus Gobiocypris; species Gobiocypris rarus. Next base: position 27,763,275 of record CM040923.1, read on the forward strand.
GGATTGGTTTAGGCTTAGGTACTTGTAATTATGCATCATTTACTGTTATTACTATAGTAAATACATGTAGTAGCGTGTAACAATGTAACCTTAAATTAAAGTGTTACCAACATAAAATAACATCCAAAAACTGCCATAGCAGAGGAAATAAAAGCACAGCAAATGAAAAGTTAGTGTTTACATAATATATGTGTGTGTTCTGTATATACACACAGATACATACATGTATATATTAAGATATAGTTTGATGTATATAGTGTATATATATATTTATATCATTTACATTATATATACATATAAATATTTTATTTTATATAGAAATATATATTTTTTCTTAAATATATACATGCATGTGTGTGTGTTCAAATATATAATAATTATACACAGTACACACACACACACACACACACACACACACACACACACACACACACACACACACACACACACACACACACACACACACACACACACACACACACACACACACACACACACACACACACACACACACACACGCACCTCTCTCTCTCTCTCTCTCTCTCTCTCTCTCTCCTCTCTCTCTCTCTCTCTCTCTCTCTCTCTCTCTCTCTCTCTCTCTCTCTCTCTCTCTCTCTCTCTCTCTCTCTCTCTCTCTCTCTCTCTCTCTCTCTCTCTCTCTCTCTCTCTCTCTCTCTCTCTCTCTCTCTCTCTCTCTCTCTCTCTCTCTCTCTCTCTCTCTCTCTTCTCTTACTAATGGAATGTAAAATTAGTGTATAGGTTGGTCAGGACAGCTCTTAAATTATTTAAAGATGAGAGCACAGAATCTGGTAAAAGGCCGTTTAAATGACCAAACAATAGATGCATTTGTTTGATGGCATTCAATAGCAACCCACATTCAATATTCTTTCCCCCAAACACACAAACGGTCATACAATCTGCCTGTTTGAGCTTGTGAGCATTCTTTACACACACACACACACACACACACACACACACACACACAATGGGACCTAATGAGGGTTTATATCAGAGGTCACAGAGTTTGCACAGCGCTGACAGAATCTGTCCATCCGATTCATAATGCTAATCTGCGTCTCATAATATTTCAGCTTCATTCTGGCTCAGGCTCAGATCTCAAATCGCTCCGTCACGAGTGTGTACTGAGACTTTCAGCATTCACAACCAATTCAATTATCTATTCTAGAGTATCTATTCGGAGTGCTATTCGCACTCTCCGCCTAACAATAAAAACATGTGCATATCAAAATCTTCAGTGGCGCAATCAGTAGAACTTAAAGGGATAGTTCACTTTGAAATTAAATTTTGATATGTTTTAGCTTACCTCATGGGCATCCAAGATGTAGGAGTATTTGTTTCCCCAGTAGATTCAATTTTGATAATTTTAGGTCAAACCGTTCTTGTCTGTGCCTCACATAATGCAGGTCTATGGTCACCACCTCAAAGAGCATACACAGAGAAGTCCAAATTAAACAATCCCCATCGTAAGTACACACTGGGTGTACAAGAGGTAAAAACGATATAAATACTGTTCGTTTTCTCACACAAACCGCTTGTTTCGTGTCTTAGGCCATCAGTGTGTACTTACGATGGGGGATTGTTTAATTTGGACTTCTCTGTGTATGCTCTTTGAGGTGGTGACCATAGACCTGCATTATGTGAGGCACAGACAAGAACGGTTTGACCTAAAATGATAAAAATTGAAACTACTGGGGAAACAAATACTCTTACATCTCGGATGCCCATGAGGTAAGCTAAAACATATCAAAATTTAATTTCAAAGTGAACTATCCCCTTTAAGGACCTTTTTTACGCGATTGACCCGTGGGTTCGAATCCGCCTTTTGCAGAGCTTGCTCTTCTCCCTTTTCCCATCAAATTTCACATCAGAAAGATATTTACTTTGAATAAAAATTAAGAACATGAGCGCTTAACTTAAAGTGGAAATAAAGTGTCTAACGAAATGTTTAATAGGGCCAGAAAATTCGCAATTCTTAAAGGGCCAGTGTACACTTTTAACATGCAACATATTTCAATGTAAAATTAGAGAATAATTATCTAAATAGTACACACAAATAAATAAAGTTTACAATCTAAACACAAATACTTAAAGACTAAAATGCACCACCTAAATTGCAATATTTGTCTGTGAAAATAAGCAAAATAAGGCTCCAACAGGTAGGGTTAGGGGTCGGTGTAGGGAGGGCTTTTATTGTCCCATTAAGGCTGCATCTATTTAATAATTTTAAGAAATATAATCATTTACACTTGTTATTATTGCATCCTGTTAATCTACAACAGTGCTGAGGTGCAACAATTATGTACCTGTCAAAAAGTATAAATTGCATGTTGCAAAGAACTACTTTTGTATGGTGTAAATAGAATATATTTTCACTTCGTAAATAGCATCTACAGCTATTTGCACAGTGTAAATAGCATCTTTCACTAAGAAAATATACATATTTAATTTTGGGAACATGAGGGCCCATCAGGACAGCCAATATATAGGGCCCGGGTTCTTGTGCTACGCCCCTGCTGATCATAGTAAACCATGTGAGCAACTACAGAAAACTGCCATTAAAAATCCTTTTCTCTTGTGCTCGATTATTCCGGATATGACTCATCCCATAAAGAAAACACTTATTCCATCCCTGCATTTCCCAAACTGCAATGAGCGGTGAGAAACACAGTGCCACGCCTCAAACATAAGCGCTCAAGGCAGGATATCAGACAGAGAGAAAGATAAAACTCTTGTGGCGATGCATCACCTCTTTGTGGTCTGGCGGCGCAGCGTGTATGGAAATGCCATTTGACTTCTGAACGAAACCATATATTCGCGTTTGTGGTGGGGTTGCCTTAGCAACAATCAAAGAGCATTTTACACTGTGGCCCTAGGGAAACTTTTCCTGCCTGTTTTCAGAGTATCAAGTTCAAGGAAAACAATAAAGATACACCTGATGACCGCATACGAGTAAACACAGATGGATTCACGGGCTTCTCTGGAAAGCTTTGTGCACCTGCACCGGTTCTGCATGGTTTGACGCAACTAACTATTTAAGGATCAACACGTCCTGCTCAGTTAACTGAAAGTCAGGACACGATCAAATGTCATTGGTTAATAATGGCAGAAATATCCTATGACTGAAAGACACCACACAATACATGAGGCTTTTGTTCGCAAAAACTGAAAAGAGAGAAAAGCGCAATGTTTTAGAAAGGTAACAAATGTCTTAAAGAGACCTGAGCACACAGTTCCCGGAGTCTTAAAGTAGGGCTGCGTGTTTAATGGGAATCAAATGATCAAAGGCTGTGATTTAATGAAATAAATATATGCGCTGCATGTTTCAGAGTGAAGCGTGGCACTTGTCTTTCACACGCGAGCAGCTCGTGATCTAGTGTTTTTAAATTAAGAGAACTTAAGATATATAAATATTGGTACATTTTGTGTGTTGATTTTACAGTATATTTTTCCTAATAGAATAGTAATATTTCTTATTTTGTTTAATAATTATAAAAAATGGTTTAATAATTATAATTAGTAACAAATTATAATCATAATAAAAACAACAACAAAGTATTACTATTATTATTTTAATAATAATAAGTATTTATAGTCATAGCAATATATAAAATCACAACCTTTTTGGATAAATTATGCAGCCCTACAAAGAAGCACAGCAAGAAATATATATATATTATTTTATTTTACTTTATCTAATAATAATAAACATAATGAAACTTCATCATCATCATTATCATCATCATTTAATAGACATATCATTATAAAAATGTTGGACAATTTGTCCAAAAATGTATCCAACAAGCACAGCAAACACTTTTTTTTGTTATTGTAATAATCATAATGAAACATTATCATTGTTATTATTATTTTATAGTAATATTGATATATAAAATATTGATATATAAAAATTCTGGACAAATTGTCCAGCCCTACAAACAAGCACAGCAAAAATATATATTTTACATTTTTTATTATTTTTATTTAGTAATGTTAAACATAAAGATTATTATTATCATCATCATTTTATTCTTTTTCTTTTCTTTTTTAGCATTAATCATAATGAAACATTATCATTGTTATTATTAGTATTATTCTATGGTCATAATAATACATAATTATGCAATAATGAAAAATTGTGCAGCCCTACCAACTAGCAAAGCAACGAAAAAGTAAAAATTGCAATTAGCTTTTTCCCCTGATCTTTCCTAATGTTATAAAGTATGGTGAATAAAATGTCAGAAAAGCGAACAGAGGCAGACAGAAGAGAGTCCTCACCTTACTCTTCATCATGTCCTGGACGCGCTCTGACATGGACTGACCCGCCTTCGGCCTGACGAGGATGTACAGGGCATTGACCTCCGGGCACGAGCGTAGAAGTTTCTCCACCAGCACCTTTCCCATGAAGCCCGTCGCCCCAGTGATCAGCACGTTCTTCCCAGCGTACCACTCCGAGATCGAGGCCATGATGATAATGAGAGATGAACGCCGTTCCTCCTGGACACTGAGAAACAGAGACGATGAGCAGCCAATTCACCCGATTTACCAGTCAAAACATCTCATGCTCATTAGTAAACTATACTTTTGTTTGACCGAAATCTCTCAAAGGACACTCTCTGAACCAGAAAAATACAGTCAACTGGCTCTAGCGACATTTAGACATTAATGTGTGCACAAATAAAAACTAGAGAGGGATTTGACCCTTTGTTATGCCCCGCCCTCCATAGGAACTGTCTGTGGTTGCGAAGGTGTTCACGGTGAAATGTATTGTGTTGCTATGTGGTTTCTTACTGGCCCTCATGTGTCTATGAGAGGTTTTAATCATCCACTACAGGTGACAATACTGTGTCTGAACATTCAGTAGAGTAACCACACACACACACACACTGAATGTTAGTGCTCTGTGTTTGTTTAACACTTGCGTGAGCAATAGTAACCTGGCAAACACATCTAATTAACAATGAGTAGGTGTGTCAACATTTGACTGGCGATGTAGATTAATTCATCCTGAAGCATTTGTGTTGATAGTTTAATCACACTTGAAAAGAATACACACACACACACACACACACACACACACACACACACACACACACACACACACACACACACACACACACACACACACACACACACACACACACACACACACACACACACAATATATATATCATGATAGGTTGCCACCTGTGCAATAAGTTCATTCCTGAAATTTTCTCACTACTAAATATTCCACGGTCATCTGTTAGCGGTATTAAAGCAAAGTGGAAGCAATTGGGAACAACAGCAACTAACGTGAAATCAGAGCGAGGTCACAGTGCGCAGAAGTCACCAACTTTCTGCAGAGTCAATAGCTACAGACCTCCACACTTCGTGTGGCCTTCAGATTAGCAAAGCATGGGATGCAGTGGTGTTCTCTGGAGTGACCATCCCACTTCTCTGTCTGGCAATCTGATGGACGAGTCTGGGATTGGTGGTTGCCAGGAGAACGGGACATCAAAAGTGTAAAGTATGGTGGAGGGGGGATTATGGTGTGGGGTTGTTTTTTTCAGTGGTTGGGCTTGGCCCCTTAGTTCCAGTGGAAGGACATGGATGAGTGAGTTTGGTGTGAAGGACTGGCCTGCACAGAGTCCTGACCTCATCCCGATAGAACACCTTTGGGATGAATTAGAGCGGAGACGGGCCTTCTCGTCCAACATCAGTGCCTGACCTCACAAATGCACTTCTAGAAGAATGGTCAAAAATTCCCATAAACACACTCCTAAACCTTGAGGAGAAGAGTTGACCCAGAAGAGTTGAAGCTGCTGTAGCTGCAAAGGGTGAGCCAACTCCATATTAAACCCTACGGATTAAGAATGGGATGTCATTAAAGTTCATGTGCACATAAAGGCAGGTGTCCCACAACTTTTGGGAACATAGTGTATAATATTCCTATTTCCTACTAACTAAAATAAACCTAAAAAAAAACTAAAATAAAATAAAATAATATAAACTAAATATACTGAAAATTAAGCTAGAAAAAAATAGGGAAAATTTTAAACCGCTCTATACTGAAGCAATAGTATCTACTGAGCACAGTCTGTTGTAGTTTATTCCTCCGGTCCCTCCGGCTTTAAGAGAGTGAAGTAAATCAAGCCCTGTAGCAGTGATATGTGACTCATTACATTTTCTACCAGCTATTACATCACATTTACATTACATCTAGCGGCTGCAGGTCTGTCCAGGCCGTGCTCTGATCTTGTGGTAACCGCCCATCACAAACGCCCCACCCACCGCATTCTGAGCGGACAGAGACAGGGAGGAAGAAAGGGCGGGATACTGGGAATTCCACTGATGGGAATGAGGAAGACAGAACGACTGCAGGAGTAACACTTTAAAAAAAAAAAGTCCTGTGAATGAATCTGACAAATACACACACACACACACACACACACACACACACACACACACACACACACACACACACACACACACACACACACACGCACACACGCACACACACGCACACACACACACACACGCGACAGAGAAACAAGAAAGCTGTCTTATCAGCGAGCAAATTTATCTTTTTGAATGTCAATGAATTTAATTGGACAAGCATCTTTCACGGTGAGTGATATTTCATAAAGTACGTTCAGACACATGTGATGAAAGTGTGTTGACTAATAGCTGATCTTAGTACAGTCTCACTCACTCCACAAGTGTCAGGATTCTCCCTCAGGCTGAAATCTTTTCAACTGGTGCTCATGGGAGAGTCACATTGATTTCCCCGTCACCAAATTCAGACCCCATATGGTATTACCTTCCCCTCCTGTTTATCTTCATTTGTGTTCACTACCGATTACAAGTTTGGAGTCTGTAAGATTTTTAAATGTTTTTGAACGAATTCTCTTCAGCTCAGCCAGGTGAATTTATTTGATCAAAAACACAGTAACAAATTAAGACATATAATTCCAATATTAAATAACTGTTTTCTATGTGAATATATTGTTCAGATGTAATTTATTCCTGCAATCAAAGCTGAATTTTGTGAGGTGGGCGATCGAGAGACGTGGGAGGAGCGAGTGAGACCGGTGTGGGATTGTAAATGAGCGTCACCTGTGAGGCACACCTCTCGTCTCCTCTCTCGTCCTTCACTGGTGTCGCTCGTCCTGTTATGCCTCCAGGCTCCCTCATGTGAGGACTCGAGACCGGTGTGCCTCGCAGGTGACGCTCATTTACAATCCAGCACCGGTCTCACTCGCTCCTCCCACGTTTCTTGCTCATCCACCTTGTCACAACATACCACTTAGCTCAGCTGTATGCTATGCTAGTATATAAGCTAACTAATACAGACCTAAAAGGTCAATATAATGTAGTTAAAAAAGCATTTATTATAATATGATTTTGTAGGAATTATAATCAGGCGCTAAAGAGAGTCCCTAATAAAAGTTATTTGAATGGAATCAATGGAATTGCTTGGGGTCCCAAATGAGAGGGGGGACCCAATTTGTCACTACACCGGAAGTATTCATACGGTGTTCAATTAGTATGTCCAGAGATTTCAGCATTTTCCTGTGCAACGGAGGAGTTCTGCACCGCACCTGGACAGGATGCATTTAGAGAGCGAGATGATGCACCTCCATTTTTCCTGCATCCATTTGAAAGCCTCGTCACATACATGGATAGGTTGGTTATGTCTGGACACACAGATCTTATTTGATCACTTGTAATTAATAGTGCAGACAGTCTGCCTGAAAAGATCTGATTGGAGAAAAGATCAGATTTGGATTCTTTGATGACTAGAAAGTTCAAAAGAACAGTGTTTATTTGAAATTGAACTCTTTTGTCACATTATAAATGTCTTTACTGTCACTTCTGACTAATTTAATGCACGCATGCTGAATAAAGGTTAATCAGTCATGCTGTGATTATCTAGAGCTGAAAGCATTCACTTTAGTTCATGATGTTTTGAACAGCATTTGATTTTTGAGTAGTAGTCGTCATTTCCTCCTAAACATGTGTAAAGGTCTACTACAGGAATAAAACACTAGAGAATGGTTTCCTCAACTGACCTTAAGAGTATTAAGGCGCTTTGAACAGGAGCAAACACAACAACCTCTTTCCTGCCGCGGAAACAAGACCAGAGCTTGGATGTTTGAGGTTTTAAATATTCAAATGTTTGATGTTTCGTCTTCAAACCACACTTGAGTCTTCAGCCAACACAATTTAAAACCCGCCTGGCAAGTGCTTGTCCCGTAATGTTTACACACTGGGTCGGTAGGCGGAGAGTCTACGGTCTTCTGTGGCTGTTAGAACGCATTTCACCACACGCTTACACTACGAAAGCAATCCGATCAATTGCATTTTGGACTACCTCTGGAAGTTGATGAAAGTGGACAAGCTCAAAAACTTTTAAGATCCTGTTTACACCTGTATTTAGCGCCATCCACTCATCTCAAACCAGGTGTGAACAGAGCCTCTACTTCTTGAGTTTGCCCTGTCTTTGCATAAGTGGCTATTTTAAGAGCTTTAAACAAATGCACGTTTGGCAGTTTTCAGTATCACTGGGAGGCCAAAAAGGAAAGCGTTTCCTAAAACTATTAGTGTCTACTTCACAAAAAGTACTTTTTTTTCATGATCTGATTCACACAAATTACAAAGAAACGTGTTTACTCATGTAAAAAAGAACTTCCTATGACTTTGTAACTTTGCAGACATTTTTTATGCTCAAAGAGCAACATTACCCAGCAAGCAATTTTGCGTTTAAAAGATGTCTGATAGCTGTCCAAACACAGCCCTGACGTCTAGGCTACAACAAGGCAAAATTTGGGCTGTTGTGAAAATGTAATAGACGTCTAACCTAAGAATAGACTAGACTATCTAAAACATGACCATGCCAAAGAAATTGAATCAAACACTTTATAAATCACTGTTGACTTTTCTTACATATCAAACATCTCAAGTTATTTTGACGCGTAACCAAATTCAAGGTTATTTTGACTAGAAGTGTGTTACTCATAGACGGACTATATCGGGCCTATAGTTAACCGAGACGGTGAAATGATGGCTATTGCTTGCTGGGTACACACTAAAGAAAGATGAATATGTCAAAAAGCGTAGTAGGTCATAAACACGGCTATAGCTTACACTCAAACACACCGGTGCTATTTATTATGCACAGCTTTAGCAGTGTCAGATACGAGCTATATTCCAGAGGTGATCTGATACAGTCCTGATACAATACACCACAACATTGTCCGCTTTAATTCAGGCTTGAATTACGGGATGTGCGGGCGAGAGCAACTTTATCTGGCAGTCTGTTTCTGTGTCTCTTCCCAGAAATATAGAAACAAACACGAAGCAACCCAACACACAATCACTCTCCCCGGCCAACATAACCCCGTCTGGGGTTAGAAAGGACACTGCGTACAAAACAAGTATGAAGCCACAGGAAACAATCTACCCAAACAGGAAGAGGATTTGAGATCTGTTGAGATCCCGCACGGATTACCGATTACAGTTTTAGAGGAATGTTACGGGGTCAGTACAGGTTGAACTTTATCATCATCACAGTTTTAGGTTGATAAGAGTTGCACTTCACTTGTCCACGTCACTGATGCTGTACATAGGTATTGAGATGTCTTAAAGACAAACCTTTTTGTTTTGAAAAGATTAATACTAGTTTTCAGTAAGGATGCATTTAATTGATCAAAAGTGTATAATGTTACAAAAGTTTCTGGGTTTTTTAACAAATTTCCACAAAGATATGAAGCAGCACAACTGTTGACAACATTGATAATAACGTAATGATTAATGATGCTACAAATTCAGCTTTGATCACAGGAATAAATTGCATTTGAACATATATTTACATAGAAAACAGTTATTTAATATTGGAATAATATGTCTTAAATTTATACTTGTATTTTTGATCACATAAATGCAGCCTTGCTGAGCGGAAGAGACTTCTTTCAAAAACAATCTTACAGACTCCAAACTTATAATTGGTAGTGAACACAAATGAAGATGAAACCGAAAGCGGGCATGAGGGGAAGGTAATACCAGATGCACGAGACAGGAGAACAAGCACTAGAAAAATGTCAACAATCCGGCTCTACTGGGGTCTGAATTTGGTGACGGGGAAATAAATGTGAATCTCCCGTGGGCCTGTGGCACCAGTTGAGAAGATTTCAGCCTGAGGGAGAATCCTGACACCTGCGAGTGAGTGAGACTGTACTGAGATCAGCTATTAGTCAACACACTTTCATCACATGTGTCTGAATGTACTTTATGAAATATCACTCACCATTTTAAAAATCATTAATTTGTTTTATCACAATATGATAATTCAGTGAACAATGAAAAAGCATTTTTTGGTTTGAGCAGATATAATTATTGTCATGCAATAAAAAAATTAATTGCTAAACCATGCAATGTAACAGTGTGTCTTCAGTATCACTTCCCATCCTGTTAGATTTTTGTATGGTGTGTGTGTATATATATATATATAGTTTTTTTGTACTGAATTTCAATGAAGATAGACGCAACAAAGTCAAAGGCTATTCAGAATTACAGTGATATAAATAAAAGAGAATATAAAAAGCATGTATATGATATGTAGCAAATTTAAATGATTAATATATATATATATATATATATATATATATATATATATATATATATATATATATATATATATATATATATATATATATATATATATATATATATATATATATATATATATATATTGTTTTTCTAAAGAGAGAAAAAATAGATAGGGTGAATATTATTAATCATAAATCTAGTCAAATCTTTCTACATGAGAGCGATGCCAAAATAATGCTCTAATGAAATAATGTTTCAAGAATTTTTGAATTTTGTCAAATTAATTATTTAAGCCAGTTCCTCAATTACATCATTCTCCAGGAAGTCACATCATTTTGGAGGGAAAATATTAGTAAGAACAAAGTAGCAATGGGTTTGATTTATAGAAATAATATCTTACATTTAAACACAAACATTAATTTTTTATAAGTTCAGAAAGTTCTGAGACAAACTAATACTACTGATAGTAGGCATGTTGACTCACTGCCATTAATCACATTACAGTGTGTGTGTGTGTGTGTGTGTGTGTGTGTGTGTGTGTGTGTGTGTGTGTGTGGATTGATTTGCCCTACATCAGTTAAGCATCCTCTGGGAGCAGCGAGGGTAGATTGCTAACAACATCATTAGCTAATGCATCACTCGAACACTCACTGCTCAATGTACATTAAGAGATAGCCAATAATGGCATCTCATTAGAACAATACACTTTAAATTCTATCACAATGCATCCACGTTTACCAGTGGAGTTAGCAGAGGCAAACGCCATTATTACTGTCAATCATACACTCTTAAAAATAAAGGTACCAAAGGAAGTTTTTGCGGTGATGTGCCAATGCCATAGAAGAACCATTTTTGGTTCCCCAAAGAACCTTTTCTACACTTCTAAAAAGAACCATTTTCAGTCCAAGGGGACCAATTGTGCCTCAAAGTCTTTTTGTTTTCAGGCTCTACTAGAAATATAAATATATAAAATACTTTCCTCATATTCTCAATTTTTGCGGCTCCTCTCTTCCCAGTCTGTCAGTAACACTCTGTTTACTTCCTGTCTCTAAGCCCCTCCTTCTAAAAAGCGCAGTATGCTCTGATTGGTCTGCTGGATCAGTGTGTTGGGATTGGTCAAGCGCTTCAAATGTGTTTGGGAAATGTCCCCCTTACCATAACCATGAGTTTCACACACTACTAACTGACTCTACCAGGCGCCACACCTTTATTTTCTCTATGCCTTGGCAAAATTATTCAAACGAGGAATATTTTGACAATATTGTGAAACACTTGCATCCAACTCCATGACATGCCAAAATTAGTTGCATTCATTCATTCATTCATTCACACACACACACACACACACACACACACACACACACACACACACACACACACACACACACACACACACACACACACACACACACACACACACACACACACACACACACACACACACACACACACACAGTATAGTGATTCACATTAGAGAATGTAGAAGCCTCGAGACATGAAAAGTCAAACAAACGAGAAGCTTCCAAAGAAACACCGTCGCCTGAGGCTACAGATGAGCGTTTGACGTGCATTGTGTGTGTCCTAATTACAAAAGCAATGTATGCTTTCCACAGCCTGACCTCAGTGAAGTGAAAGCATGTTCTTGTGAATCACCCGAGTCGAAATCATTCATTCCTCAATCATTTGAGCACTATCAGACACTAAAGGCGACAACACAAACAGAAGAGCGGTTATGACAGTTATTATGGATTTATTGGGTTACATGAAAACATGCCCATTCATCACTTTTATTCAGGTAACAGAAATTGAGGTGTATCTGGATTATGGGACACTAACAAAAACCTGCTTTGCTAAGCATTTTCAGCTTAAAAAATTAATTTGTTTTATTTAATAATTTATGTATTTCCTTTCTTGTATTTTGAGTTCCTTGCACTGTAAGATAAATCCACTATCAATTTTATTTTATTAATATGCAAGACAGAATGCATAATGCATTCATCTATCTATCTATCCATATGATTCGATGGTAATCTCTTGCCATATGCGAGAGACTGTCCATGAATTTTCTTGGCAATAATGTTTTGCCAGGTTGTCCCCCAACCCTCCATATGCATGGCTCGGGAGAAACACACACACACACACACTTTCAGCATCTCCAATTCACCTATACAGCATGTTTTTGGATTGAAGGAAACCGGAGGAAACCCACAGAGCAAACTCCACACAGAAAGCCGGGGACCTTCTTGCTGTGAGGCGACAGCGCTACCCACTGAGCCACTGTGCCGCCCCAAAGAATGACTACTTTCTATAAAAGAAATCAATAATTCACCTGTTTAATAGGGCAGGAATGGATTGTTGCTAGACTAGCGCTTCTGTCAGACATGGTTCTGGCTAATTAGGCCTGTAGTATAAATAGCAGCTCACAGTCACATTAATTATAGCCCAGTCCAGAGGGAAATACACAGTTAAAATGACTACAAAATCTATTATGGGTAAAAAGAGAGCAGGAGGACTGCGCGATATAAATATAGAAGCAGTAAGGCTGGATTACATCCTCAGCTAATAACTATAGGCCAGGTTTGAAGGAACAAAATAAAAGTTTTTTTAGTATAATTTAAATACTAGTTTGTATGATTAAACACTCATTAAAATAACAGTTCTTTATATGATTCCATGAAGAACCTTTAGAACCAAAACAAAGGCTTGAATAAGCCTCTTGATGAAGCCTGGATTTCGCAGAGTTTTTATTCTGCTACAGACGAGCGCTTCCGCTTCTTCCGCTCATGTGTATGTGGGGTAACACAGCACTGTTTTATCATATGAGATATACATTCGAGTGTGTTGAAAGTTGTTATAAAGCTACTCTGTGCATTTGCTCAGCGGCTACCATGAGACACTTGTTCACACTGCAGTGAGAGATCAATATTAGGCATGGTAAAACAGGGTACTCGCGGTAAATCAAGAAAATGACTAACTGTGTTGAGCTGTATAACAATGACTCGTTTTCTGTCGATGAAACACACAAGTCATCAAAATATATAACATTGTTCTATTGGTTTTTGGATATTTTAATACAAAAAACGTACATAGTTTGCCTTTAACATCCACAGAATCTTTGCATTCCACAAAAGGTTCTTTAGATTTTTAGACTGTTCTTCAAACAAAGAAAAAAAGGTTCTTTTTAGAACTGTTCACTGAAAGGTTCTTTAAGGAACCAAAAATGGTTCTTCTATGACATCACTGCAAAAAAATACCTATAGGAACATTATGTAAGATAAGATTAAGAGTGTATTTCAGTTTTTTTTTTAGTTCAAGTTTGGGTAAAAAGGTTTTTTTTTCTGTCGTTTTTACTCTAAATATGATATTATATACTCCTATATATCTCTATATTTGTTATTTTGTCTCTATATGCTCTATATGTTTTAGTTATTTTAGAGCATAAAGTAAATGTAATGTTGCAGCTAGCTGGAATAAAATAAGTTTTATTGTTTTAGGTTAAGTTTTAGTGAACCCTGGTTCAAGTCTAGGTTTTATGTAAATGAATGCTGAATCTGACCCGCTTTGCTCCTGTCATAACAGCTTATGCATAAGAAGCAACACATCACCTAACACCATCTTCACAGTGTTAACACCACTACAGATGGTTAAAGATGCGAGATTTATTCCTGCCGTATTAATTGTGTGTCTGTTTTACCCGTGAACACCACATATTCATGTGTGTAAATACACTGGTGCTCCGTGCTTCCTCCGCTCACCCCCCTCATTCGTTCTCGGCGTGACCCGTGAAGGCCTGCTGATCATCAAGCCAGCGCTAATCTCAACATCCTCGCCTTGAGCTCTCTGCACCGAGCACTGCTGATATGCTGTCGGAGTGTGATCAGGGTAAAGTGAACGGCAAGATCAAAACTAAAGGTCAGAGATACAGTATGATGATAGATCAGTTGACAATGAGGATCCATCAACAAACACGTCAGCATGAAAGATATGTTGCAATCCTCTTTTCTTCCTTATTGTGTCATATCCGAGTGGAACGGCTTCCGGAACAAGATAAAATCTAGGGCGGGGCTTGATTTTGTCTATGGGGAATTGATTAGATGGGTGTGTTTTGCTATTGGTTACCCCGCCCACATGCCAGTAAACACGTCATCAGAGAAGAGGTAATGATTAAAACATCTAGGGCCAGTTGTACAAAAAGTTGGATCAGAATTATCTGGATTTGGAAATCCCATGTTTTTTCAAAGCAAAATTGGATAGGATCACCCTGATCCAGATACACATTTTTAGAGATTACCAAAACTGGATTACCAGTGCTTTACGGAGACCCTAAAGGGACATGTGAGGGAAAAAATATGAGAAATATTTCAATGATTTTGAAATTTCTCACCCGAGAAATTTAGAATTTGAGAACTTTTGACAGGTTCATCTCTTGTGATTGTACAGTAATAATAATTTTTTTAAAACACTTTAAAAGAAATATATTTTTGTTTGATATTACAGCTGCGAGGATTATTTTACAGCGGCAAAATCTCAGTTTTTATTACTTTACTGTATGCTAACAAAAGGCTTAATAGGCAGCCCAATATCTACAGTTAAAGGTGCACTATGTAGGATTTTTGCAGTAAAATATCCAAAAACCACCAGGCCAGCATAATATATTTTGTTCAGTTGAGTTCTTACAATATCCCAAAGGTTTCCAACTATTTGTAAATTGTGAAAAAATGCTATTTTAACCAAGGAACCGGGACGGGTGTGAGGGAGTCGCCTGTCAATTGCGTCATATCTGCGTTACCCTCGGTTTCCGGTTTTATTTAGCAGAAACTCTTTACTCTTAGCAGTGTGAACAAGTGTCACCGCAGCCGCCGAGCAAACGCACAGAGTAACATCATAACCACATTTTAAACACACTTAAATGTATCTAATTTGATAAACAGGACTGCGTTACCTTATACTCATGACCGGAAAACCAGAAATGGCGCAGATGACTGTGTCCCGTCATAATAAAAGTCCCGCTGCTTTGCGAGCCGTGTGTTGCGTAACAATTGCTCCGGCTGCGTTGCTCAGCTCCCACAACATTCGGTCCTGCTCTGCTTCATACTACAGTAACGTTAATAATCACATCCATGAACATGATTTCTGCCCGAGTTCTGTCCCGATTCTTCCCCATCGGCTGTGAAGTGAAGACCACGTCCCAAGATTCTGCGCTCAAACTACGCCTTTGTTTTGAATAGGCGCCCTCCAGCGGCACAGAAAAGTTACATAGTGCAGCTTTAAAACTAATTAGAGCAAAATAAAAATATCTGTGTGTGTATATTACATAATACAAATGCTGAATTTTTGACCAATTTTAAAGTATTACAAAATGTTTGTTCCTGAAATCCACCCTTCTGCTGGGATAAGTATAATCCTGTCAATCAGATGTTTCCCAATCTTACTAAAAAAATTTGAACAACACAGATGGATGATTTGATCCAGATCAAAACCAAGATTGTATTTTGTGATCAAACCCATTTTCAATATTTGATCCAATCCGATCAGATTCCTTTTGAACAACATGATGTGCATGGATTAATTAGGCCTATTTATAATAAATGCTGCGATATTCCACAGAAATATTGGATTTCATGGTGACTTCAAAAACTCCCTCCATGCAATCATTTCAGCCTGTTTATCATTTTATCAGCCTGTTCAGCATGTTTATCATTTCAGCCTGAATTAGCTATGAATCACTGGCAGTGATTGTGGCTCACTATCTGTCTGCAGATGGCCCTGTCTGTCTGTCTGTCTCTTGCAGTATCAATGTCCAGATAAGGAGGTCCGACATATTTAGCGCATCTCTGAAAGTCAAAGCAAAGCATTACACGTGCTGTGACTGAATGAACTTGCTGACATGCCTCCCTACATTCTACTGTACTTGAGCTCTCTCTCTCTCTCTCTCTCTCTCTCTCTCTCTCTCTCTATCTATCTATCTATATATGCACAGGGATATGTGAGAGTGTATGTTGTACACGGTCTGTTGAATATTGAACAGCCTCTGTTTAATGTTGTTAGTGCTGCACACAAATGTCCCTTCAGGCATAAAGAGTATATTAGTGTACTTTACAGTTAACAGGTAAACCTTTCAAAAACATGTCCAGGTCACATATTCCATAAAAAAAAATTTAATTGCGTAATAAAAATGAGTTATTTGGCACTGTAACTATGAATGACTTAATAAAAAATAAAATAAAAACATAACTTTTTTCTTTCCATTCTGGGATGAAATACAACCCGGAAAAGATTCCTCCTCAACTGCAACAATGTAGCAAGAATGATTCGATCGCGCCAAACGTCACCAGTTCAAGAATCATTTGCGCTTCACTGTAACATTCGAACTGAAGCTTTGGCGCCGCGAGCTCACGCACTCTTCCTCCTTCTGCTTCACCCGCCACTGCAGCTCATCCTTAATCACTGATGTGACAAGAAACCACAGCAAGAAACAGGACTTTAACCACTTACTATGATTAGCATTTAGTGATGATTAGATGACTCGTCCGTTTCAGCAGCGTCCGCCGACACACCCGCGTCGTAGGCGCTGAACTGAACGCGCGTTCGGGAATTCAAAATCAAACGCTTTGAGTTTCAAAGTTGTACGTCTTGACAGACCATCTATAAACGCAGCGGCAAAAAACGCCGCTTTGACGCACAGCCGACGCAACGCATCGAGAACGCGTCCTGTATAAGGGAGGTTTGAGAGCTGCTCCGGGTCGATACACCCGTCACTCCTCAGGAATCCAGATCCAAGACACCCCAAATCCGTTTTCAAGCCACATGTGCACGCATCCAGCCCGTCATGATTAAACACTCTGAGCACATTCTCTTCCTCAAGGATGCGTCAACAAACCGCAACGCTTCTCTCTTATAACGGTACATTAAAAAGTCGAGCTACATTTTGCTCCCGAACAGAGGAAAGCAGAATATCTCGCCTTACCTTGACCATGAACCACGCCGGGTGAAGATGTTCCGAAACGCAGCGGCGCGTCCCCCCTCTCTCTCTCTATCGTGCGCGCGCTCCACAGACAGAGCTGCAGTGAACGCGCCTCTGGTGCAGCACTGATGGAGACGCAAGCGTGTGTGTGTGTGTGTGTGAACTGGGTGTGACAGCAAACACACACTCAATTACTACAGTAAAACTAAAAGTGTCTGTGTACTTCCTTCTTCAGGACTGGTCAGGATTGTTAGGTTGATTAGCCATAGCAGATTCAAGACTTTCAAAGCCTTTTCTAAGTGTTTTCTGAATTCTAAGACAGTGAAAGTTTCATTGCGGAGAGAAAATATATGCTGAAGGGTTAAACAGACCTAAAGAAGGCCTAATGCTTTGATGGATTCTAGGTTAAAGTGTAAATAAGACATATAGGGGAGAGCAGGGGCCGTTGCAACAACAACCTAGAGAGATGACACTCACTGTGCTCATGCTCAGTTTACCTCCATTCTTGCCAAAAAGAGAGTCGCAAACTCGCAATTGAAACTTCCTGACGGAGTTATCTACAAAAGGTTGTTTTTGAGGTAAAAAAAAATATTACAAATCTTTGATGTACTTTTTTGGATGATGTTATAAGATCAAATGTCTTTGAATTCAAACAATTATTATTGGAGTCACTGTTTTGTAAGCTAAAAATAGAAATAACTAACAAGTGTCAAACTACACTCTTTGGGCTTTTCTAACCCAGCGATTGGGTTGGTTTAACCCAGCGATTGGGTTGTTTCAACCCAGCACATGCGCTGTTTTAACCCAGTGATTGGGTTGTTCTAACCCAGTAAATGGACTGTTCTAACCCAGCGATTGGGTTGTTCTAACCCAGTAAATGGACTGTTCTAACTTAGCGATTGGGTTGTTCTAAGTAAATGGACTGTTCTAACCCAGCGATTGGGTTGTTCTAACCCAGTAAATGGACTGTTCTAAGCAAAAATTTACTGGGTTACAACAACACAATCGCTGGGTTAGAAAAGCCCAATCGGTGGGTTAGAACAATCCATTTACTGGGTTAAAACAACCCAATCACTGGGTTAGAACAGTCCATTTACTGGTTAGAACAACCCAATCGCTGAGTTAGAACAGTCCATTTACTGGTTAGAACAACACAATCGCTGGGAGAACAATCCATTTACTGGGTTAAAACAACCCAATCACTGGGTTAGAATAGCCCATGTGCTGGGTTTGTCATTTTTAACCCAACTTGGGTTATTTTTATCCCAGCATTTTTTTTGAGTGTAGCTCACATGAGATGAAAACATGGTTTGTGATAGTGGGACGTTTATACGCCCCGTTACAACTGTCCCAGTATCACCAACCAAGTTTAATTTATATTTTAAAAACTAATAAAATAAAAAAAAATCTCTTTAATGTGCAAAATAAAAGTAAAATGTGCACTGTGTATTGCAAATTAAATCTAAAATGTTATCACGGTACAAGATCATTGATTACATTTACATCACTTACTCACCCTCATGTTGTTCCAAACCGGTTTGAGTTTCTTTCTTCTGCTGAACACAAAGGAAGATATTTGGAAGAATGTTTGTAACCAAGCAGATCTTGACAGCCATTGACTATCATAGTATTTTCCCTCCACTGGGTTACAAACATTCTTCCAAATATCTTTAGGACCGCCACAATGGTGACTCGGACTAGGCCTACCAAGCCCCCAGCCTCCTCTCTCTCTGTTGAGAATGTTTGAGTTCATGTTTAAACTGTTTTGAGGTGTTCTACCCATTCAATTATAATTTGACAGGTTCACCTCTTTTTTTGTCATGTAGTATGAAAAAAAAAGAAAATCATTACTTAATAAACATAAAATGAATAGTCACAAGAACATGACTGATATATTTATGATTGATTAATTATGTATATTTTAGACATGTTACAACCATACCTGTACACTGGTAACAGCGGAGAGACTGTATTAAAATCGATTTTGCAACCTGTACATATTTAAAAAAAACACTTAAATACATTGTTTCAGTAGTTGACAGATTAATGTTTATATACCAGTGTAAATGGTTTTTGAATTATGTATTGCTTAAAAATGGCAACAAGTGTTAGAACTGTCCCTGGTTTCCCCTACAACAGCACACTCAGTGTTATTATTACTCTTTAGCCATAACTCAGCTTGTCTATCAATGTTTTGTTGAAACTGCTCGAGGATTTAAATCTATAAAAAGTCATGTTAACGCATCATGAAAGTCCTTTATAAAGCTCAAGAGCAATGATTAACAGATATAATGGTGTCACCGCTGAAGCAAAAGAACATTTTTGTTCTTATCTAAAAACTAGCCTGTGTGTTGCAAGCATGTTGCTGTAGTTGTTTTCATTCCATTACGCTATCGACAAGATAACCCATCTGAGGTGGGGATTACTGGAGTAATATTATGCAAGTAACCTGTATGATCATCATAGAGGGAGGAAAAAAGCTGGATGTGCGAGTACGCGATTATTTTACAGAACCAAAAAGGTGTAATGACAATAGAAACACAATGGTACTGAATCATTTCTATTCCACAAGACAATAGAAACAGACTTCTGTCCTCCGAATATACATGTCCTTCTCAAAAAATTTGCATATTGTGATAAAAGTTCATTATTTTCCATAATGTAATGATAAAAATTAAAATTAGATTCATTGCACACCAACTGAAATATTTCAGGTCTTTTATTGTTTTAATACTGATGATTTTGGCATACAGCTCATGAAAACCCAAAATTCCTATCATAAAAAATTAGCATATTTCATCTGACCAATAAAAGAAAAGTTTTCATACAAAAAAAGTCAACCTTCAAATAATTATGTTCAGTTATGCACTCAATACTTGGTCGGGAATCCTTTTGCAGAAATGACTGCTTCAATGCGGCGTGGCATGGAGGCAATCAGCCTGTGGCACTGCTGAGGTGTTATGGAGGCCCAGGATGCTTCGATAGGCCTTAAGCTCATCCAGAGTGTTGGGTCTTGCGTCTCTCAACTTTCTCTTCCCAATATCCCACAGATTCTCTATGGGGTTCAGGTCAGGAGAGTTGGCAGGCCAATTGAGCACAGTAATACCATGGTCAGTAAACCATTTACCAGTGGTTTTGGCACTGTGAGCAGGTGCCAGGTCGTGCTGAAAAAACGAAATCTTCATCTCCATAAAGCTTTTCAGCAGATGGAAGCATGAAGTGCTCCAAAATCTCCTGATAGCTAGCTGCATTGACCCTGCCCATGATAAAACACAGTGGACCAACACCAGCAGCTGACATGGCACCCCAGACCATCACTGACTGTGGGTACTTGACACTGAACTTCAGGCATTTTGGCATTTCTTCTCCCCAGTCTTCCTCCAGACTCTGGCACCTTGATTTCCGAATGACATGCAAAATTTGAGGTACAGTCCAGTGCTGCTTCTCTGTAGCCCAGGTCAGGCGCTTCTGCCGCTGTTTCTGGTTCAAAAGTGGCTTGACCTGGGGAATGCGGCACCTGTAGCCCATTTCCTGCACACGGCTGTGCACGGTGGCTCTGGATGTTTCTACTCCAGACTCAGTCCACTGCTTCCGCAGGTGCCCCAAGGTCTGGAATCGGTCCTTCTCCACAATCTTCCTCAGGGTCCGGTCACCTCTTCTCGTTGTGCAGTGTTTTTGCCACACTTTTCTTTCCCACAAATTCCCACTGAGGTGCCTTGATACAGCACTCTGGGAACAGCCTATTGGTTCAGAAATGTCTTTCTGTGTCTTACCCTCTCGCTTGAGGGTGTCAATGATGGCCTTCTGGACAGCAGTCAGGTCGGCAGTCTTACCCATGATTGCGGTTTTGAGTAATGAACCAGGCTGGGAGTTTTTAAAAGCCTCAGGAATCTTTTGCAGGTGTTTAGAGTTAATTAGTTGATTCAGATGATTAGGTTAATAGCTCGTTTAGAGAACCTTTTCATGATATGCTCATTTTTTGAGATAGGAATTTTGGGTTTTCATGAGCTGTATGCCAAAATCATCAGTATTAAAACAATAAAAGACCTGAAATATTTCAGTTGGTGTGCAATGAATCTAAAATATATGAAAGTAACATTTTTATCATTACATTATGGAAAATAATGAAATTTTATCACAATATGCTAATTTTTTTAGAAGGACCTGTACTTGCACAATACCGCCTCTATTTAATAAGATGTTATGTCATCTGTTATTACTCATGTCATGATTAAATCAGAATCTCAGAATCCGTAGAACTTCTACATTGCACTGAAGGTTTTTTAAATGTATTATGTTTAGAAGCTTTGTTTTAAGAGCGTGCACAGCTGATCACATTTTGATACGTGAGCAAACAATGTTCAATTGCTTAGTGAACTTTAATATTTACAAAGAGATGTTATGCAAATGTTAAAACATTCTTAAATTGACATCAATAGAACGTTCACAATTTGAATATGCATCCTCATGACATCGACCAAAACATTCTTAGAATGTATCAAGTAACATTGTGAAAACGTTCTGAGAACATCCTTATGTTACTTGTAATTGTTTAACATGTTGAATGTTACAAATAAATGTTGTTACAATGCTAGTAAAAACGGGTTATTCAACGTTTTAAATAACGTTCTAATCACGACAAGAAAACGGGATATTTTAACGTTTTATAGACATTTGCTAAATCACTGTTCCCACATCAGTTTCTTAGCTGGGCGAGTCTATAAGACTTTATATGCTCGTCTAATGTCAGACAGCCCGAGATTAAAGTTTGCTCAAGGACCAACCAAGGTCATGTGGTTCAGAATGAGGGCGTTTCATTCTGAATAATCTCCTACAGAAAAAACCCTGGAACATGCCTGCAGTGTTACAGGCTAAGTCAAGAAAACACAGTAGCCTACACAAAAACCAGATGACAAAGATATCCAACCTAAATACTAGTACAGGCCTGTTACGGCAAGCCCAGCCACATTCTGTACAAATGCATTGTGCTTTATTCCAGGGAGTTATAGTTTCTGGGACTATACAAAGCTTCATAATTAAATGATGCATTAACCAAATGCTAAGTGTGCGACCACAGTGCATTATCTGCAGGGATGGACGCTCACGCAGTCTTCATGCATATTTACTCAAGGTATAATTATAGCAGAGCAATATTATTTCAGTAACATTCACTTAAGTACACTTAGGTTACAATGTCACCCATATTTTGACCACACCTTCAAGTTCCCAAAAACATTCCACTCGTAATTTTGAAGAATCCTTAGTTAAAACCTGTTTGTAAATTAATTTTTTTTTATTCTAATTTTAGTTTCATTAAGGAAAATTTCATGATAATACATGTTTATACTAATATTGTGTTGGTCTCTCTTTCAGCCAAAAACAGCCCTAGACCCCTGAAGGTGTGCTGTGGTATCTGGCACCAAGATGTTAGCAGCAGATCCTTTAAGTTCTTTAAGTTGTGAGGTGGGGTCTCCATGGATCGGACTTGTTTGTTCAGCACATCCTGGTTTGAGATCTGGGGAATTTGGAGGCCAAGTCAACGCCTCAAACTCGTTGTTGTGCTCCTCAAACCATTCCTGAACCATTTTTGCTTTGTGGCAGGAGCATTATCCTGCTGGAAGAGCCACAGCCACCAGGGAATACCGTTTCCATGAAAGGGTGTACATCCTCTGTAACAATGCTTAGGTAGGTGGTACGGGTCAAAGTAACATCCACATGGATGGCAGGACCCGAGGTTTCCCAGCAGAACATTGCCCAAAGCATCACACTGCCTCCACTGGCTTTTTCCCATAGTGCATCCTGGTGGCATGTGTTCCCCAAGTAAGTTACAAAAATGCACCCGGCCATCCATGTGATGTTAAAAAACAAAAACACTATTCATCAGACCAGGTCACCTTCTTTTTGCTCAGTGGTCCAGTTCTGATGCTCACGTGCCACTGTTGCTGCTATAGACGGTGGACAGGGTCAGCATGGACACACTGACTGGTCTGCGGCTATACAGCCCTATACGCAACAAACTGCGATGCACTGTGTATTCTGACTCCTTTCTATCAGAACCAGTATTAACTTCTTGAGCAATTTGAGCTCCAGTAGCTCGACTGTTTGATCGGGCCAGCCTTCACTCCCCACATGCATCAATGAGCCTGGGCCGCCATGACCCTGTGGCGCTTCTCCACTGTTCCTTCCTTGGAGCACTTTTGATAGATCCTGACCACTGCAGAACGAGAACACCCTACAAGAGCTGCAGTTTTGGAGATGCTCTGACCCAGTCGTCTAGCCATTACAATTTGGCCCTTGTCAAACTCACTCAAATCCTTACGTTTGTCCATTTTTCCTGCTTCTAACACATCAACTTTGAGGACAAAATGTTCACTTGCTGCCTAATATATCCCACCCACTAACAGGTGTCAGTGGTCATGTTATGTATATCTATATAGCCTAAGCAAAGACCTAGTTTGTTTTGACCCATATCCAGGGATCAGGTTGTATCAAACATTTAATCAAATAGCCTACTTGAGGACAAGGTGACTTATTTTACTAAGAACAGCCTTTGCTGGTGAAAATATGCCAGTTTAAACCATCTCAAGGTTTCAATGGCGCCCTCTTATGGCCGTTTACTGTTAAAAATTATTCTGTCCCTTACATCAAATTTTCACTCCATTTCAATTCAAATTCTCCCAAAAAATGTGTCAAGACTACCGGAAACAGATCATTTTAAACTTCAAGGATTAAAAGCACAAAGATAAAATGAAAAGCATTGGAATGGTTTATATTCCCAAGCACTAGACACAAAACACGTGCAGGACAAGAAAACAAAAGACAAATCTAGTGTGGGAAAAATTTATTGATTGGCAAAACTATTGAGAAATTGTAAATTCTTTAAGTTCATTACATAAGGTAGCCCACATTAATCACGAATTTTATAAAAAATTATGTGGCGTGAAGCACACCAAATGTATAATGAAGGAAAATGCATGAGAGGACCTGAATATAGTTTCACTGTTAACATCAATTTGCAATATTAAAACCAAATGTCCATTCAAAGAGCTGTAATGCTTGGGTCTATAAAAACAGTAAAAATACACAGCTGTCCCAACTTTTACAAGATACATACATACATACGAGGCAAAAATGGACTTACCTCTCAGTCCAGATGAGTCATTCCAGGGAACAGGAACCCATTATGGTCGTTCATCCAGTATTCAGTTGCACAAAAAAAAAAAAAAAAACCCACTAGAAACTAACTTTGTACTTACTCTGGTTACACTGATAACCATTAAAACACACCAATAAAAGCCCACAGGCCTCAATGGAGTGATTGAGTTTACATGAATTTTATCTGTCATTCAAACAGATGAAAACTGACCAATGCACACAGCGGTCAGTGTGACACACACCCCATAGTTCAAGTGCATCCCTCATATCTATTTATGCATTCAGTTTCAAAATAAAGAACTTGCATATTTGGTCATTTGACAGACTAGCTGCCAACACTGCTTATTACAAACATTGCCTTAAGTCAAAATTGAGACAATTTATCTCAAATGTAACCTTTTTTTTACAAGTGACAGACAAGTTGAGAGTAAATCCATACAATGCCTTAGTCAATTTGCATAAATTTCAATCTTAAATTCTAAATCTAGCAGAATCAAACAGTAATTACAATATGGCCTGTATTTACACACACATATGAACATGCAGAAAGCAATGTACATGTGTCAGAGACATTACAAATGTATTTTGTATTAATATTTACATAACTGACTTTGTTCTATAAGTAAATTGACTAGCAAAGTTAGGAGCATTTCACATATTTGAGTTGTGTAGTTCCAATTACAATCAAGAAAACCACTGAAAAAAGTTTAATGAAAAAATTAAACCCTAGATGAATTAATAATTTGGAATATGAACACGAATGACACAAATCTGCCCATGAATAAAACTTCACCTCTTTATATATTTGACACCATTGTATGGAACCTCTTGAAATTGGGTAAAACTGTTAAAGGCACAGCATTTGTAGAAAGAAAAGAAAAAAAAATCAATTTTTATGATAATCAAACAGGACAAATTTGGGAAGTGTGCGTTTCTGAACAATGTTGGCTAAAAATGAGACTGGCCCAAATGGCAGGTATATTATGAACAAGCAACAACCCCAGTACACACTTTATTACAACACAGATTCTATTTAATAATCAAGGCAAAAGACACTTACAAACATTATATGGACGAGGGGAAAGGGGGGAGAAACATGAAAAAAAAAAATCCTATAAAAACAAATCTAGCTAACTGACAATTTACAACATTATAGCAGAGGGAAAGTTGTTTGTGTTTCGAATGAGCAGGCAAATAATTTGTCAAAAAGCTGAACTGACTTTAGCACACAGCTACTTCCAAATAAAAGTAGAAAATAAAACAAGAGCTGTTGGGAATTAAGAGTGAGTATATCATATTTTACAGAACTGCAGAGTGTCCCCGGAGTCCAGCGCTCTGCGATGCGGGACGCTGTGGGATGAGTCCTCGTTGCTCCTGACGTCTCTCCTTCTCCTCTTGCGTTCAGCTGAAAGGTGTCAAAACGAAGGTGGCAGTTTGTTTTGGGGCACAGAACCCAGAAACACACACAGATGTTTTCCCCTCTACATCTACACACGCTCAGACTGTCCCAGACATACACAGGCATGCAAACGAGAAGTCAATTTTATAACAGCATCAGCCTAAGGGGCTTCTTTTTCATATTCATTATTGGAATGATATAGGGTAATACTTAAATGTAATTTAGTTTCACATTAGCACAGAATTAGGTACAAAAGCATAACTGCAGTCAGGGAGAACAATGACTACGTTCACATGCACCCTCAAATGAGAACGTAATGAGATTTAGGCAATATTGCGATTCATTTATCCGAGTTAAAGTAATAACTGTAGCAACCATAATCGTAGTAAAATGCGGAGAAAGCTGACTTTAAACATCAATAAACAGGCATGTAAACACTTAAAAATCACACCTATTCCACTTTGATCAAAGCGCATGTGCATATTTGGGGTCTTGAAGAAAATGTAGTAGGGCTGCTCGACTTAAGATTTTTCTAGATGACAAGTCATCATTAATTTAAGCCACTAGTCAACTAATTGCACGTTTATGATAATTTACTTAAATATATAATTTGGGGGCAAGGACTGGGGGGTTTGAGATTACCCTAGAACACAAAACCAGTCATAAGGGTCAACAGTTTGAAGTTGAGATTTATACATCATATGAAAGATTAATAAATTAGCTTTTAACCATTTAACCATTTGAAAATATGGAATCTGAGGGTGCAAAAAAAAAAAAAAAAATCTAAATATTGAGAAAAATCACTTCTAAAAGTAGTCCAAATGAAGTCCTTAGCAATGCATATTACTACTAATAATACATTTGATATATTTACAAGCATGATCCTTACTTTATATCCTAATGATTTTTGGCAGAAAAGAAATCTATAGTTTTGACCCATACAATGTATTGTTGGCTATTGCCACAAATATACTCAACTTATGACTGGTTTTGTGGTCCAGGGTCACATATGTAGTAACATTCTACATTACAGAGAAATAATAAACCATAATAAATGCCTTTAAATATAAATTAAGCACAAACTTGCTGCAGCGCACTGGCAAAAGTAATGATTATGAATGTGTCGGAAGAAAATATAAGTTTATTAATAAATGATCAATGATCAGACAGTCTTCTTCCATGTCCATTTAAGGGCTCTGTAGAAAACACATTTCAATGTTTTTGCGTTCACATGCATTCTCCCGAAAATTTGCATTCGCTCAAAACTTCTCTTCTTGGCGAGAGAACACAAAGGCATTGACATTTTTTTTTTTCCTCCTCCCGCCTAATTTTTCTTCTTCCCCCAATCAATTTTTCAATAAAAAGTCAATACACAATTTTTTCCCTTCCTGGAGTTCTCCTCCATGCAACTAACAGACTAATATTTGTTCAACTAAGCCTCTTCTCATTGACTAACATTAAGTTGACTGTTAGGGGGAAGTCCTATATATAGATGGTCAAAAACATTGAAATGGAGGCATTTAGGCACATCACAAAAACGAACGAGGCTGGATACTAAAGAACTGGCGAACAAATTGGTGTGCACTGGAAGAGCTTGGCCATCAACACGTATGAGAGTTCATTTGTGCCGTGCACTGGAGTATGAATAATGGCATTAAGTAACTACAATTCTTATTGAATAATCAGAATAATGAAAATTGTACACTGGAGTGGTTTGCTTGAGTAATCTTACTGCAATTAAGGCTTTAATCTGATTATTGTAATAAATCACATTACTGTTGCACATGTAGACGTAGTCAGTGACTATAACTGGAAATGCTAAAAACATACAAGCCCCTGGAATCAACACAGTGTGAAGAGATGACAAAGCATAGACATTAGCATGCACAACTATGAAACATGTACTCAACACCACAACTGAGCAAATACTTCATTTTCACTCTGATTACTTTAGTCAATAGCAACTATCATTCGTCCATGAAAAATATCAACCTTAAGGATATAGGTGCACAATAACTCACATCAAAACTCATAAGAGTTAACCAGGTGGCAAAATATGTATTTAAGTCATATGAAATATATAAGGCTTTTAGTCCCACTGAGACAAATCAAACACCACAAATTCATACAACTCAGCATCTGCATTGTCAACAGCAGATTCGAAAAGACACATTTTATCTCCTTCAATGAAAAAGAAAATACAGGTATTGAGTAAGATGAGGATTAAAGAACAATTATACTTTTGAATATGATTCACTAATCAGTTGAATTGCATAAGCTAGATCTAGAAGGTAGACATATGCAATTCGCATTGGATACTGATTTGACATTATATTGGCAGATTGGTTTGTCTCATTGGGTGTAAAACATGACCTCTTATGGCTTTAAACAAGGTTAACTCATAGTAATGCGGTTTTTTGTTTGTTGCACAAAATCAAGTTTACAGATAAATCAATTCTATAAGCAGAAGTGATCCAGATCATTAGTGCTCATTTTTTAGACATCATATCTAAGCAAATATTTAGCATATCTAAAAAGGAGTAAAAATAGAACAAATCAAACTTTGTTGCCAAAACAATCCATCAATCATGAGTAATAATGACTCAAGGTCATCTTAGACACTACATTTTATTTAGCCTCTTACTGATTTGTCACTTAATCATTTAAGTTTATTTAGAGCAGTTAACTAGTCAATGATAAATAAACAAATTCTGTATTTTTGCTACAACAGGAAAAAAAAAAAATCTTATTTCCCCCAGAGAACAATTTGTGAAGCACAAAATATACAGTGTCCACTGTACCTCTGAGAATAAGCATCACATTTGATTACCCACGACGCAAAAAGCATTTTATTTTTAAGATGCAATGATCATTTATAATTTTTTTACCATTGAGTTTACGCATAACTTGACCTAGAACCTAAGTTTCTAAAAGTTAATAAAAAAATAAACGCAAATGAACGGACAAGCTTGATTCTAGTGATTCGGTGGACACTGGAGTTACAGTATACAGGGTTGGACAAATAATTCAGCAACTAATACTGCTTTTGAACTTCTATTAGTCACAGGAAAAATTGACATGAAAAAAATCATACTGAAGATGTGATTGAAAAGCATTAGCCGGTGTCTTTAGTCATTTAGGTGTCTCAGCCCATTTTGCTACAGAAATTTCATATTAATTTAAAATTAAACTAAACATCAACACATGGAAACTCTCGCACTGAATTAAGGATAAATCACAGTTTAGTTTGTGCTTGGAATGACAATTATTACAACCTGTTAACTACCACAAAAACAAGTTCTTATAAAAGCACAATACTGAACAGAGGAAAGGAGTGGGATTAAACCGTTCAAAAAAATACCATGTGAGGACCATTACTACAAATAACCTGGGAAAAACAGTCATTTCCACAGATGGGCACTACATCCAAATATCCCAATGAATCCCATGTAACAGGGATCTACGCATGGAGCACATGCAGTGCATAATCTTTACTCGATCTCACCTGATCTAAAATTAGCTTTAAATGACTGGGTTTAGACTACACAATATTTTTGTCCATTACGTTAGTCACTGTCAAGATTATGCTTTTCAATTATTTTGTTGTGAAAAAGAAACCGGTCACGTGTATGATTTCATTGAGAAAGCGGCTCTATTGAATAAACAATGGCTAGTGAAACAGCGAATGGGGTCCTGTAATGCCCCTTTTTAAAAGATGTAAAATAAATCTCTGATGTAGTGTGTGTGTGTGTGTGTGTGTGTGTGTGTGTGTGTGAAGTTATAGCTCAAAATACTCTACAGAGAATATTTAGCAGCAATTAAAATTGTGACTGAGGGTTAACAAAAAAAAAAACTGTCCCTTTAAATGCAAATGAGCAGCTGCTGCTTCGGGCCCCCTTTCAGGAAGAGGGCGGAGCTTCAAGAGCTCATGTTAGCAGCTCCGATTACCTCACATACACACACTGAAAAGGTCAGAAACGGTTCCGCCTTTTGTGTTCAAACCGGAGTCGGACAATGATGGAGAGACTCGTGTAGAATGAGACAGGACGTTTCTGAATTCAAGTCATCAATTAGCATGTTCTGTCATGATAATCTATAAATCGTTCATGTGGGAACTGTTGCAAGATGCCTTCAGGGCCAGAGAATATCTGCTGCATGACAAAACAGGTTTAGTTTAATTAATTTATAACTTGTTGTCATCTTGCTTTAATGACATGCTATTGCATGTGTTCGTACTGCATTGCAATAAACGTAAAAAGACAGCTTGACAAACAACTCTTCCTCTTCCCCTTTGTTGCATGTTCCCAGTGTTGATTTTGCATCGATCATTGCGAGTTACGAACTAACACGACACCCTACGTCATACGGATCGTGCCAAAAATCAGGCTGATATTGTGTAGTCTGAACCCAGCATATGAGAATCATGTATTAAAAGTGCAAAATCAATTCTGCCACTAATGGCACTGTAACCAAATAGTCTTTCCCTGATTAGTGTTGCGGCAATTATATATTGTACATTAAAATTAACAGTTGATAATACAGAGAAAAAAACAAAAACAAATGAATTGGCAATTTCAGATTTTCTTTTTGGCAAGGAGGCCAGAACAACAATTTGGAAGTTTTTCTTGCCAGAATTACATGAAACAAAACTGACACACATAGTTGTGCTGAAGTTAATGCATTTACAAGGATTGCAACCTATCTACTAAAAATGAGACTTCTGTTGCAGCTTTACTCATAATTTTGTCAGTTATGATACTGTCTCTAAGCATCAAATCAAATATATGTGATGTCACTCACAATGGATCACACATGATATTATGGTGTCCTCAGCATTTACATACAGAACAAATTTAGCCTGGAGGAAACAGTCACAGGGCTATGAAGCAACAGCCCACAAGTGAGACGGTGACAGTAATGTGTCTCAGTCAGAGGGTTAACTAAGACCAGTGAGGACATGCTACATAAATTTAAATACTGACTGAAAAAATTTATTAAATACCTGTTGCATATTAAAATCAAAACAATCATATAGACGAAAAACATTACAAACATGAATGTTTACCAATAGAATAATAAAAAATAAAAGTTAAACGTAAAAATGTTAACTTTTGAAAAACATTATAGCAGTTCTTCACCATTCATAAAAATCACACTGAAAGAGATATTAATATGAAATATACTATGTTTTATTTGCCCAGTAGGGCTACGTTCTGACATTACAGACCTGTAGTTTTATTTTACAGTTAAAATAAATTAGTCAACTGTAAATGGTGAAGAACTGCTACATCTGAAGTATCTAAGAGGGTGTAACATTAACAAACATGGAAAACAAATGAAAAACGAATTGATGTCAACTGAGAAAAACTTTTAAGATGGAAAAACGTACTAAAAACCTGCAAATATGATTTGAAACCTTGCAGAAATACTAGTAGGATGCACAGTGACGTCTGAAATAACCTTCACAGTAAAAAACATTTAACTTGCTCTGACAGAAAACATTCAGAATGTTTTGTCTGAAATTTATACTGTACAGATGTTCAAGACTAAATACTTCAGTTATAAAAGCACAACATGACAATTTGATATGGCCTAGACCAGGCATGCACAACTCAACCTGACATAAGTCTACAGTAAACGTATTTTTGAAATGCCGAAGCAGATCAATTTGACTCCATTCATTAGTTTCACATTCAGATCAATGAGGAACTAAACACTAGAAAAACTATGTCAATATCAAATCTGCCTAGAGGAATGTCAATGCACAACCTGAGAAACATGATTTTGCCCATTCACTGAAATCAGTAAATGTTTCAATGTGGGGCACAAACATTCATTTGATCTACAACCAACCTCATCCAACTACAACCAATATCTCATCACATTTGTGATTACAGGTGCAATTTATATTTCATGATTGCAACCCTAAAGACATGCAATACAGCCTGAATTTCATTTTTTGTTGGCAAACAATTAGTCACAGTGTGATAGGTAGCTTTCTGTTTGACCTCTCATGAAGTTACAATTACATAAACATAATTGGCATAGTCTTATAACTTGCAGCATCTCTCAATAATCTAAAATGGACAGATACTAAAGTGCAATAGCTTATGAAAGGCATTCTGTTTTTTGTTTTTTTACATTTTAATACACATAAAATCCCTCCAAAGACAAACTGGATCGTGCGCAGCACAATTAGCTTTTTTCTA
Source organism: Gobiocypris rarus (assembly GCA_023029165.1). Taxonomy (NCBI): domain Eukaryota; kingdom Metazoa; phylum Chordata; class Actinopteri; order Cypriniformes; family Gobionidae; genus Gobiocypris; species Gobiocypris rarus. The sequence goes on from CM040923.1 coordinate 27,795,610, forward strand.
TAACAGTGCCGTACAGTTTATAGTTGCTGGAGCTGATATTGCACATTAAATGGCTTCAAGACCGGGTACACAAATTTAAAGGATCAGAGTACTCAGATCATGCTACATACATAAAATAAGAGAAAAAAAATAGATTAGCCGTAAAAATGACAGTACTTGTGGTCACATTGTAGGTTCAATGACTCACCTTTTCTGATCACCTACCTGTGATATCCCAATCTCTAAAGGACAAGATGCAAGCACATCTGAATCCTGAAGGAAAAGGGGAGAAAGACAAAGACAGACAGACAGACAGGATACACACCTTCCTCTCAAACTAGCGGTGGCGGTACTCCCGCTCACGTTCTCTGTCTCTTTCGCGGTCACGGTCTCGCTCGCGATGGCGGTCTCTCTCTCGGCTGCGCTCCCGGTAATAGTCCTCGTGCCGGTCTCGGCTGCGAGACTTGTGCCGGCGGTTCTTCTCACGAGAGCGACTGTGGTCCCTCTCCCTGGATCTTTCCCGTCTGCTGTGAAAAGAATGAAAGAGAATATGAATATCATTGTTGCAAATGAAAATGCATGCAAATACTAATGCATTGACCCAAATGGAAAAAATCCATGCCATAATGTATTGTTGCAAAATTAAAATGCATGCAATAATTTAAGTCAACAGAAACGTTCAACAAAAACTGCATTTAAATCATCTGGATTTGACTGGACCATGAAAAAGAACATGTTAGGCCCGGTCCACACGAACACGGGAGTTTTCAAAACCGCAGCTTTTTCTATGCGGTCTGGTCGTTTGTCCACACGCAAACACAGTATCCGGTCACTGAAATCGAACTTTTTTTAACTCAGTTTATAAAAACGCCTGTGTACGTGTGGACTAGGCCTTAGGCTCTGATATTATTGGTCAACTTTACCAGGGGTGCGCAACTTTCAGAAATGAACTGAGAACACCTATTCAATTCTTATTTGTTTCCACATCCCTGATTTCTACCTGCTAGGGATGTGACGGTGAGGAAATTTTCCACCAGTTAATCGACGTATGACAACACCGTTATCACCGTCTGGGCTTTTAAATTGCTAATTCTATATAACCAGAAGTGATGCGCACGGCCGCTCGGGCATTAATAACGGAGCGGAGCAAAGAGAGTGATTTCAATGAATTCATATGAAAGTTAAGCTTCCATATGCATGAACTGAAAATGCACACACCGTGAATGACAATTCGTCCTTAAATGCGCGCTGTGTGGCAGCACATATTTTAGTTTCGGAGCGCCAATTCAGGGGCGGGTTGCTTGAATTGTGGGTTCATAAGCCTATTATTCTTGAAATACACAACAACACAGTACAATGACAAACTCACTTAATTAGGCACCTTTACATTTCGCTTTGAAACCAAATATTCCGCCGTCATCTGGTCTTTCAGCTCCTGGATTTAGTGATTAATGAAATCTGACTCCTGCTGAGTTTGTGCTGCGACTCTCGTTCTGAACATGCTTTATTAAGCAGACACGTTCAGTTTTATCAGTACTGTCTGTTCTCTAACTGAACTAAATAATTACTATTAAAAAAATAATGATTTAAATCAAAATGATGGTGGTGTGCAAGCGATGTAACCAGTGTTGAGTCTGAACACCGGTAACACCGACTATTGAAGCAAGCGTACTACCTGCCCTCTTGGTGTTGGTTATATCAGCCAAAAGGTGTCATAACACTCATCTCTTAGATGAAAGATCATGCAAAAATGATGAATCATCCTCCACACCAAACATAAAAATACCATGCAGATCCACAAGATCTTTACCTCGACACAGATCCATAGGATTTGGATTCGATTCCATGCAAGCAATCCTGCAGTGAGCTGATGAGAACCTTACAGCGGTCATCAGCGGAAACCTTCGACTGCTTGATCAGAGAGATGGCCGTCACCAGAGTCTCTATAGCGCTGCCGTAATCAGCTGCAAAATATTAGATTCATTTTTTTAAATGCCATGTTCATGGTGAGAACAACGTGAATAACTAGTCATATAACTAACACATTGAGACTTAGATTTATACTAGGCAATTCTAAAATGCATTCAGGATACCATTAAATACATCAGTCATATTTCTGGACAGAAACATTGCCTTCACATTAAAAAAAACAGTGCAGTCCAGTATGTTTAACGGTTATTGGAAATTGACAAAGAAGAAGGCATAAGAAAAAAAAAACTTATACTAGGATTTATTTCAAATAACTTGGCAGCAAAAACAGAAACAATTTAATTACCACTATACAAACCAATCACGTTCGCACCTGCGCTCGCATCCGACACAGCCCTCGAGATCGCACTGCTGGAGATTGCTCGGTTACGGTTCATGATCTCCTCAAACTCGGCTTCGCTCAGAGGAGTGCGAGACGCATCCATGTCCCTAAAAGAGAAAAAGCAGTTGCATTACGATATGCAAACTCAAAGTCAGAATAAAGCAAAATGCACCTGGGACCAATTTCACTCAAAGTGCAGCAGTGCTGTTAATGCTCAATCATATTGCATCACGTTAAAAAAATTAGCGATGCACCAACATTTCGGCAAGAAAATATATTCAGCCGAAACTGTAAGAAAGAAAAATGTTTGGTTTCGGCCAAAACCATTTTGTAGGGCCAAAATAATAGTTTTGATTGTGTACGCATCTATTTTGTGCACACAACAAACTGTGGGGATGCATTTTACCATGACCAAAAACGAAAAATTTAAAATTTGTTGCAGAAGAACTTTACTATGACTCATTCATCACCTGAGAACACGAGACCCTGAACATCATACAGTTCAATTACTGTCAATTTATATCTGGATTTCGTTTTTGTGTGTCGGTGCATCACTAGTAGAAAAATCACTGCAGAAATGCCGCACACTCAACACTCAAGCCTGAAACGAAGGTCCCATTTAGGGATCCTGGTCTCAGCGGACGGTTACATCACTAACCCTTGATCACTTGTATTGTGCAAGTGCTGGCCAGAGTTTTTCACATCAACCAACCCCTCGTTTATCCAGGGCTCAAAGCCACATATTACAGGGGGTCTGAAGTTACTGAAGAAAGGCCAGAGAGGAGATTCAGGGTCAGTTTGAGGCTATACATTTCACCTTTTGTTTTGTTTTTTACCATTATTGCCCAATTCTGGAGTTAATAGTATATAGTAGGGCTGCACAATTAATTGGAATAACTTTTTTTTTGCAATATTGTGTGATTATCAAAACTCAAAAGCTGAGATTTAGTTAAATACATGCACTGCATGCTTCAGAGCGAAGAGAGGCAGTGTTTTTACACGAGCAGCTTTGCACAATATTTAGTAATAATGATAAACAATAATCTTATTATTGTTGTTATTGTTATAATGACAATCCCAAACTTTCTGGCTAAATTGTGCAGCCCTACAAGCACAACAAACCTGCAGGTTAAAAACAACAAAACTAACACCCCATAAAAAGAAAAACTTATTTTAAATCGTTATACAAATTCTTCAATTTATAAATTAAAATTGTGCAGCCCTAGTCTAACAAACGGGACAATTCAGTTTCCACCGGTATGGCCTGAGATCTCGTTACAGAGTGAGTATTACAGTACAGTGAAGGTGAGGTGTTCATTACCTGCCACCAGGGCCGTAGTCTCTGTCATAGGGAGGAGGGCGGCCGTAGGGGTCGCCAGGAGGAGGGCCCCTGCCGTCGGACGGTGGCATGTTGTTGTTTCCAGGTGGAGGGAAAAAGGCTGGGTTGACGTGGGGAGCTGGTGGCGGACCTCCAGGTGGGGGTCCCTGCATGTGAGGTGGAGGTGCGAGGCCTAGCGGGGGTCCTAAGGGCCCTGGGGGACGAGGTGGGAAGGGTCCAGGAGGGGGCGGACCTTGTTGAGGTGGAGGGGGACCTGGAGGAGGCCCGTATCCTGGTGGGGGCGGGCCAGGAGGCATCGGACCCATTGGAGGTTGACCAAACTGACCAGGAAAAATGACAGGTGGAGGAGGGCGGTCTCCTCTGTGAGGAGGTCCGCCGAGAGGTGGCGGCAGACCTTGTCCTGGTGGAGGGGGGCCAGGGGGTCCGGGAGGCCCAGGTGGGCCTGAGGGAGGGCGTGGTGGTCCTTGCATACCTGCGGGCGGTTTGAAAAATCATCATTGACAACTTACATTTTGATGAAAGAATGCAGAAGGAAAGTGGAGCAGGGATTCCCAAACAAACCCCTTTGACCCGGAATATTTTCGCCCTGAGATTTTAAGTTAATATTTCAATGATATACCAGTTCTGTGAAATTGGTAAAATAACATCCAGCGGAAGTCTTTTTTTTTTTTTTCAAAATGTTTACAGCTACAGTTTGTAAGTTTTACCACTTTGTTGCCACCTCTGTTTGAACCCTGAAATTGCAGTTATTTGCAGCATTATCTTAACGTGGGTTGTGCCTCGGCATGGCTCCTCAGCACGGAGGAATCTAATGTTTTGAGGTGTGTGTGGGTTGTCTATCGACCCACCAGTTGTCACAGATGAGTGTCGATTTGAACTTTCTGGATTACAAGCCGCAATCAAAATTACAAGCCCACAAACGATCCACCACCTGCAGCATCCACACAAAATGATTTCGGATCATTTTTAACCATAAAGTTACAGACTACAGCTTTAGCTAAGTGCTTTATTTTGACTGTTGATTATTTTTAGGATTGATTTTCTGCTGCCATATGGTCAATTATTAGCATTTCATAAACTAACAAACCGCTTGTTCCACAAACTCCACTCCTTGATTTTGAGATTTGTACCTGGAAAGTGTGGCGGAGGTCCACCAGGTCCAACAGGTCCAGGGAAGCGGTCTCCACCAGGGCCAGGTTGGCCGGGAAAGCGTCCACGACCCCTGCCGAGAGGAAAGCCACTGCGACCTCCTCCTGGAGGCCCAGCCTTCCCCTCTCCTGACATCTGTCCTGACTGTGTGCCTGGGTGGCCAAAAATAGATTTTCCAACAGTTTCAGCACACACAAAATAGTAAGACGATTAAACCATGTTCAGTCAATAAATTTGAGTAAATGGAACCGGTCGAATCATCTGCGAATTACTTTTTCGGGACTGCATCTCAAATTGGCTGAGCGACTGTTTGTTGCAAGGAGTGACGATCGGGTTTTGTCCGTGCAGCTCCCGTTTAGACAGCAGATCCATCAGCTTCCTGGACGAGGAATCTGAACCCACGCAGACCAGCGCAAACCTGTTGAGCACAGAGCGGATGAGTACTTGTCATGGAGAAAATCTTCTCCTTGCAAGAAATCACTCGAGTCACAGAGCTCCAAATGTCAAAGCTTAGACTTTATTGATGGAGACAACAAAGCAGAGACATTTCTATACTGATTTTGACCAATGTGCTCATATGCAGCTGTTTGCCTCTTCATCTTCAGACAGTCTACCCAAAAACAAAGCTGGGCACTTTCAAACTCTTTTTAATTAGCTCATTCACAGCTATCAAATCTTCTAGCTACTCCCTACTTGTGGCATGGTCTGTTTTGAAACATTTATCATATCCTGAAGGACAAAGAAGAGATTATGCAGGTGCTAGTTCAGCTAAGGGGAGGCCTACAGTCTCATTGTGCAGTCTTTGTTACCGGTTTCTTGAAGGCCAAAAGAAGAGCTTAATATTGTTATGCAGGTGCAAGGTCAGCTAAAGAGAGACATACAGTGTAAATCAAAGCGGCTGCTCATATATTCTGAAAAGTCTAATAAAAATACTATAAATCACTCCAAACCTCAAAAAGATAGAGGTCAACCAATATGTGTTGTTAATATCTAGAAAGCCATGCAGTTGAAAGCCAAAACAGGGCTGATCTGTTCATCACCACATCGATGCAGTGAGTGTTGACTTACCCCTTTGACTGGCCATTTGCTCTATTCTCAAAAAACTTGATCTCCAGCACATCATTGATGCCTATGGAGCGGATAGCATCTGTCAAATCTTCATCAGTGGTCCACTGTAAAGACGAAAGCACAACGTCACAATCTGAACACTTATCAGAAAATAATGTTATCAGGCATTATCAGTCTGGTTCTCATGAGCGCACCTGGAGATTCAGTTTGGTGCTCACACTGCCGTTTAATAATAAAATAATAAACAATAGCATTAATGCACTTTTAGTTAGTTGTTTTTAATAAAATAAGCAAAATAAATAAAATGAGATGATAAAGTTTAAAATAAATTAGTTAAAATAAGGTTTAAAAGTACACAAATACAATGCTAAAATTAAATTACTTTTAAATTTTTCACAGGAATAAATGTAATTTCACAACTTAAACAAAAAAAAAAACAGGAAACATTTCTCTTAAATTGTAATATTTTACAATATTAAAGTTTTCAGATCAAATAAATGAAGTTTTGCTGAGCATAAGACACTTTTTAAAAAGAATACAAAATCCAAATTATTCCAAACTTTTGACCAGTAGTGTACATTAGGGGTGTGCGATATAGCCTCAAAATTATATCACGAATATATGCGATAATGATATTTATGACGATATAGAAAAAAAAACTATGTTTTATTGGTGATTACAGCTGGTAGCAGCATATATTAGTGCAAACAAAATGACAGGCATTTTCCATCCTTTTTCAGGGAGCCACTGTCATTGATGCCTGAATACCTAATTCAGGGCTCCAGACTAACATTTTTCACTAGGAGCACAGTGGCCCCCAACTGAACATTTTAGGGGCACAACCAGAAATTGTTGGGGCGCACATCGTAAATCAACATGCTAATTTCCGCTGTATTAATAATAAATACTCAAAGACTGACACAACCTCGAGCCGATAGCATTTCACAGTATGAGACGTGACGGAGCATGTGATTTGTTGAATTCATTGAACGAATACGCCCTTTACTGACCGAGATGCTTTTGAGTCTGAACGAGAGATCTAGCTCATGAACGAACTGGTACATGTCGTTCGTGAAGTTAACGAAATGAACCAGTTGTTGAACGATGCTGATAGCGAACAGGTAGAGCTTGGCTCGTGTAGTTTGGCATATTTGCAGCAATGAAAGAAATGTACACTTTACCATTGTAATGAAAACAGTAATAACGCAGGCTGATGGTTAAATGATTACTGTACAGAGTATAAGCACTGGTATGTTTGAACAGGTTTCTTCTTTTAAATAAAATGACTTCATTATGTTTGAGTCATGTACTTCTATAGAAACTGTAAAACAAATAAAAAAATGTGTCAGTATTGGTGGTTAAATAGATGTCATGTGTGTTCAGTAAATACAGCATTCTAGAGAGCATGTAATTGGAGTGATCTATTGAATGAACAAAATTGAAAATTTACTGGTCGCACATGTGCGACTGGATGTAAAATTCAGTTGCACACTCAAATTTTGGTAGCAAAATGCAACCATTTGGTGGCAGTCTGGAGCCCTGTAATTGGAAGTGTAAATGTATTGTCGTAAAGTGGCAGCATCACAGCACAACTCAAAGCAAAAAAGTAGCCTTGGTACAAGTTGGAAGAGTTTTATATGAAGTATAACATAACTCCTTAACATTTTAGTTTAACAATAACTCCAGCAGTGTTGGGTAAGTTACTCTAAAAAAGTAATGAATTACTAGTTACTAATTACATCTTTATTAGATTACTGTGCAAATGACTCTCTCCAAAAAGCATTTAATTACTTATTACTTTTTCAAATCATATTTTAACCTCAAGTTGAGCGATTCTCGGATAGACAAGAAATGGCTCTTAATAATTCATTCATATACATAGTATAAAACTACATCAATTATTCTTATTGTGGAGATCATATGTCTAGATATTTTGTAAATAAAAAGGTATGAGGCTTACCCATGTAAGGTTGCCTATGTACAGAGCGATTCTTTTGCCAGTGTAGGTGTAGACGACGTTCGGTGGAGCTCCTTTAGAGCCCTCATTGCCTCCAGGTGCAGGCAGGTTATCCAGGTAATCTCGGTCCTCGGGTGCGTCCCCGTTGTTAGCAGATGGAGAGATGACATCATCATACAGGTCAATCTGCTCATGAACAGGATAATCTGATTCCTGTATAAGGGAATGACAATCAGTAAAACTTTTTTTTTGTGAAACATTATGTAGTGTGAAATCTGATGCCTGAGAAGATATGAGGGGGTCCTTGAACTAATTAAACTTGTCAATGGAATTGCCCGATTTAAAATCAGGATGCGTCACACCGGAGGACATGGTTTTCAGTGACAATGCTTTAAGAAATATATGGATGAAAAAAAAAAAAAGTTTGTCATCTACTAAAATAGACACTTGTAAAATTATGCATGAGGCACTTATTAACAATTTGTATGCTTTTATTTTTAAATTGATAAAAGTTGTAATTGAACCATGCTTGAGACAGTAACACCACATACAATTTTGAGATTTGGCTCAAATTTGTAAGAAAACTAAAGAAAAAGCAGCTTTTATATCAAATGGTCCATGTAAGACAGAAATATTTTACCATTTACTGCATTTAAAAATGACGACAATAATTATATTCATTTTTATTTTGTGTGACAGCGAAACTGCGGTCACGTCAACAACACAAATACACATTTCAGATAAATGATAGTCATTTACGTACTAATAGTTAATAAGTTGAGTTTTAAACAAAAAATTTAATAACCCTGATGTGACCTACATGGTAAGGAATGAAGCATAATTTACAGTATTTTAGAGAATATCAATAAACAGAAAAGTTTTTAAAAATATTTTATTAAATAAAAGTAATAAAATGTATATTTTGAACATGGCTCCTTTATGAAAAACGGATTGAAAGCATCTTTTAAAACACGCAATGAGTAAACCATAAGAGCAAATTGTAATAAATAAATCTTGTGATCAATCGGATACCCTAAAATTTGATCTCCTGCATCCGCAACCAATGCATTTTATTAAAATTACCGGCCCAACGGGACGTCCGTGGGGAAATAAATCCTTCAACAGCCTCCCAGCTCAACCTAAGAGTGTTTGATACTGCGTTAACACGTTTGGGGTAGCATTTAGTAAATCATAAGTATTATTCTGCCTACTTGACGCGATATTGTGCCTCGCGCTAGGCCTGCTGTAGTTGCACAAACAATGAACGCACGCGACGCATTGAGTTCGTTTCGCGCCACAAACACGCATTGCAAATGCAAATACTAGCATAGAATAGATATTATTTTGGTGGATAACTACAGATAAGCTATATAACTATTTAACCTCTATATCAGCGACGCGATTCGCGTATACACAAACGCGCCTCGACAGCTAGATGCTAGAGTTAGAAGACGGCCTGCTTCCCCAGAGAGAGATGCACGTTATTATGGACCTCTCTTTAATCTTTACGTGCAACACGTAAGATATATATTATTAAGCAAACCTAGATGTTTAAGGTAAACCCAACCTGATTAAATTCCTCTTCTACATCAGCGTAAATATCGATGTGGTCAACACCGTCCGCCATTTTCTGTTTCCCTCCTCCTCCTCTCCTCGGTGCTCTAGCTGCGCGAGAAGAAGAGACGCCTATACGTGAAGTCAGAAGCACCGCCCACAAAACGAGTCATGTCTGACGAGCGATACTCAATTTCAAAATAAAAGGCCAGCTCACGCTCTTTTGCTGTTTTGTATTTGTGGTTCTTAGTGTACACATTTAGCAGTATTAATTAAAAAACATGTACCAATTATATTCCCTTTAAATGTTGTTCCTCTGCCCTGTCGCAGTCAGACATTATTGTAACTTTTTGAATCATAATTTTATACCAGTGAGTTAATGAGATAAAATTATAATATTGTAATAAAAATAATAAAGTAATTCAGCGTTTTTATCTCACAATTCGGACTCTTTGTTTTTTGTGCAATTGTGCTCTTTATTGGCTATCGCACAATTCGTACCACTTTTTCAGAATTGTGAGTTTATATTTTGCAATTTAAAACTAGTTTACAGTTCTGAGAAAAAAAGTAAAAATTTCGAAATACAAAACAGAAATTCTGACTTTTTTTTCTTACAATTTTGCGCTTTACACAATTCTGACCTTTTTCTCAGAATTACATATTTAATTTGGACTTTATAACTACAGTTCTGAGGAAAAAAGTCACAATTTTGAGAACTCGCAATTCAGACTTTTTTCTTTTCTTTTTTTACAATTGTGCTCTTTATATCTCAGTTTTGAGGGGGTCTGAATTAATATAGCTATAGCAATTATGATTTTTTTTTACAATTGTGCTCTTTATATCTCACAATTCTGACTTTTCCCTCAGAATTTCAAGTTTATATCTCTATTTATAACTAGCTTATATTTCAGAGTTCTGAGGGGAAGAAACTGAATTTTAAGATATAAACGAGCAATGTTGACTTTTTTAACAATTGTGCGCTTTATATTTCACAATTCTGACCTTTTTCTCAGAATTGCGAGTTTGATTCGGACTTTAATTTTTAATTAAAGTTTAATTACAGTCCAAATTTTGAGATATAAACTAGCAATTCTGACTCTTTTTTTACCCTTTTCTCAGAATTGTGCTTATAACTAGTTCTGGAAAAAAAGTCTGAATTTCGAGATATGCAATTTTGACTTTTGTTTTTGCAATTGTGCACTTATTTATATCTCACAATTCTGACCTTTTTCTCAGAATTTGCAAATTCATATCTCGCTATTTGACATTTATAACTAGTTTACACCGGTTTTCACCCACATGAAAAAATACTTTAGTAGGCTGTATCATAGTAAAATTAACAAAAGTGTAGTGAATACTACAATTTACTGTAGTATCTTTCCTGTAATATGGTTAAAAAATATATATTGTGTTTTAAAGTATTTACTAGAATAATTTTACTACAAGGTACTATTGTATTTTTTTTTTTTTTCATTCTGGAAAAAAGTTAGAATTTCGAGATATTAAAAAGTCAGAATTTCGATTTATAAACGAGCAATTCTGACTTTTTTTCCCTCGTAATCCTGACTTTCTCCCCCCTGAGCTAAAAAGTAACCCACAGGTAAACATTTGTTGGGACTCTTAATTTGAAATGTAGTCTAAAAACGTGTTCCTGTTGTAGACGGAATCAAAAGAGCGCTACATACAGGCTTTCTTCATTGAAGAGCATATATAAATATTGTGCTTAATGGCAGTGCATTACAGTAATTCAGTTCTGTTCATAACTCTGCTCATATTATAGAAGCCAATACGAATAAACAATTTCCTCTCTGTATACTATGTTTAAGAGGATGGCTGAATTTGGTCCAGATTCGGGGGGACGGGTGAAGGTAGGTAAAGCTAATGCTGATGCCATTTGGTGTTTATTTACAATAACAGGTGATTTATGTATGCATTTAACATAATTACTGTATTCTCAGGGAGTGACTATCGTGAAACCCATCGTGTTTGGAAACGTTGCACGATATTTTGGCAAGAAAAGAGAAGACGATGGTCACACTCATCAGTGGACAGTTTACGTGAAGCCCTACAGAAATGAGGTTGACTTATCTATTTGTAGGCTTTTTTAATGCTATATATGAATGTTAAAATTCATTAATAAAGTGTTATTGTCCCCCCCCCCTTCATATTCCCAGGATATGTCTGCTTATGTAAAAAAAATACAGTTCAAACTGCACGAAAGTTATGGGAATCCTTTAAGAGGTGTGCTAATCAGTTGATCTTACTTTATTATAGTACAATATCAATATTTCATGGCTTACTTAACATGCATAGCTGATCATACACTCTTCATTATCTTTCAGTGGTTACGAAGCCTCCGTATGAGATTACAGAGACTGGATGGGGAGAGTTTGAGATCATCATAAAGATCTTCTTCATCGATCCAAATGAGAGACCGGTAAATGGCATTATGGCTTTATTTCTTTATGTGTACATTAGTGCAGGGATTATCAATATTTCCATGCACCCCCAAATATGACCATCCTCATGATGAGACCCCCCTTCCTAAAATTGAAAAGGGAACCCCATTAATACTGTGAATAATTAATATATAAATATGTGAATTTGGGAAATATGCTGTTACCTCAATATTGTTTTGTAATGTTAGATGTGTTTTTTCTTTAACTATACATTTTTAATCAATGCAATGCAATATTTAAATCAAATATATATATATATATATATATATATATATATATATATATATATATATATATATATATATATATATATATATATATATATATATATGTATTTTAAATACAATAGTTGTATTTATATCCAATTTTATTTATTAATTTATTTAATAATTAAGTTCATACAATTTTAAATTTGGGTTTAAATTAATAATTGAATTAAACAATACATATTTTATTCAGTTATTTAAATACATTTTATTTATTATAATAATATATAAGTATTAAAAATTATTTATTAATAATAATTAAGGACAATTATGTTTTTAAATAAACAATTGAATGAACTAATATTTAATTAACTTTTTATTATTTTAATCAATGTATTTATTCTAATAAAATTGTATTTACTTATTTTAATCAATCAAATCTATATTTATTGCATTTAATCAAATAAATATTTTTTAAATAAAAATAGTTTTATTTAAATCCAATTCTATTTACTTAATAATTAAGTATATAATGAGTACATTTTTTTATTTAAATAATTGAATAAAATAATGTTATTCAATTAATTAAATACATGTTTATTTATTATTTTAATCAATGTTTTTCTTTAAATAAAATTTTATTTACTTATTTTAATCAATCAAATCTATATTTATTTGTTTTTGCATATATTTAAATCAAATAAATATTTTTTAATAAAAATAGTTTTATTTGATTCAAGTAAATCATTGAATAAAATAAATATGATATTAAATTATTAAAATACATTTTAATCAATGTTTTTATTTAAATTAAATTGTATTTACTTATTTGAATCAATCATATCTATATTTATTTAATATTAATTTATTTTAATCTAACTTTATTTACTTATTAGTTCATCTTATTTGTATTATTTAAGGTGTCCTTGTTACAGTGTAATTATACAATAATAATAGTATATAACTACATGTACTTACTATATAATTAGGGCTAGGCTTTGGTTGAGGGTTAGTTGCATGTACCTATGCATAATTGACTGTTATTACTATAGTAACTACATTTAAAATGTGTAACAGGGACACTGTAAAATAAAATGTTACCTAGCTTTAAACAGTTTTTCTTTAAGCATTTCTACGGACCCCGTCACTCCCTTGCGGCCCCCTCCATTAGTGTACCTTTGGGTTAAGTGAATAGAAAAAGCAAAGGTTTGATGTTGTGGTGTTTCTGTCTTCAGGTCACCCTGTATCATCTCCTGAAGCTGTTCCAGTCAGACTCCAGCGCCATGCCAAAGAAGACTGTTGTGTCCGAGTTCTACGACGAGATGGTGCGAATGTGACCACAACAGCACAACATATAACATAATATGAACACAAAAGCCTAAAATCTGTGTTTTTGCAGATCTTTCAAGATCCTACAGCCATGATGCAGCAGCTTCTGAACACCACCAGACAGCTGACGTTAGGTGCTTACAAACACGAGACCGAGTGTGAGTGCTTCACTTACCTTTACAGCTGTGGACATCCCGAACGTACTATAAATTAGACGGCACACCTAATATAAATAGAATAACAGCACTTCAAATCAAGTGAGCTAAACATTCAGTGTTCTGTGTTGCAGTTGCAGAGCTGGAAATACGAACACGAGAAAAAGTGGAAGCGGCAAAGAAGAAGACCAGCCTGGAGATCGCCGAGCTGAAGGAGCGACTGAAAGCCTCCAGAGAAAACATCAACTTCCTTAAGGGAGAGATACGCAGACTGGAGGAGGACGACCAGATGAAAGAGCACTGAGGACGTAGTGCTCATCAGCCTTCAGCGCTGTAGGATTACAGTGTGGGACTCATCCATTTCGTTTCCTGGTTCAGTTTGACAGTATGTTTAGTAATGAACGGATGTTGCTGAATGTGTGGCAATACATGAATTTTTGTAGTTCTCAATGACTTTTTTTGTATGAATAAAACTTTTTTTTTACTGTCCAGTTTTGAGTATGATATAACAATAAATTCTCAATTATATTTTAATAGTGCATTTTAAAAATGAACAGCAAATTCAGAACAGTTTCAAGCAGCTTTAAAGAACAGCATCCATGGCTGCATCCGAATGGCATACTTCCCTACTATATAGTAAGCAAACAGCAGTATGTGACAAAAGCAGTATGTCCAAATGCACAGCACTGTTAAAAGTGTTGGCAAAAAGTACCCAGATGACCTTCTGAAGTGTGCATACGATGGACAGTTTACTATCCCATGAGGCCTCGGGAGAGGATTTGTGAATGGCAGTGAAGCGATACAGCCAATGCCGATAGGTCACGTGATCATGGCGATTGTAGGGAAGCATGAGTTTTCAGAGGCAGCCCATAATAAGATGTTTAAGAGAGAGAGAGAGAGAGAGAGAGAAAACAATAACAGTTTACAATACAGGTGAACTAATATGCATAATTCATGCTTAACTAATGCACAGAGTTAATGTATGACTCATTAATGGCATGATAATGTATGATTAATATATTGAATAATATATGAATTGTAATTAGTTAAATGTGTCATAATGTGTAAATTCCCTAATAACATATTAACTAATAGTGTAATTAATGTGTTTATTAACACAACGGATCAAAGCCATGCATTTCATCTTCCAGTTGTCCGCTTTAATTATTCATCAGCTAATGATTTGCAAAGGTATCATTATGTTATGACTTTACTTGTAGAGGCAAATGATTTTAAATAAATATTTCACAACCCATAACCACAATGACATATTACTTAATTATTTACTAGTCACTCATGTGCCTCAACAAGTAAAGTCATAACATAATAAAACTTTTGCAAATCGTTAGCTTATGATTATGATTAGTTATGATTAATTAAAGCGGACAACTGAGTTGAAATGCATGGCTTTGAGCCAATGTGTTAATTAACACATTCATTACACTATTAATGAATGAAGTTAATGTAATATGTTATTAGGGTATTAACACATTATGACACGTTTAACTAATAATAATTCATATATTACTCTACTAATCATATAGAATCTATATTTGTTGCTGATGAATTAATGCATGTTAGGGCACTCGTATTGTAAAGTGTTACCAAAAAAACTTTTAAACGCTTAAAAGCTTGCACTTCCACTAGAGGCTGCTAAAGCACGACCATACAGCAAAGGACAAACACTTTTTACAGTATTCTGAGATTTGCACACCAAATTAATACAATCATTTTTATTGTATTAAGGGTGAAATATTAAGGACAAGACTTGTATATAGTATATCACACATAATGAAACAAGTTTTCTTTTTTTCTATAGCCTATAGACTATTTCAGGCTATACCTTAACAAAGCAAAAACTATTTATTTGGCTTTAATGGTTTGTAATGGTGGTCTAAGGAAGCCTTCTTGGTAAGTTCTCCTGTGTTTTCAGTAATGAGTGTTTCACATACACACACACACACACGACCCGGATGCAGTAGTAATGGGGCAGATCTCTCTCTCTCTCTCTCTCTCTCTCTCTCTCTCTCTCTCTCTCTCTCTCTCTCTCTCTCTCTCTCTCTCTCTCTCTCTCTCTCTCTCTCTCTCTCTCTCTCTCTCTCTCTCGGGCCTGATGAGAGAGTGAGAGCGGAGCGTCGCGAGCTCACATTGAGTCTGCGCGAGCGCCTTCACTTTCTGCTCCTGCTCAACGAAAATATCGCATTTATTTACACATAATCACGCCGTGTAAACGGTTAGACTTCAAAATAAGTATCGGAATAACATTTTTAAGCGTTTTCCTTTTGTTTGCCCCCCGTTTCCGGACGGCAGGACATGGATAGATGGAAAAGTTTCGCTGTTTTTGGTGTCTGTGAGGGAGTTTGATTCGGGCGATGAGTCCCGTGAAGAGATTTTACACATTTGACTGGAAAACACTCATTTACTACGCCTATCTACACAATTAACCACTTATTAAACTCAGCCAGTGGAGACATGACTATAGTAAGTACACGTTTACCTTATTTTTTTATTAATCAAATCCGCTTTGCTGTGATTAGTTGTTAGCTGGCTACGTAATTAGCATACTAGCTTCACAAACTATTATATAATACAAACCAGCCCAGACTTAGAGATCTATGATATGTTTTCTCCGTTTGGTATGTTATTTTGCTGGAGTTTAAAACTTGTTTTAGCTCTGATGTTATAAAGTAACGTTATGACTTCGGTGTGTTCAAACATCTTTGTTAAGTAACTGTTAAGTGTGTGTGTGTGTGTGTGTGTGTGTGTGTGTTCAGTTAAACTGGAGTTTATCAAAACATCCTGATAAAAGCTTACAAATATGATGTGCTTGGTTCACATAAGCACAATAATCATGATTTCGCTAGTAAAAGTTAAACTGGTGTGTCTGTTTATCCTGATAAGTTATGCTGCACTAATATTGTGTTTATATAACAAATTGTAACTTTTAATGTGCATTTAATGGTGATTTTTTATTTATTTATGGCAAATAGTTTCAGGTAGTTTACCGCACATACATGGCTGTTATTTTAAAGTTACATTTTTTTGTTTTAATAAACACATCATTCACTAGTTTGACTTTTAGAGGTCCATCATGTGTATGATTATTAATTAATAAACCTGATAATAAGTGACACTGCTTATATGAGTCCATCTAATTATATTTACCACTATTTGCATGCTTTATCACATTTTAGCTTAAGCTATGCAACATTTCTGATGCTTTTCCCATGTAGTGAAATGTAAACAACGCTTAGTATACTGTACACCCAGCTTGTATCATAACTAACATGATGTGATGATTCATAACAGTCCATCAGTAGCATTGATCCTCAGAGCTCCTGTGTGTTTCCAAGAACCTGGCAATTTGTCATTTCTGGGAAAGCAGCGGTCAGCAGTGATGCAGCAGTTGTGTCCGTCACTTTTTCTGTGTGATTAAATGTTAAACAGATTCAGGAGCGGGACTCTATTGCACCCAGGTTTACATGCACATAGGTTTTCATCTGTCCGGTGGGTTTGGCCCATGCAAATTTAGGAGTAGGTATTTTGGTTTGCTCCATAGTTCATAAGTCCAGATGTTCCACTCCAAATCACTGGCCTGGTGATAGCATGTGCTCAGTCGGAGGACATACTAATGGGTGCGGTGTATTCTAGGTCACCACACCTGAAGTCATGGCACACATGATTCGTGATTGCTCTTAAGTGAAGGACCTTTGGGTGTGACGAACAAGAACATCACCACCCAAAGGATAAAACTTTGGCAAAAGTCACTAACGCTGCCTCGTGCTGATGGATGTCAAAATGCAGGGCTGCGTAAAGACATGTCAAATACACACGCTCCCTGAAATCTGTGTGTGCGCTGATGATGACTGTGTTTCTCCTGTTTGCCCAGTGACTCAGCAGCACTGCCTTTATGGTATCCCATTATTGCATTTGATGTTTTCTCTGACGCACTTCTGCGTCATGTACTCCTAGCAGGGAAAAGATGCTTTGAACGCATTAACTTTGTATTGATATATTGGGTTGGGTGTGCATTCTTTTTAAGCAAGTAGTTAAAGTTAAAGAAGTACTCAGTGTTAGTTTTCTGTAATATTCACATGTAGCTCTGTGGCTGTCTTGGCATGTCTGCTAATCATTTTCATGGCAGAAAGGTTTTTTTGTTAAAGGTAATGTGAAATGTGTTGATTCGAGGCTGTGTTGAATTGCAGATAATGGTGCAAAAGTTGTGAAGGCCGTCCAGTTCTTTTCAGTGAAATAGCTTTGCTGCTCTTATGAAAACACTCGGAGCAGCTCAGCAGTTTTTCTTTCATTCCTCTATCATAATAACCATGTTGGGAAGAATTGAGCTGAATCATCATCAGAATCGCTCAATGACATGGTAGATGAGAGCGTTTAGCCTTCAGTTTGAATAAAGTTTGGAGGCGCACATAAACAGCTGAGCTCCTTTTTAAGAGTTTTTACCTGGCAATGGAAAAAAAGTATGCATTAAGGAGAAAAATAACATACTAACTTGTCTAGAAATGTTTTATCGCTGACAGCATTCACTTTATTTCTTCTGTGGAACACAAAATAATATATTTTGAAACATTTGTGTTTTTTTTTTTTTTTTCTGGACAAAGTCATGGGGTCCTGTGACGTTTGGACCCAAACGTTCTCCAGCATTCAACATTCCCAACGTTCAGATCGCCTTTTATATATTAAGCACTTTATGCAAGATCGTTTCAAAGCAGTGTCACAGTAATAATAACCGAATCAATAATGCAAACTTCAATATGAAGCAAATTCTGCTGTAAAACAGCCATAAAAACGCAATAGCTTCAACATTCAGCTCAGTGTTGGTTCAGTTCGGTGTCATGTTGCTAAAATGTGTCAATTATTAAACAAATTTGATTCAGCTATAAAGCAGCTCTACAGAAAACAATAGTGTTGTTTTGGTGTTCTGCAGAAGAAAAGTCAAACGGTTTTGGAGAGTAAATTAGTTTTTGGGTGAACTATCCACTGTAAAAAAAAATTGTAAAAAAATGGTAAATTACTGGCAGCTACGGCTGCCAAACAAAACCCCTAAAATTAAAGTAAAATATCTTAATTCAAATAAAGTGCAAAAAGAATAATTTTACAGAAATTTACATTAAAAGTTTTACTGAAAAAAACTGCTATTTTACAGATTTTTCCTGGTTTAAATTAAGATATTTTAAGTTTGCCAGCCATAGCTGCCAGTCATTTATCGTTTTTATACAGTGTTAAACGGTTATTTTACAGATTTTCCTTGTTTAAAAAAAGATTTTTTATTTTAATTTTACAGTTTTTTGTTTGGCAGCCATAGCTAACAGTCGTTTACTGTTTTTTAAAAAGTGTAAAATTGTTATTTTACAGATTTTTCCTAGATTATTATGATCAAAAACCTTCAATAACACTGTTATTTTACAGATTATTACAATAAAAAAATCCAATAAAGTGTTAAAGCATGCTCAAGATTGTAAATTTACATTTTATTTTGGAAGACAAAATACAGTCTTTACAATAATACAATTCATAATACATTTAACATTTAAAACACAGATAACAGTGGAATAGTTTCATCAAGTTTTTAAAGTTGAATAAAAATATTCTTAATTTTAAACTGAAAAAAAATAATAATAATACAAAACTGATACATCTACAATGTTTCACTATTGATTCTAAAACTTGTATTATTCAGATATAAATGTATGTAAACAAATTCTTCTCAAACAGTTCTTCAGAGCCCCCAGGAGGAATTAAAAAACTAAAAATTGCATGAGAGATCATAGATTGTGTGCTTTAAAAGGATTGTCCACCAAAAAAATTTAAAATTACCCCATGATTGACTCACCCTCAAGCCGTCCTTGGTGTATATGACTTTCATCTTTCAGACATTTATGATCGGAGATATGTTAAAAAAGACAGTCCTCTTCCAAGCTTTATAATGGCAGCGAATGGAGGATGAAATTTTGAAGTCCAAAAAAGTGCATCTAATCCATCATTAACGTACTCCACGTGGCTCCGGGGGGTTAATAAAGGCCTTCTAAATGCGAAGCGATGTGTTTCTGTAAGAAAAATATCCATATTTTTCATTGGGAAATTTTCATTTTTTGGTGAACTATCCCTTTAAAGGCTCTGATATACTTAAAGCGATTGAAGAACGAATTGTTGTCATTTCGAACATAATCAGGCCAAAACAGAGTTAGTTTCAGGAGTTCAAAACTGCTTGCCAAATCTAACTTTCTGGAAAAGTTAGCTCCGGCTGGTAAACCCCTTCGAACTATCATTGGTCTGTGGCGATTACGTAATAGGAAGCTGTGGCTCTGAGGCTCCGCCTACTTTGACGTGGGAAATCTTTCTGCGGTTCATTTCTTATTTTCAGTCCGTCGAGGTCAGACGTCTGTGAGTAAAGACCACTGACACTGGTTTGATACTGTAAAGCTACTTGCTTTTAAACAATAAATATAAACATGAAGTGACAGTGGTGACATTTCCACATCAAAGTAGTGCCGAATTGCAAAGCTTGCTCAAAACCATAGACTGTAAAATAATATGGACGTAGTGTCCGTGACGTCACCCATAGGATTCTGCAGAGGGGTTTTGAAGCGTAAAGTAGAGTCGAGCTGGCTGTTGCCATCTTGGCAGTGCGTCATCGCGTGTCACTCCTAGATAACAGAAAATGGACAAAGAGGCGGGATGTGGGCGGAGCTGAGGTGACGCGATGACTAACAGACAGCGGATAAATGGCTACCCACCTGTCACTCAAAGTGGCCACACCCTTATTATTACACCTAATTATGCAGAACTTTAAGGCTTTATATAATGTAAACGAATCAGTTATCAAACAATTCACCCCCTCACAGTTATCATGAAGGGCAAAATTAGCCATACCATCCAAAATCACAATTTGTACCAGGCTGTAAACATGTTTTTTCTCTGCTGTATAGTTTGGCATTTTAACATGGGGCTCAATGAGATTCTGCTCCCTTCTGAAACTTGTCCTTAGTGGCCATGCTATTAACTGCAGTTTAAGTCACTTCCGTATTGGCTTCAAGAGAAATTGGTGGAAGTTGCCGCTTGATTCAAACACCACATCGCTATAATGCTTTCTTAGCTACCGTTTTCTCACTGCTGTCAGTTTTGTTGTATGATTATTTTGTTATTGAAATTAAAGCGCGGAGCACATATTAACATATTCATTTGACGCCGCTCTCAATGTTGGGATGTTGACTAACAGTATACCGCTGAGGCCATCCTTAAAAATATTTTGGTTTGCAGTAACAGAAAACATTTTTTTAAAAGGGTCGGTAGGAAGGTGTATTTTTTTTTTTCAAGTTTCAATGTAAAAAAAAAGGTAAAATTTTGGTGATGGTGATTACGTAGGTATGAGTTTAAACAAATTAGCATTGTCGGGCGCATCATTGCAAATGTATAACTTTAAATATGATGTAATGTTAAAAAAGTAAACAAAATATATATCATATGAAAATATAAAATACGTTTATACGGCAAAATAACACCAAATATAGGTATATCCACAGACTACAGACAGGACGAATGTAAAGATTCAATATATTGGTAAAGACCAATATTTCTGATGATATTTATGATGATATTTCTGATGATTTATTGGCGTGAAGTTTCGTGCACAATGACAAACAGGAGTGCAACATTCTCGAATTCTCGAAAAGCAATAAGCAGAGTGGCCTGCCATAAGGCAAAACATTTACTGTAGGCTTCAACATGGCTGTGTTTATGATTAGAAATGTTAAAAAAAACTATTTAAAAAAACGCGTACGTTTTCTCATTAAATCAATTTTCTCATAATAAGGACATATGTTGTATAGTTGTGTACAAAATTACCCTTTATCCACATTAGAGAATTTATATATCTTATAGCCTATACTATGTGCCTTTGTCACACTTCCATGTTGCTATACTAGATATATTAGTATAAAAGTAGGCGTATAATATAAAGTAGCCTATATCAGTCTGGCAACTAAACAAAACAAAAATAATTACTATATGGTGTTCATTTCACGTTTCATAATCAACATATAAAATTAAAAAAATAATACTATTATAGGCTAATAGTTAAACATAGCCTAACTACGAAACAATAGCCTACAGCTACTTTTTCTATAACCCACTGTCTGACGAAAGCACCGGCGCGACGCGTTCTCATGGATAGGCTATTTTCCTTTATGACTGCGGAAACATCTCCTAGTACTCCGTCATTTTTAGCCATACAGATATAAGTGCAAGACATAATTATAAACTACAAACTGTCTGCTTTTATTTGTGTAGGCCTAGACTCACAATAACAAGGCCGCAGATTAAGGGAACCGATCATTTTGTATGTGCTGCACTCCAAGTCCAAATGCCGTCTTCATTTAAAAAATTATTTTGTTTATTAAACGCAAAGTTTTTCATTTAAAAAGCATTTCTAAATTCAGTTTATATTTTCAACAAATGAAATTAAGCCAAAATAACATCAAAAAAAAAAACTTGGGTTACCACCATGTAAATTCAAACATTTCGCTCTTTTAACTTTAATTAATGCTTGAATAACACGCATGTCTCCTTCCATTACAAATAATGGCTATTGCGGTGGCGGGGATACACATAAACCTACCAACTTACCTGGCATCATTTTTTGAATGACTTATCAAGAAAAGAAAAAAAGTTTGGACATTGTGGGTTTTTATTTAAAAGAAAGAACGTAGCCTTTGTTTGTATGTAGGCCTAGGCAATTTATATATATACACATGACTTACTAAAATAGAATTAATATTATTTTATTGCTTTTGAATTAGTTGTTTGAAGAGTAAAAAAAGGAATTTATCGTTTTTTACGCAAATTTACAACCGGCAAGTCGGTCGGACTAAGAGCAAAAAAATTGAGTCGGTCCGAAATTGACAGGGTTCGGTCGGGTTACGTCAAACAAGAATATTTTTAAGGATGGACTGATCACGTATTTCAAACTTCTTTTCACCCCAAAGCAAAGAAAGAAAGAAAAAACTTCACCATGAGTGTAACGGGGCCTTAAGTCTCGCTCCTGACAGGTCCTCAGTAACTGCACTGATTTGTGCTTGATTTCTGTATTTCAGATGGACTTTCCTTATCTCTCTCTCCCTCCCTCCCCCTTCTCTTGTCCTCTCTTGAGAAGGATCATGCAGCGAGGTCGGCCGCTCTCTTTCTGATCTTGCACCTCCCACACGAGCTTAAGCTTGTTTGCTATGTGAAGAGCTAATAGGCGCTATTTCATAGTTTCTGAAGGCTCCTCGTTTTCATCATAGGCCTTTATTGGTGGCCTGAGTTAGATATATTTACACCATTTATAGGATGAATCTCACAAAAGCCTTCAAAATCATGCTAGTCCTGTTACATAGATTAATCATTGTCATATTCAGTCTAAATCACAATTATTTGAGATGTCCGCAATCATTGTGCAGTTTAAATTTCAATCATGTTTTGCCAGTTACATTATAAATATATTATGAATTTTCACAGCATTAATTAAATCTTATGGGCCTATTTATTATCGATTCAAATACGAATCCAAGTAAAAAAGCTTACTCTGTAAGTGATATAAATAAATAAATAACCATGACTGGCTTGTGCCTATGTCATATTTCAATAATGAGAAAGAAATAAGAAATCATATTTTGCATAGATTTTTCTTGCATTGATTTTTTAAAAAGTATTCTCATTCTCTTTACTGTGATTCACAGATTAATATTAATTATAACCAATCTTATTAAAAGAATGTCACAATGAAAAACAAAGCACAGTCATTACTTTCTTAAATCATGCAAAATCTAATGTCTGATTTCTTTCATATGGATTTGGGGTGAAATATGAATAAAAAAGCCACTGGCCTTCAAATAGGTTTCTTTTTGTGCACAATACAATACATTTGTAAAAATTTTGATTTTGGGGTGACCTCAATGTTTTTGTGAGATTAACTTTACAATAAAGAAGAATAGTTATATTTAAACAAGTAAAACATCAAGGTACAGAATATACTGTAAAGCATGCGCGCCACTTTTAATACTTTGATATTACAAGACAAATATATCATTTCTGCCTCATGGTAAAATGTCCATGGGTTTTTCCACACCAGAGTTGGTATGAGTTAAAAAATAATCTCCCATTTTACCTCCCCCGCTCTGACACGGTGTCTCTCATCCTCTGTGTTTCTGGTGGGAGGTAAAGTAAACTCTGGCGCTCGTTTGAAGTGTGCGAGTCGCTCAGCGTTCACCAGCTGGCCATACTGGGAGCGCTGGGTTACCGGGGTGACACAGCCGTACGAGGAAGAACTCAGTCTCTCTCTCATATGCCAGGAGAGCACAATATTAGTGTACACACTCACTAGAGAGCTCTCTACCTCCCACCCGTCCCACACACTCATTGCAGCTGCTCTTAAACATAAGGCTGATCTTACTTACAGCATAACTGTAGCTCTGTAATGAGCCCGTTTAGTGAATACTCATTACAGCTTGTCATTTCTGCATCACTGTTCATAATGCAAATAGTCCCCTGGAGCACTGTGACCTCAGGACACCCAAAAATCAATCATGCTATTGCTTACTAGGGCATTGCGTGTCTCAGGATAGAAATCATCTCCAGTTTCCTCCTAAATATTGCAGATCATTTTTTAATTGTGGAAAAAAAAAGTTTCAGATTTTGCATAGTCAATGTTGCTTGGGGTTGTATTATTTTTTGTTGCATACATTTCTTGATGCTTTTTGAGGGTATGCCACCCAATATGTCCATTATGTAATCGAACTGAATGACTTCTACCAAGTGAGAGATGAATTTGCACCAACATAGAGTTGATTTTTATCTGATGTAAACTACGTTATACATGATTTTTTTCTCTAATGCTATTTCATGCATTCTGACTTGTTTACACAGTTAAAGAGTTGATTCTCATGCTAAACATGGCCAAAATTTCAAAAGACGAGTTGGACGTATGATGGAGTATTTCTGTGCCAAATACACTCCTTCAGGATTCGAACAAGTTTCAGAACGTTTTTATTTAGAAAGTATGGCCCCTTATGATGTCATAAGGATGGAATTCCTTGTATGGGCACTTCTCCCAGATGAGCGAGCGCACACATCAACCAGAGCAAGAGCGCGTTCATTAATGAGCGTCGCTCTGGTTATGGGAGCCGTCGGCAGCGCTGGCATTTTGTTTTTAGACAACGAAATCAACAATGTCACTAAAGAAGTGTTTTCTGTTTGTGAGGGAAAGATAACCTTGTTCAGCTTTCCAAATAACCCAGCATTAAGGAAACAGTGGATGCAGTTTGTTTTCCTGAGCAGCAACAGAGTTCTGCAAGTGTGTTTGTTTGTTCCCGGTCATGAGTCGGAGTAAAAACCGCATTAATGTCTGTGTTTTGATTGCAATATAAGGGCATTTAATGTAAACAACACAAATGTATATTGAATAGAAAGTTATCCAGGGATAATGCCACGGTGTGTGTGTGTGTGTGTGTGTGCCTGTGACTCTTTAGCTCCGCCCACTGCACACCTCCACAAGTACGGCTGTTTTCGGGAAAGAATCAGTACAGTGATTCTTCTGTATTTTATAAATATAATAAAACTAAAGACTCTTTGGAGATATGAAGGATGCAATACTACTCTGTAGGTACACAAAATTAACATGAGATTGACAGAAACTGTGTGTTATGACTAGACTGGGACTGGTTAAACCCAGCCTGATCTGCCGGCAATTTGATTTCGCCCTGCAACCTGTGCATTCATAACCAATCACAGACTGGCTTATCCACCTGGCGCGCTATTGGCGGGTTAACATGATGACGGATAGAGAAGCGATGGGTCGTTGATCACGTCTCTTGTGGTCTGATTGGTTGGAGGACTATCCAATTGCGTACAGAGTCATTTGAATTATGCCCATTGATCACGCCTCTTGTGCAGTAGAAAATGCAGTGCAGACTCCCCAGACCAATGTTCAATCTTAAATTGAGCTGGTCTGGTGATAGCCAGACAATGTTATGACCCCTTAAAAAAATGCCTGGATAATCAAGTGAACCTGTTTACTTTGTTCCAATAAATATTCCTCTTGAAATATTACAATGTAAAAGTTAATCTTACGTTTACTCATAAAAGTAAGTAAAAAGACATGCTAACCATCTGCTGATGCTAAATATTTTGCAATTATACTAAAAGGCCTTTTAATTGATAAAAAAGGATAAACTGTCAATTAGATTTGTATGCTACGGGTTTTGATCATTTATATTTAAAGGCTGATATTTATTTTGCTCTTCTAAATGAACAGTTACATTTTTAATAGATGCACTTGATAAAACCCATGCCAATGATGATTAATAACGGTCACTGGTGTGGAGAATGGATTCTCCCCCTCTTTTCTAAAAGCCTATCATGAGTCTCTGATCTATAGATCTGATTTATCCTCCTGCTCTTGGATTGAGAGCTATAGCTCTTTCCCCTCCAGTCAGCATCATCTGATGCCTGTCTGGACGGTTTTGCTGTCAGAGCCATTAAAGTTGAAATAAATCTTTGTCCTAATGAGTGGGTGTGCCCGTGGCGCTTATTCATTGCCAGTTGGAGACGAGCTGTCTGTCATATCTATAGCCCTCCCTTGGGAATAGACGCTTTAAAGCAAGCATGCATTTCTGTATCCTATTTTTCCAAACCAGAAAGCCCAAGAAACCCAACGTTAAATGGTGTTTACATTCCAGTGTGAAGGGAAGGAGTGTATCTTTATTTCAGAGCTGGGACTCTGGAGAATGTAGCTTTGTGCACAGAGTTTCTGGAGGGTCGCTGCATCGACACGTGTTTTTTCCCAGGCTTGGTATGCCGTGTTCAAAGGTGTGGGGTTAGTTCATGCTAATCCCCCACTCATGACTTTCCACCATCGTTCTCACAGCGCATGTACAGTGCACATCCCTGTACCATGCTAATGCATTCCTGTAGCTTTGACTGTACAGCGTGGCACTAGCAACACAACGTTTCAATGCATGACCTGATCAAATCTATACCTTGAATGCAATTGAAGTCGCTTTGCTGAATAAAAGCATCTGCCAAATGCATAAATGTAATTCAGACCCAGAGTGTTTAAATTAGACATGCGCAAAAATTGCGATTTAATGTTTGCTTGGTGTAGGGCTGCAGTTAACTATAACTACAACTAAAAAACATTTCTGTTAACTGAAATAAAGCCAAAATAAAATATGAATATATTCATATTTTAAATATTAAGTTATTATTCATTGTCGAGAAGTTACAGTACAACTGTGAAATTTCATACTAATATATAATTTTTTGCTAATATACTAATACTGATGTCTTAATTTATTCATTTTCAAATGTTGAACCTTGGAGCTTTTACTTTGGCGATAAAACGCAGGGAGCCCGTAAAGCCCTGGGTATACTTCAATTTCCGCGTATTTGACCATAGACTGTGAAAAAATATGGATGTAGTGTCCGTTACGTCACCCATAGGATTCTGCAGAGCAGTTTTGAAGTGTAAAGTAGAGTCGAGCTGGCCATTGCCATCTTAGCAGCAGGTCATCGTGCTTCACTCCCGGATAACAGAAAATAGGCAAAGAGGCGGGACGTGGGCGGAGCTGAGGTGACTCGCTGACTAACAGACAGCGGATAAATGGCTACCCACCTGCCACTCAAAGTGGCCACACCCTTAATTATGCGTAACTTTAAGGCTTTATATAATGTAAAGGAATGAGTTATAAAAAAATTCACCCCCCTCACAGTTATCATGAAGGGCAAAATTAGCCATTTAGACCAAAACCACAATTTGTACCAGGCTGTAAACATGTTTTTTTTCTGCTGTAAAGTTGGGCATTTTAACATGGAGCTCTTCGGGAGCCTGTCCCTAGTGGCCAGTCGATGAACTGCAGTTTAAGTCGCTTCCGTATTGGCTTCAAAAGAAACCGCGGGAGGTTGGCGCTTGGTATAGACGCGTCTCACATGCAGTCGTGTCCGCACAGCTTTCAAAGTATACTCAACCGCGAATAAACTCGGATGGCCGAGTTCGACACATGCGCAGTACAATTGTTGTGACCCATCTAACTTTCTGGTGCATGAATGCACGTGGACGAAGTATGTGGACGCCCGCTAACCCTCCTAATGATGCAAATTAAGTCAGGCGGACGGTGCACGAACATGGATGGCCGATGAATACTTTGGGCTGAAGTCTTTTCTGTTGTTGTGTAACAGCCAGTATGTAATTGCTTCTCATTAAAAGTTAGGAAAGTTTTTGTGGAGCAGCACTTAATGTGAAAAGAGACGGTCTTGACCTGCTCGCATGACGCATATAAAATAACACTGAAACATGCCGTGCATGTACTTGTTTAATAAAACCGCAGCTTTTGCGAGTCATATCGCAATTACCGTTACATTCCGATTAATTGCAGCCCTGTCGCGCCCTGACTCGAAACACGCTAAAAAACATTTATATAGCAACACCCTGGGAACCATTCACTTTGCATAAGGCCTAGCGAGCTTAACATGCGGAACAAGCACTAAAACCTCGATAAAAAACATTTTCTCAGCAGAATAGCTGTTTATAGCCTCAAATGTTTCTTCTGAATGCCCTTTTATTTATTCAGCAGATATAAATAGATGCAGTTACGCTGGAATTTGCGACGCTGTCGTTGTCATGGCATGGCACACATTGTAATGCTACAGTTCAGTTACCTGTCAGAGCTGTATGTTTCAATTTATGTGATGGACCGCAAGTAACAAGCAAATTGGCAAGATGTTGAACCAAATTGCATGTGATGGCTTCAAATGGCTGTTAATACGAGCTCTAAAGTGCTAGTTAAGAGCGTCTCCTGACTCATTCTTTCCAGCGCGCTGTTTATACTATTAGAATTCTTTACGAATGCAGAATAACACTTCAGTGCTCCAGTGACCCCACACCGTTCCCAGAATGCAAATCCAGTTAGTCACAGATTGGCCGCCGTATGACAAGCCTCTGCAGCACCCGGAGAGGATGAGTGGGTGAGCCGAAGATGAAGAGAGAGAGATAGAAAGGCATTTTTGTGTATGAAAAATCTACCTCTGTATCCACACCCTGTGCCCTGTGGAATGCGAACATTGTGCGGGGGAGAGACACAGTGGCTTCAGTCATCGCATGGTTTGTAACACACACACACAGCCCACGAGTGTGTGTGTGTGTGTGTTTGAGGGTGATGAAGTCAGAGGAGTGCAATCTTTACCCGCAGTGGCTCCCCTGTGTTTCCAGTGAAAGTGTTTGACTTGTCGTCCATCTTTCCCTGAGGTCTCAGTATGTAGTATGCATGCCTCATGACCCCTTGCCCCTCACACTAAACATGCCTGTTTTTCTTGTTCTCTCTTACAAATAAAAATAATTAGGTCAGCGCTTATTTTGTAATAATTGATTCAGGCTTTTAGTATGATCAAAGTTCGACTTGACAAAGATAAGCATTCTTACTGTAACTAAATGATTTATAAAAGGGATGCACCGTAATTCCAGCCTGCCCAAAATGATCGGTTCACACCATAAGAACTGAAGAAGAGAGAAATGAGAGAGAAAATAAAGTATCATCAACTCAACATTCTCCAACTTTCATTGGTTACAATGCAGCATACATACATCTACATGCAACCAATTTGATCAAATATGCACCAGTCTTAGGGTATTTTCACACTTGGGGCACTATTTTAACCATCTAAGCACGTGGTCTAAAGCATGCGGCGTAAGTGCTCTTAGGGCGTGTCAGAATCCACTTTTGCTAGTTTACAGACTGTGAAAATGGTTGGCGTTCCTGGTGGATGTTCAAAAAAGGGTTGTACCTAGTTTCTTGGGTGATTTTTGGGCGATATAAACCAATCAGAGTCTCATCTCCCATTCCCTTTAAAAGCCAGTTTTGCTTGCACCATGGCGGATTCGCTATTCACATCGCGCAATTTGCAAGTGGAAAGACTGAACGCCTCTCCTGAGAGGAATCCTTTTATTTTTAATATTTAGCATGTTTGTGTGCTGCTTCACGTCCCTGTGTGTGTAATAAGCAGAGTACATGTGTTGTGGACTCGGCTATAGGCGCATATTACTAATAGGTTCTTTAAATAACACAAAAAATACTTTGGCATTGACTTTAGAACAGGTTTTTTGTTGTCGTTTTCAGTTCCTCTAAATAGAAAATGCGCCAAACAATGCGCAGGTTTTCAGACCAGCTCGCCCATGGGTGAACAAATGGGTGCAAATGCATTTGGTATTTATACAACGCTGGATGTGAAAATGAGAACTGCTTCTGGCTGAAACTAGCAAAAAACACTTGTCGCCTAGTGCCGGGTGTATGATATGGCCCTTGATCCTTTTCAGGGGGTGGTCTGGGGGAGTACGGTTTGCAAAAAATGTCAATTATAAACACATGAGTCCAGGCTCAATTGATTTTTTCATTCGTGAATTCCAATGTAGTTTGGTCATCAGATGCCTCCGTACAAATCTGCTGTTCAACATAGCTGCTGCTTCTCTCAGATCTCTACAAATTATGTGTTCACAACGTACACTTGTTTACTGTAATTTCAGCCACTTCCCAACTGTGTAAAAGAGACGCGCCCGGGCGCCTTGCCAGTAAGAGTTTTAAGTTTTTTGATATATGCTTTAATGAACGCATACACTGAAAGGCAGCTGTCACAGCGCATGTACTAAACTGAATTCTCTGTAGCGTTTTATTTCGTTTAAAGTGTCAAAGCACATAAGGTTCACATTAACAGTTGGAAGTAGTTTTTGTAAACATCATCTGGAAGAAATTGCGTATGTGTATCATTATATTGGATCCGTGGCTGTGCATTACTGGAGTTGTTAAAGGGACCGGAGCCTAACATAGCATGCAGTGACGAATATGCAGTTTTATTTTTTAATTTGATTATTCCATTTCTTACTTGAATGCTGTTTTAGGTATACTATACTACTGTACCTGAAACATTTAAAGCAGTTTATTTTATTTGCATCTTTCTTGTATTAAATTTGTCCTATTGTTTTTTTTAATTCTCTGCTGCCTTCTGCAATGAAAAAAACAAATCAACGAAAACAATAAATGTTATTTACAAAGGTAGATGTGTGATGGTGCGAGGATATGGATGTAGTATTGCAACAAAATGTATATTTTTGTGCAAAAGACTAAATAGGGCAAATTAGCATGATAGTGCAATTCCATTAAAGTGCCGATGGGAGTGGAAAATTCTGCACGTGATCTTCTGACGACACAAAAATGTATGAACACCGATGCAGCTGTGTTAATTTCCATAATGACCAATGCAATCTACCCATTAACGTCTGGTTTAAGACCACTGTTTTTTGGGGCAGTAAATAATGGCACAAACATCGGTAAATTGACAAGCGCAAACCTTAGTAAATCACCTTGCGTGATTCATTTAAATACTCTCCTCCCATAAATTTGCACCTGAAAGGGAAACTTCAACAAATGCATTTGCAATAAGGTCAACCGCAAAAATAACCCTTTACTCGCCTTTTCAGCACTAATTTATCACTGCGTGTTTTTCGTAAATCCTGACAGTAGTTTTTAACGCCAAAAGAGGGTTTGTCCTGGGCTGGCGCAAGATGCAAGTTAGTAAATCTAGAGTTAAGCTCATTCCACAGCTTTTGAAGCAATGTCATTTCACAAAATAATAATCTTTACAAACAAATATCTTGGTTGGCACGTTCAGCATAAGTAAAGGGGATTACATTTTGAAGGCCATAGGGTCAGCCTTCAAACACTGAACTGGACTAGTTTCAAAAAGCAACAGTATGAACACTGATATCTGAGAATCTGAAAAAAGGATCTGAGTCCACTTTTAGGGACAGGGACAGTGTGAACAAAGATAACTGGGTTCTTTTTCACTTGGTCCACTTAAAGGAGTTTGAGTTAGTTTTTTTAAAAAGAGGATTCAAGTGTGAAACACCCGTAGGCCTGTGAGACTCGTCCAGGTAGAGCTGTGATACTGACTTCTTAAATTTGAGTCATGTGATCTTTGTGAGTTGAGCTTGGTGCTGTAATGACTCGCTTTGAGGCTGACTCATGCTCGTGGTTTAGCAGGGTATTGCTGGCTAGTCATGACCTCGCTCATTACGTGGGGTGATAATTGCCCAAACATGCAGTAGGAATGATTGAATCTCGACGTGCCGCTGCTAATCTGTCTCATACGGAGAGCCAGAGATGGTGTGCGCTCTGGTGCGTTTGTCATAGGCGTTTTGACTTGAAATTTGCAGTGGGTCTCCTAAGTGCAGTCATAATTTAACACACTATTAAATCTCATTCGCAGTTGTTCAAACATGCCTAATCACTGAATGTTTTCGAGAGCGTTTGCATGGATGATTGTTAAACTGATGGAATGTGAGCAGTACGTGTGCTGTGGTCACATGACCTCCACATACCTGTGCAGGTGGGACACATTCGGGCCGGTGCATTCGGGCAAATTCCCTCCACGCTACGCCCTAAATACTTCACTCATTAAATATAGAAGAAATACTGAGCGCTGCAGTGCTGACTGTTAATTTTGCATAAAGGAGGTGTGACGTATAACAAGGTTCCAGACTGTGGAGATTGACTTTTGTAGCCTGAGCGAGTGTAAAAATTTGTTTTTAGTGTGTGTAGCTTACTAAATCAATTTCACCATGCATAATGAGTGATAATGTGAGTGAGCGAGTGGTTTGTTTCCTGCAGGAAGATGAACTGTAAACTAGAGCAGAGCTTTACTGGAGCTCATGAATTATTCACGTTTCATCCTCATGAGCCATAATGAACTGAGCTTTAGGTCATGCTACAAATTCTTATTTAATAGCATCTATTGCCTTTTTTTGTTAAAAAATTAGCCACAACATTAACTTTGCTATGAATGTTATAGTTTTGGGGCATAATTATTGATCACGTTATCCTCTCTTTGATGGATTGTTTTTGCTCCTCTTGTGTAAGTTGATTTGGATAAAGCATCTACTAAATGTGTAAAGTTGTCAGGCTTTTTAGGCCGGTATTACTTGGTATTAAGAAGCGTTTACGTCAATTACAAGTGGACGATGCTAAATAAAGACCAGGGTCTAAATCATTTTGAGCTCATCCACTTTTATCCACTTCCAGAGGTAGTCAACAACATATTGGACCGAATTGGCTGATTTCCTAGTGTAGATGCTCATGTGGTCTAATGCGCTCGAACAGCCGCAAAATACCGTCTGCTCTCCGCCTACTGACGCAATGCGTAAACATTATGGGATGTGCGCTAGCCAGACGGGATTTAAACTTTGTCGGCTGAAGACCCAAGTTTGTTTTGAATGTACCAAACACCATTCCTGATTTCTAACACAGCGTTCGGCAAGGTCTTACGGCTGTCAGAGCAGAAAGGAAAGCTGCTCTCCTTATGTCTCCTGGCGCATTTATTATGTAAATTGCACAAGCTTATTTCATCCACTACAACGAAAGATCTGAAAAAGCCCACACATTTACCCGCCCATAGACCCTCACCTCGAAGAAATCAGGACAGAAGTGGTGGAAAGTGGATAAAAGAGACACCAGGTGTTTACCGGAATGTGTCTCCCTCGTCTACTTGTGATCCGATTGACCAAAACGCATCTTAATACCTGGCATAAACAGGGCCTTTTTAAAAGATGTTGCATTCAGTCCAGTAGTTTTTGAATGCAAGAGCACGCCTTAGTAAAAGTCTCCCAAGAAATGCATCTGAGACTCCGTAGGAGCAATGCCAGAGATGCCAGAGATGTGGAGGAATGGCTCTGTGCTTCATTCACCGAACATTATAGAATATGCATGATAACAAAATGAGTTCCTAAGTTTGTTTTCTGTTTTTGCCTCCACAGGAAGCTGATCTCTCTCCCTCACGCACGCAGGCATGCTGGAAGTGCGATGTTGAGCTGTGACGGCAGTGTGTGACAAGCAGAACCGTTGATGGCTGGATGTAGGTGAGCATTGGAGCGCTCTCTGCTGGACGATCACAGTAAACACACATCTACACAAATGGGAAAGATCGATGTTTTGGTTTTACCAACCTCCAAATAAACTACAGCATTGCAAACACAAGACTGTGTGATGTTTCTGAAATGTGTTTATTTTCTCTCTTCATATCTCCCTGACTGTTTCTCTCTGCACATCTTTTCTTTCGTGCAGGGGTCCAATGGTGTGTTAAAGCGCCATGATGGAAGTGCGATGTTGAGCTGTCGAGATCATCTGACAACCATCACAACAAATTTAAGGTGAGCAATGGAACGGTCTTAAGGTGTATGTCTGGCACACATGTACTTCCAATGTAACAGAAAGTAAAGTTCATGTATTTGTTACATACCAAATCATTAAAGGCTCTAATAAGAAATTAAATCAGTGTTCTCAGGGGATCAGAGACTGTGACTTCCAAGATGCCTCTGTGTGTCTGTCTGTGGTGTGTCTTTGAAGAACATCTGTGTTCTACTGGGGGTGTCTGTACTACCAGGAAAGTAAAGTTCATGTTTAAATACATCCAAATCATTAAAGGCTCTAATAAGAAATTAAATCAGTGTTCTCAGGGGATCAGAGACTGTTCTTACTTTGCACAAGATGCCTCTGTGTGTGTCTGTGGAAGAACATCTGTGTTTACTGAGGCCAGATTCTTACTATGCCATATACATGTACTACCAGGCAAAAGTTCGGACACCCATATATATTGTGTATAGTTCACCCAAAATGAAAATTACTGTGCGAGTTACAGAGTTTTAGTTTCAGTACTACATAACTACTATATATAATGTTGAATATGTAAAATATTGCTATGGGGGAATATTTGTGCATCCTGATAATGCCAAGTTTCCAGTAAAAAGTGGCCTACATTATTTTAAATATATCTAATCAGTGACAAAGTGCAAGCATATTCGTCTGAAATAATTTAATATTTTCAGCTTCAGAATCATGAATATGCATTGGGTTACCAGCACCAAATCCAAGCCTATTTATTTCTACCTCCAATGTAATACCAAATTTTGCATTTTAATCAACAGCACATTTTTTGTAAACCTTTTACCATGTCTTTGCGTATCGCAATAATATCGTATTGTGAGATCAGTATTGCGATATGTATCAAATCGTGACATGAGATTATCGTTACACCCCTTTCATTTATGTACTTTTTTTATAATAAATGACTTGCAGTTTAGAAGTGTTCAGATGCTGAAGATGGTGTGTTCGTGTGTGTGTTGAAGGTGATAAACGTGGATGATGATGGTAATGAGCTGGGCTCGGGCGTGATGGAGTTAACGGAGGAAGAGCTCATTCTGCACACGCGCAAACGAGAAGCGGTTAAGTGGCCCTACCTCTGCCTGCGTCGATATGGCTACGACTCCAACCTCTTCTCCTTTGAGAGCGGCCGGCGCTGCCAAACCGGTCAAGGTGAGACTCATGCGCTAACTTAGGCCCCATTTACACTGCATGGTACAAGGTCGGATATTCCCCTGTCAATGCAAGTCATACATCATTGAAAAAAAGTGACATTTTCACGGCTGAAACATTTCGCGGTACAGATATCTATAACAAATCAAACATTTTTATTTGACTAGCAGAGTATTCATTTTTGTTTGTGTTAAATAAGAGGCGATCTGGAGCAGAAATGTGTTGTGGAGTCCCGTTGTGGAGACTATTCGCTCCAGTGAAATCACAAAATAAAATGTCTTTGATGTACAATTACAGATGAACACATTTAGTTTTAATGACGAAAAAAATAACTATACAATGGCAGATTCGAACTAGGGCTGGGCGATATATCGAATATTAGCGATACTATCGCAATAATTTTGACGACGGGGTAAAAATTTAAAATATTGTGAATATCGAATATTTTAAATTCAACATGCAAACTTTCCCAAATAACATTACCAGATAACGCAGAGGTCTGCTTCCACCATTCACTAAACATCGGAAGCAGAAGAGTTAAATATATACGCCCAGCGTATGAAAAAGAAAGCAACAGAAACATCGCGCATGAGAGAAATAGCGCAGCGCGGGACGTGCTCGCGCTGCCGGACTCTGACCGGAAGCGCGCGCACACGCCTTTCAGACAACATGCGATCGGGATTCAGTTCCTTCATGGATTATTGGGTTTCAGTGGTCTAACAGATGTAAAAATGCACGTGCTGGCAAGTATTCAGGTAAACACAGTAATGTATGTCTTTAGTGAACGTACCACTGATCTATATAATTTAAATAGATCAGTGGAACGTACAGAGAGTTGAGTGAGAAATCGTGTGTTACAATGAATTTGGTCCGTGCAGCTCTTAAAGGGCCGGAGCTCATATTCTGTGTGATTTAATGTTCATCAAACAACAACGAAAATTAGAAAACCACCCCATGCTTGGCTAAACAACTTTAATATATTTATTAAGAATCAGTGTAGCCTATGGTTAATTTGTATAATTAAGACTGAGCAGTTTATATATATATATATATATATATATAAACTGCTCAGTCTTAATTATATAAATTAACCATAGGCTACACTGATTCTACACTGATATATATTTGATTTTTGATTTATTTCTTGACTTGCAGCTGTTAAATAGACCCACTGTATGTGAAAATAAAGCACTGTTTTACTTCTTTTACTTATGTTTTTTTTTTAAAGATCAAATTAAAAATCTATATTGTAATTATAAAAGTACATTTCAAAAAATATTAAATTACTCGTATCATGATTTAAGATTTTGGTCATCCCAACCCGTTACCAGTAAACGTAAACATTTTCTATTTAATTTGGTTCTAAATAGTTTTTGTTGTTTTAATGGGGGCAAAAGAAAATATTTTTTTAAATTTAATTGCAAACAGAGATATATATCGAATATCGTCAAAATTGTGAAAATATCGAGTTATATATTTTTTTTGGATATCGCCCAGCCCTAATTCGAACCAAGAACCAAAAAAATACAGTCAAAAATTCAGAATTGGGCATTGAGACCTGCAGTGTAAATGTTGCCTTAGTCTCTCTCCATCAGATCTGCTTTTACTGTATGACTGATATGTGTTGCTAAATTCCTTCTTCACTCTTCAGGGATATTCGCATTCAAATGTGCACGGGCCGAGGAGATCTTTAACATGCTGCAGGACATCATGCACAACAACAGCATCAGTGTTGTGGAGGAACCTGTGCTGGAGCCTGAGCTTCCAGTGACGCCACACACTCCCACCAGTAAGAATAGACACACTTTCAGCCATCACATTCATATTGGACTATCTTACTAACTCCTCGATCGCTCTCTTTACAGCTCCAGGTTACCAGGTCCCAACAGTAGCCAATGGAATTGGCCGTTACCCATCATTTGGTGACGCGTCCTCACGCCCTTCGAGTCGCCATCCTTCAGTGGGCAGCACTAGGTTACCATCAGTAGGGGAGGAATCAACACACCCACTGCTGCTCAATGATGAAACGGTACACAGACGCAATATAGTGTTAAACATATTGATAATGAAATATCTGAAACACTTCCAATACTCATTTTCCACTGAATATACACGATACCAGCTGCACTTTCTCGCTTGCTCATCTCTCTGTCAGCGAGCTCCCCTAACTCACTCGTTTCATTTGCTCCGGATGAATATTGTTGGTGTTACAGGGCTTGAATTTTAAAGGGCACCTAATTATGCCACTTTTTACAATATGTAATATAAGTCTCAGGTGTCCCCAGAGTGTGCCTGTGAAGTTTTAGATCAAAATTCCTAACAGATTCATTTAATATATCATGTTGAAAATGGCAATTTTGGGGTTGAAGAAAAATGAGCTGTTCAGTGTGTGTTTCCCCTTAAATGCAAATGAGCTGCTGCTCCCCACCCAGAGGGCGGAGCCTACACAGCACGTAACCACCAGAACACCCGAATGAAAACTGAAACATGATATCTGTGTTTTGATGATCATATCTATCGCGGACACGTTCATGTGACATAGCAGTTCTTCATCATCATGAAATATTATCATCTGCATGCGTTTTCAAGCCTTATCGATATCAACTTAAACACACACACATGCCCCTGTCATATGTGCACAGAGCTGGATATCAGCACATCCGTGAGTAGTCATTAAACTAGTTCTCTTGCATATGTTATTGCGATTAAACTGCCAAATGCTCACAAGGTAATGAACAGTTGGTTGTGCCTGTGCACGTATGCAGTTACAGAAATCTCGAGTGTATATTAGATCCATCTGTCTAATGTTACTTAAGTGAAGCGGTTTAATACAGTATGTACAGCTCTATCTGCTCTTAATATGAACCGAACAACAGAATATCACTCCATGCTCTTGACTGACTGAACTTTAGTAGCTCTAATAAGAACACAGTTCTTACTTTAATGTTGCTGTTAATGCTCTGGTGAGGAGATAAACATGGATGACTGTGTACAGACACCCAGGGGACACTGCTTATGATTTATGGGGATTAAAAAAAAATGAGTGGGTGGATTTTTACCATTATAGGATGGTTGTGTACACACACTGCCAACACACATTTATGTTCAAACACCTTATAAAAGTGAATTTTGCATAATAGCGCATCATTTTACTCATTTCTGTAGATTTTGTGCTCACACCCAAAGTCACACCCACACATAAAGTCGCCTCTCAGTACTAAATTGAGTTATTTTTCTGCTGCTTGTTGCACTTAAACAGTCAAATACACACAAAATAGAGTCAAAATGCCGATCTTGGCGAGTATCTTGGTTGAGAAAGAAAATGCGTGTGCAACAGTATAATGGATCTGTGTGTCAGGTTTTAAAGTGACAGCAACTTAATATACCTGCTGCCAAATTGTGAGATATTAAAAATATCGATATGAAAGTTTTTCCCTGATAGCCAGTGGCTGGTGAGCAAAAATGTCAAGCCCTGTATATATATGTACAAGCACTCCTCACATTTATAAGAGAACATATTATAAGAAAACGTTAAACTCTAGTTCATGTTTTTCTTTTCCTGATGAATGTGCTGTCTGTGCAGGTGCACACTTACGTCAACACGACGGGTCTACAAGAGGAACGGCGCTGTCGTAGCAGTGGCCACGCCCCTCTGGAGCTCAGGACGTCCAATCCAGAGAGTGCACTCCCAACGGCAGCCAATGAGATTGAGCCGCATGTGGTTTTGGAGTCAGAGGGTGTAAAGTTTGTTTTAGGCCCTACGCCTATCCAGAGACAGATGCTGCTCAAGGAGAGACCGCAAGAGCTCAGCGAGCAGGACGCAGGAGTGGTCGGCTCTAGTGCAGATAACGCCACTTCTCCTACAAAGACTGTGAATGGCAGCACGGGTCCTGCGACAGACTGTGACACCGGTTACGATAGCGACGAGCGCAAGGAGACGCCCCACGAGCAGCAAAATGGCGTGGCACCACCCATCAGCTCTGGAGTGAGACGCAACAGACCTCCTGTGCCGCTTCCCGACGCCCACAACGCCAATAACTCAGCCCAACGGCGGACTGCGCTGCTCAACTACGAGAACCTGCCGGCGCTGCCGCCCGTCTGGGAGACCCGCAAACCCAACAGCGAGGCAGAGGACGAGGACGATCTCAAGTCGCCCTCTCTGAACGGCTTCCATTCCCTCGATCCCCAACACAATTACGTCAACACGGAGAATGTCACGGTGCCGCTCAGCGCGCACAAACTCCACTGCTCCAGCACTCAGCCCACCGTGTTCAACTTTGACCTCCGAAGGCTCGGGGTGGGCGACCCGCTCCGGCAGCTTAACTACATTGAGGTGGAGATGGACAAAGTGTCGGACTCAAGTGGACCTCACACCCCGAAAACGCCCACCACGCCCTTACCGCCCACCCCCACGCGCCGGACAGAGCTGTACGCTGTCATCGACATCGAGCGCACGGCTGCCATGTCCAGCTTGCAGAAAGCACAGCCACGGGATGACGGCACATCCAGGAAAACTCGACACAACAGCACCGACCTGCCCATGTGACCCGACCAGCACTGATCCAGCAACTCAGTCGGTTAACTCCTCGCAGAATGCACGAGTTTATCTCACGGAAACCTGTCAGGTCACATTTCGCTGTGAAATCTAAAGAAATAATCACATTTAATCACATACACATATATGCACTAATGTTCTTCTTATGCTCACCAAAGCAGCATTTATTTGATCAAAAATACAGTAACACTTTTGAAATATTACAATTTAAAAGAACCATTTTCAATGTGAATATATTTTAAAATGTAATTTATTGGATGAATTTTCAGCATCATTACTCCAGTCTTCAATGTCACCTTCAGAAATCATTCCAAGATGCTGCTCAAGAAACATTCCACAAAAATATTAAGCAGCAAAAACATTGATAATAGCTATAATGAAACCAATGAAAAATGGCTATAATTAAGCACCTAATTATTAGAATGATTTCTGAAGGATCATGTGACTCTGGAGTAATGATGCTGAAAATGCAGCTTTGATCACAGGAATAAATAATATTTTAAATGATATTCAAATAGAAATTGTAATATCTCAGAATAAATGGTTTAAAGGTTTATAATTTTTGTCAAAGCCTGTATTAATTGAACTCTAAAGTTGCTCAAATCATAATTTTTCAGTCATTTTATGATTGTTTAAAGTTGAAGTTGTTTTTTTCAACTGTTGATTCCAATTATTATTTTTAGAAGAATTTAAAGCGTATTAATAAGTATTATTAGAGCTGATCTCCCCCTCCTCCCCACAAACCCCGGTAGGACTTTATTGGATGATAATGAGCTAAATGTGCTTGAAAATAATGTCACAATGCAGAATATCTTCTGAAATGGTAAACAACCTTCATTTTGGTAATGCAAAATATAGATTTCTTTTGATTTGGGATGAAATCTGACCTGGGCGTGAGGTTTTGTGAGATTCACTCAGTTTAAGTATATGTGCTAGATTGTTTTGTACTGATCTGTGGCGGAAGAACGCAGGTCTGAAACCGGTACAGATGAGGAAACACTAAATCTTTACCAGACCTCATTCACCAATGCTGTGATGTTTTTCTCTCCTTTTCAAAAATATCCAAGTGTTCGAGATCCGTCTTTTTTTGTGGTTACTTTGTCGATGTAAGTCACTCATTTTGCACTTGAGAGCAATAAAAGATGCTCGCTACGGTATTCTAGATTCACATGGTTCACTGCAGTCACTTTAAACACTCGCTCTCACGCCCTTCTGCTAGCGTGATCCCAAATGAGAGCGCAAGTGTGTGCGTGTGTGTTTTTAGCTGTACTCTCGCGTCTGTCGACCAAAGACACGCTCCGCCACACCGCCGGATAGACTCCAGTGTGTCTGAGCGCCTCTTTTTCCATTCTCCCGGCTCTCAGTTGCTGAGAAACCCTGATATTTGACGAGTGTTTGCCGCTACAGGTGGTTTAAAAGGGTTTTCATGGGTACAAAAATGGACGATTACCTTTTGTTGTTTATTATTGGAAGCGGATTAAACCTTGGCCTATTTTCCCCTGAACTTAAAACAAGCCTTAAAATAAAATGTTATATTTTTCTTTGACAGGTTGCATTTAATTCAATTATTGCACAATATTGGTATATAAAACATATTTTATATATTGCATATATTAGCTCATTAAAAAAAACATTTCTTAAAATAATAATCATTTAAATATTTACCTATGACAGTTTACCTTTTTTTAAATTATTGGCCGATATTTACCCCCAACTTAAACGTGCTTCTTAAAATAATAATAATATTTTACATATGTTTCTAAGAAATTTTAAAATCCCAATAATTGGCCAATATTAGAAGCAGACAAAATCAGGGCTTATTTTCTCCTAAACTCAATCAGATTTCTTAATTTTATAATTATAATTATATAAATAATTATAATTATTATATTTTCCTTTTTGTTTAGTTTTTTTTCAATTATTGGTCAGTAATGGAAGTAGATAACTCCATGGCTTTACACTCTAAAACATGCTGGGTTAAAAGAACCCAAGTTGGGTTGAAAATGGA
Organism: Gobiocypris rarus; assembly: GCA_023029165.1. NCBI lineage: Eukaryota > Metazoa > Chordata > Actinopteri > Cypriniformes > Gobionidae > Gobiocypris > Gobiocypris rarus. Next base: position 27,837,080 of record CM040923.1, read on the forward strand.
CAAACCCAGCAATTGGGTTGTTTTAACCCAGTGAACAGGTTGTTATAGCCCAACGGTTGGGTTGTTTTAACCCAGTGAACAGGTTGTTATAGCGGTTGGGTTGTTTTAACCCAGTGAACAGGTTGTTTTAACCCAACGGTTGGGTTGTTTTAACCCAGTGAACAGGTTGTTATAGCCCAACGGTTGGGTTGTTTTAACCCAGTGAACAGGTTGTTTTAGCCCAACGGTTGGGTTGTTTTAACCCAGTGAGCAGGTTGTTTTTAGCCCAAGCGGTTGGGTTGTTTTAACCCAGTGAACGGGTTGTTTTAGCCCAACGGTTGGGTTGTTTTAACCCAGTGAACGGGTTGTTTTAGCCCAACGGTTGGGTTGTTTTAACCCAGTGAACAGGTTGTTTTAGCCCAACGGTTGGGTTGTTTTAACCCAGTGAACAGGTTGTTTTAACCCAACGGTTGGGTTGTTTTAACCCAGTGAGCGGGTTGTTTTTATTGGGTTGTTTTAACCCAGTGAACGGGTTGTTTTAAGCCCAGCGGTTGGGTTGTTTTAACCCAGTGAAGCGGGTTGTTTTAACCCAGTGAACGGGTTGTTTTAACCCAACGGTTGGGTTGTTTTAACCCAACGGTTGGGTTGTTTTAACCCAACGGGTTGTTTTAACCCAGTGAGCGGGTTGTTTTAGCCCAGCGGTTGGGTTGTTTTAACCCAGTTGGGTTGTTTTAACCCAACGGTTGGGTTGTTTTAACCCAGTGAGCGGGTTGTTTTGCCAAGCGGTTGGGTTGTTTTAACAGTGAACAGGTTGTTTTAGCCCAACGGTTGGGTTGTTTTAACCCAGTGAACGGGTTGTTTTAACCCAACGGTTGGGTTGTTTTAACCCAGTGAACGGGTTGTTTTAGCCCAACGGTTGGGTTGTTTTAACCCAGTGAACAGGTTGTTTTAACCCAACGGTTGGGTTGTTTTAACCCAGTGAACGGGTTGTTTTAACCCAACGGTTGGGTTGTTTTAACCCAGTGAACGGGTTGTTTTAACCCAGTGAACAGGTTGTTTTAGCCCAACGGTTGGGTTGTTTTAACCCAGTGAACAGGTTGTTTTAGCCCAACGGTTGGGTTGTTTTAGCAGTTTGAGCGGGTTGTTTTAACCCAACAGTTGGGTTAAATGTTTGCTTAAAACAGCCCAATCGCTGGGTTAAAACAACCCAACTCAGCATTTTTTCGAGTGTGTATAACTGCCTATATGGCATGTTACACACATTCAAATATCACATTTTACACAAAAAAATAATTTTTAAATATCCAAAAAAAAAAAAATTTATTCATAATATAAAAACAACTTTCATGAATTAAATCCGTACGTCCCTCTCAAACACTCGGATGTATTGACGACTGTTGGCGTGAGATTTGGGTGAGAAGCTCATCACTATAGGCCTGATTTCTTCAAGTATTTCACAAACACATCAGTGTTGTAAATCGTGCGGTGTGGTCGATCACAAACACACTTCAGGTCGTCTCGTGCATCACGCTGTTTCAGAAGGACCTGGAGGATTGTGCGGTGCTGCAAATGTGTGTCTTAGCGGCAAACGTGATTGTATGGCTCGTCTGAATGCACTCGAATGTTCTTAAGGGTTTCCAAACAAAAGACTAGTCTGTTTACGACGAGTGGAGCAGGTGGAGGACTGTGCTAGACATCCGGTTTATGTAAAGTTTCTATTGTAAAGTTTATTGCATTATTATCATGCTATTTTCTACCTTTTTGAGAGTGTGTGCAAATATAGGAACGTTCACATGTACAAAAAAAATGACATTCAGTAGTTTTAGCAAACAAATGAGTGCTAATGAAATAACTGTATAAATCAAGATCATTTGCCAAATCTGAGGAACTGAATGATTGTCGGGATCTTTCAGGAAAGATGTGTGTGTGTGTGTGTGTGTGTGTGTGTGTGTGTGTGTGTGTGTGTGTGTGGTTACATTCCTATGCGAGTATTTCACAATTACGGACGTTGTACTGAAACTAGTTTTGATATTTGCATTTGATATATTGGGTATTGATATCAGTTTAGTCAAATGTTTTTGTTTTTAAATACTTAACTTAGTTACTTAAAAATTACATCTATTACTTTGCCATCAGTGCCAACTCTATTTTTGTAGCATGGCAAAAAAATCATTAAAAAACAAAACAAAATGAAACTCTTTCTGAGTGTCTCCATCAGTTTCATCTCAAATGCTGAAATTCAAGATGTTGTGCATTGGAAGAGCTTCCATTTGATGCTTTTTAGCAACAGAACTGTCTGATTTATGTGAAAACATCAATATGAAGACGCCATCTCTCTCTTCTGGGATGGAGTTTATATTTACACACTTCGTTACAGATGCATTGACTTTCCAAGCTAATGTAATCCAATGCTTTTTTTGTTCTTGCAGTGTGACAAGCATATTTCCAGAGAACAAATACTCAATGTCAGAAACCCAATTACACACGGCCCAAGACACAAGTTTGATAATATGAGATCTGTACTGTAGTCTAATAAATGAGGTATTGGGGCCAAATCTTTGTCAAAATGACAAAAACTGCATGCAAAAGCCAAAAAGCTCATGATTACAAATTCAGTGCTGAACATCGAGCAGAAACTGTGGATAGTTTCAGCGCTGACCACCAGAGGGCAGTATGACACACCAAATCAAATGATAATGGTTTACATGTGTCAAGTGTTATCAAGCACTGGGATTTATTCCCATCTATATTCTACATACACACACACACACACACACCGATCAGGCATAACATCATGACCACTGACAGGTGAAGTGATAACACTGATGATCTCTTCATCATGGCTCCTGTTAGTGGGTGGGATATATAAGGCAGCAAGTGAATATTTTGTCTTCAAAGTTGAAGTGTTAGAAGCAGGAAAAATGGGCAAGCGTAAGGATTTGAGCGAGTTTGACAAGGGCCAAATTGTGATGGCTAGGCGACTGGGTCAGAGCATCTCCAAAACTGCAGCTCTTGTGGGGTGTTCCCGGTCTGCAGTGGTCAGGATCTATCAAAAGTGCTCCAAGGAAGGAACAGTGGAGAACCGGCCACAGGGTCATGGGCGGCCCAGGCTCATTGATGCACGTGGGGAGTGAAGGCTGGCCCGTGTGGTCCGATCAAACAGACGAGCTACTGGAGCTCAAATTGCTCAAGAAGTTAATGCTGGTTCTGATAGAAAGGAGTCAGAATACACAGAGCATCGCAGTTTGTTGTGTATGGGGCGGCATAGCCAGTCAGTGTGCCCATGCTGACCCCTGACCCCGCCGAAAGCACCAACAGTGGCACGTCAGCATTAGAACTGGACCACGGAGCAATGGAAGAATCTGACCAAACTGCTCTGCTCTGATTGGTCAGATGGCCCAGTCTGTTGTGATTGGTCTGCTCTGCTCTGATTGGTCAGATGGCCCAGTCTGTTGTGATTGGTCTGCTCTGCTCTGATTGGTCAGATTCCCTTGTCATGTTTTCTTTTACATCACGTGGATGGCTGGGGAACACATGGCACCAGGATGCACTATACGAAGAAGGCAAGCCGGCTGAGGCATTGTAATGCTCCTGCCACAAAGCAAAAATGGTTCAGGAATGGTTTGAGGAGCACAACAACGAGTTTGAGGCGTTGACTTGGCCTCCAAATTCCCCAGATCTCAATCCAATCGAGCATCTGTGGGATGTGCTGAACAAACAAGTCTGATCCATGGAGGCCCCCCCTCGCAACTTACAGGACTTAAAGGATCTGCTGCTAACATCTTGGTGCCAGATACCACTGCACACCTCCAGGGGTCTAGTGGAGTCCATGCCTCGACGGGTCAGGGCTGTTTTGGAAGCAAAAGGGGGAACAACACAATATTAGGATATATCATGTTATGCCTGATTAGTGTATATTTATAAAATTGGCCTGATTTAGCATTTTATTCCTTAAATGCACAGACCCTGTTGACAGTATTTTCTGATTTATGGCGTAATAAAAAAAACTATGTCAACAAAATTAAACAAGTATTATAAACCTGGTATTATCTAATGTTTAATTCTGGAAATTGTATTCAAATTATTGCATGTTTAATTAGATGCTGTATTTACATATTTCAACATAACATTTCAGCAAACTTTTAATACAGAACAATTGCCTTAATGTGATTAATTAACCAGATAGGTATAGTGATATATCTATTAAACACTTGTTTTCTCTTTTTTTTTATTTTTTACCTGTAATGGTTAAGAAACACTTTTGATTGGTCTACTCTGCTCTGATTGGTCAGATGGCTCAGTCTGTTGTGATTGGTCAGCTCTGATTGGTCAGATGGCTCAGTCTGTTGTGATTGGTCTGCTCTGCTCTGATTGGTCAGATGGCCCAGTCTGTTGTGATTGGTCTGCTCTGCTCTGATTGGTCAGATGGCTCAGTCTGTTGTGATTGGTCTGCTCTGCTCTGATTGGTCAGATGGCCCAGTCTGTTGTGATTGGTCTACTCTGCTCTGATTGGACAGATGGCCCAGTCTGTTGTGATTGGTCTGCTCTGCTATGATTGGACAGATGGCCCAGTCTGTTGTGATTGGTCTGCTCTGCTATGATTGGACAGATGGCCCAGTCTGTTGTGATTGGTCTGCTCTGCTATGATTGGTCAGATGGCCCAGTCTGTTGTGATTGGTCTGCTCTGCTCTGATTGGTCAGATGGCTCAGTCTGTTGTGATTGGTCTACTCTGCTCTGATTGGTCAGATGGCCCAGTCTGTTGTGATTGGTCTACTCTGCTCTGATTGGTCAGATGGCCCAGTCTGTTGTGATTGGTCTACTCTGCTATGATTGGTCAGATGGCCCAGTCTGTTGTGATTGGTCTGCTCTGCTCTGATTGGTCAGATGGCCCAGTCTGTTGTGATTGGTCTGCTCTGCTGATTGGTCAGATGGCCCAGTCTGTTGTGATTGGTCTGCTCTGCTCTGATTGGTCAGATGGCCCAGTCTGTTGTGATTGGTCTGCTCTGCTCTGATTGGTCAGATGGCCCAGTCTGTTGTGATTGGTCTGCTCTGCTAGATGGCTCAGTCTGTTGTGATTGGTCTGCTCTGCTCTGATTGGTCAGATGGCTCAGTCTGTTGTGATTGGTCTATCACTTACAGCATGGGCCGGAAACCCAATGCCCATTACTGTCCTCTAAATGTAAGCTCCTGGTGTTCCTCAGCACTTGATACACAGTGTTACAAACAGTAACAATGGCATCAGTTTTACCATATCGATTCCAGCGCGAGCCTTCTCAACATGTCAACAGCAAATTTTGAAGACCTTTTACATTCCCAAACCGATATATTACACACTGCATGAAAAGTAATATCTGGAAAAAAAATAATAGAGGCACTTTACATGCAACATAGTCCAGGCCTTTAACTGAAAATCTGATGGCAACAGAAACTGTAATGATCTCAAACGCACATGTGAGACAGGTCAGATCAGAGCAGAGCATCATGGGAGGCTGTAAGCAGTGCTCATTATCTGTGCTGACTGTTACTCACGCTGGGCGATCAATGCTGGGCTCTGATGAGGTTTGCTGCATCTTCTTTGATTCTGTCAGAACCATCCTGAGAAGACGATCCAAGCCCGTTTGCCGTTAATACGTTTGATGTGATCTCAGAGTTCAGATTCACATTGCTCACAAACCAATCTCTGTCAGACGTTTGACTGGCAGTTCGATTTGTCTCTCGTCTCCAAAGAAACACCGAACACGCCCTTTCTGCTCTCAGGACCTCAGTGTCTGTCACCTGGCAACCATCCTGTTGCTTAGATACAACCTGCCTCTCCTTACTTCCTCAGGATCAAACGGCTCCGAGTCGGGAGAACTGTTGCGCACGAGTGACGCCGGCCACACACAACATGCCAGAATACACACGCAAAGCTCCGGCCGTGACGACAGACTCCACGTTCCTGCACAATTCAGATTATTATTTATTGCTCACAGTTTGACCAGAAGCATCAAACTTTGGCCTGTAACTCGTTTCTACCTTCATCATTTACTCACCCTTAAGTGGTCCTGAACCTGAATTTCTTTGCTCAATTGAACACAATATCAGGGATTTTGAGGAACCAAACAGTTGCTTGACTTCATACTATAGTATTGAAGTCAAATCTATTGAAGTCAATGGGGACCAGAAACTCTTCTTCTTCTTCTTCTTCTTCTTCTTCAAAATCTCTTCTCTTTTAATTTGTGGGTGAACTATCCCTTTAATGTGCCAAGATACTCAGTAAACTATATATGGAAACTTTTTTCCGCCTTGTAAAAAAGGTAATTGCGGAGAAAAAGTCTTTGGAGGCTTGTTTCCGACCACAGAATAAAAAAAATAAAAAAGGTAATTACGACTTTTTATCTCACAATTCTGACTTTATAACACGAAATTGTGCACAATATGTAATATTTTATTATGTAATTTTTACAGCTAAAAATACAAAAACTTGCTTGATGACGCATTGAATTCGCAGAATCATTGGAGTTGTTGTCTTCATCTCTACAGCCAGTGGAAAGATCTGACAGGACTCGGGCAGAAATCATATTCATGGATAAGCTAATTTATGAAAGATTTATTAACACTACTGTAGTATGAAGCAGGGTAGGAGCTGAACTAGGGCTGGGCGATATGGAGCAAAAATATATCTCGATATATTTTCTATATCTCGATATACGATATATATCTCGATATCTTTGCAGGAAAAATAACCCCAAAAACTACTGCAAAACAAATATGCCAAATACCACAATCTTTTTTATTGAAGTGCAAATGTAGTAGGAACAAAGTGCATTTGCAACATTTAAAAAAAAATATATATATATATATATATCTGTATACAAAAATAATAATTTAACAATAAAATAAAGGAAGAAATAATACCTATTGCCTTCTTTTCATTCAAAAATAAAACTCAACTCGAGGTAGGCAGTGCAGGAACAAAGTGCTTCACGATATTTTAAGATAAAAAATATCCTGATTACATAATAATTTAACTAAAATTAAAGAAAAGTTAGTGGGTTTAGTGGCAGGATCCTTAAGGCAGCAACATACTCATAAGAACCAAGAAAAAGTTCCAGTTCCCAGGGCTGCGAGAACAAATTGTGAGTTATAAAGTCAGAATTGTGAGATTTTAAATAAAAATAAAAAACTATTTCCTTTTTTAATTGCAAGTTTGTTACAAATCTGACTTTTTTCCCTCATAATGAGTTTATATCCCACAATTCTGAAAAAAAAGTCTAAATTGCCACCTGTAAAAGCAGATTTGCGAGTTATAAAGTCAGAATTGCATGAAATAGTCGCAATTGCGAGTTATAAAGTCCATTTCTGAGAAAAAAAAAATACTTTTTTCCTTATATATTTGGACTTCTCACAATTCTGACTTTATAATTCTCAATTTTTTATTCTGTGGAGGAAACAAGCCTCCATAAATTAATCATATGAATATTAAAAATGTTTTGAAGTTAATGACAATATTTGTGTGCATTTGAACAGCCTTTTCCTACTCTGAACTTTGACCTTGGAAGTATTTTTCTACAAATGTATGTACTCATTTACTTTATTTTGCAACACAGGAAACAACACAGTAATTTTTTTTAGATAAATACCTATAAATCTCATATTTATTTTCATGGTTATAGAACGATGCTGTTTATTTGGAGCTTCTTCAGTGTTTGATTTTTTTATCCAGCCATGAGTTAGTAACGATCCAGAGTTGTTTTCAAACTCCACAGTTAATCTCGCTCATAATGATGAGTGATTTAACCCTGAATAGCAGCAAGCAACTCGTTCAAAGCAATCAAACTTATGATTTCTCTCTGGTGGACGAGAGCAACAGTGATGCAGTAAATTCACACCCATTGGCAACTACAAAGCAATGTTTTGTGATCAAAACATCTTTTAACTTCATCTCCTGTCTTTGCTGTGTAAACAGTGTCAGAATGATATTGTTCAGCTTTATTTGTATCTACATTCATCGCATTTTAAAGGCACAATATGTAATTTTTACAGCTAGAGGTCGCTTATACAAAAACTTGCTTGATGACGCATTGAATTCGCAGAATCATTGGAGTTGTTGTCTTCATCTCTACAGCCAGTGGAAAAGATCTGACAGAACTCGGGCAGAAATCATATTCATGGATAAGCTAATTTATGAAAGATTTATTAACACTACTGTAGTATGAAGCAGGGTAGGAGCTGAACTAGGGCTGGGCGATATGGAGCAAAAAATATATCTCGATATATTTTTCTATATCTCAATATACGACATATATCTCGATATCTTTGCAGGAAAAATAACCCCCCAAAAACTACTGCAAAAACAAATATGCCAAATACCACAATCTTTTTTTATTGAAGTGCAAATGTAGTAGGAACAAAGTGCATTTGCAACATTTAAAAAAAAAAATATATATATATATATATATATATATATATCTGTATACAAAAATAATAATTTAACAATAAAATAAAGGAAGAAATAATACCTATTGCCTTCTTTTCATTCAAAAATAAAACTCAACTCGAGGTAGGCAGTGCAGGAACAAAGTGCTTCTGCGATATTTTAAGATAAAAAAATATCCCTGATTACATAATAATTTAACTAAAATTAAAGAAAAAGTTAGTGGGTTTAAGGCCGCAACATACTCCGCAAGAACCAAGAAAAAAGTTCCAGTTCCCAGGGCTGCGAGAACAAATGGACGTCATTTCGTTCTCGGAGCCATGGTTTGGGAGTTCTCGCAGCTCGTTCTCGAAACATCGTCTGAGCAGAACTTTTTTCTTGTGGGTGTCCGAGAACTGTCAGAGATTTAAAGTGGGCGGGGTTTAACGGAGAAACGGAGATGTTCGGCACCTGCTGTTCTCGTGAATTATGTAATGTCCTGGCCAGAACGAACTTTGTTCTTGTTCTTGCCACCTCGAGAAAACGAACAATCTTCGCTTTTCTTGCGGAGTATGTTGCGGCCTTTAGTCTGTTGCACTCCTCGTATGCGAGCTTGCGCCTCGTCTGTAAATGGTGGAAAGGTTGTGGTGCTAACTTTGGTTGGCACCAACTTTCGGCATTCACGGCAGTGGACATCTGTCTGCTGTTAGTCCGACGCCTTAAAAAGTATCTCCATATAATGTAGCCAATTGTTCTTTTTTATAAACGAGCTCTGTCGCCTCCGGGCTGATTGCGAACGTCGCCATGTTCAATGAGACAACACGCGAGAGGGGGAACAAAAGCAAGGCGGCGGCGGCGGAGTGCGAGCACAGCACAGAAGAAGGCAAACAAGCAAAGTGGCGGAACCAGAATTAAATATAAACAATATATCGATATATACGATATGTCAAAATCCATATCGTGTTTAAAAAATATCTCGATATATTTTAAATATCGAGATATCGCCCACCCCTAAGCTGAACGAGGCCGCTGGAGAGACAAGCGCAACACGGCCTCGAAAGCACTGGAGCTGTTATTCTGACGAGCGCTTCCGCTTCTTCCGCTCGTGTGTATGTGGGGGAACACGGCACTGTTTTATCATATTAGATACATTTGAGTGTGTTGATAGTTATGTTATACTCTGTGCGTTCGCTCGACGGCTGCTATGAGACACTTGTTCACACTGCAGAGAGCTAGATGGATATTAGGCATGGTAAAACAGGGTACTCGCGGTAAATCAAGAAAACAAGATTTAAACAATAAGACTAACTGTTGAGCTATATAACAATGATTAGTTTACAGTCGATGAATGTCTCCAAACAGTTGCACACCTGACTAATAAAACATAATATATTTAAGATTCTTCAGTGTTTCAATGGTTTCTACAAAATAAAACCGGAAATTTTTACTGAATTGAGTTTGTCCTGGTTTAGCTTATTTCTCTAGATTTAAACATTCTTGGAAACATTTAGGATAATGTAAGCACACAAGTCAACAAAATATATAACATTGTTCTGGTGGTTTTTGGATATTTAATCCAAAAATCCAACATCTTACAAATATCTTCAGATGTGCACAATCCACTGTTCAAAAAGGTTGACAGGAACACACATAGCTTATTTTGGCCATATTCTAATGTAAGATTTACAACCTCAGAATACACTGCAAAATAATAGAAAAAGTAACTTATCAAAAGTTATCAAAATAACTCCAATATCATAGAGTTGTGTGGGATGGGGGCAAATTAAGCGGAATCTGCTGTGACGTCACAATCATGCTAGATCGTGGTCTATGGATCTGCCTGAAGTGTACATGTTGAGTACACTCACACTCAAAATCAAGGGCTCGAGGGTCAGTCCAAATAATCACCCCTCGTCCACTTGATGAAGAGTGCACTTCAAAATGGCGGTGGGGATTCCCGCGAGAGGAAGGGCATAGGGAAGTTTGAGAGTGCATGTCTAAAAGTGGAGTGCAGCTGCAACAATGTCAAAATGTGTTTTTTTTAACACATTCAAGCATTAAAACCTATACTAGTAGAGCCCCAAAACATAACCAAAGCATAATAGGCCATCTTTAATCGCGCTAGCCAGAAGACAACTTGATTTGGCGCTTTAAACGACAGTAAACGCTGGCCGATGGGAGGAAGCCCAACTCGCTCGCCTTCTCTCTTTCCGCCCCGTTCTTTTAATAGCCTGCTATTTTTAGCCCTGCCGGGGGAGCGAGGGGGTTTTCCTCCATCGCTTATCAAACGCGAGCAGACGCGGGATGGATTTCCGCCGGAGAGAATACTCGTTTCTGACATCACGCGTCCGGCTTGGGCTCTGGTGTCTCCGATGAGGTTTTATCCCAAATTAAAATCTCTGAAATGGCTTTGTTCTTCTGAGCGGGCTGAGGGCGCTTTAAGTCTCCGGGCGGCTTTGCATACTCTAAACTCCACTAGAGAGAAGCTGCATAATTAAAAGGGAATATAAATGATAAATATGTGTTTCTTCAGAGCATGTTTTTTTGGGGATTTAGCACATGTGTGAGTTTAAAACACTCAATGCAACGCCACCGTATAAGAGAAGAGATGGTCTGCGAATGGCATCATTGGGGGAGATATATGGTTCCTATGGCAACAGATGGAGGCCTGTGTGTTGCGATACCTTAAACATGTTTAAAAGAGGAAGGAGGAAGCGGAACCCTAAAGCAGCTTGTTGGATTTCACAGTCGATCAAAACATGCATTTCATCATGCATCACGTCTCTTTCCTGGTATTCTGTGTGAGAATGAGTGTGATTTCTACATGATCACGTTTACACCTGGCTTAGCATCCGGTTCAGCTGATTTAGGGGGAAACTGTAAATGTAGTCCAAATATGATCGCTAAGACCTCATTCGACATGTTTCTGGAATATCATAACATAAAAGATCTATTGTTCGCAACACCAAAGTCACGGGGTCGATTCCCCGGGAATGCATGAGCTGAGAAAACACAGAACTTGAAGGCAAATGTAAATCGCTTTTGATAAAAGCATCTGCCAAAATGTTAGCCTGACTTTGTCATACTCAATTCCAGTCAGAATATGAGTCTGATACCGCTCCATTGGGCTGTGATTATGGGGTGTGTTCAACAGAACCAGGAAAGACCTTAATTGGATAGACCCTCAACCAATCAGAGCAACGGAGTGAGTGACGCATGTTGAGCGACTTGATAGTTGTCAACAGAACTACACGCACGCTAGAAGAAGAAGAAGAAGATGAGTGTAAACAATCTTTGCCAGTGTTGTTAAAAAAAATTAAGGATACGCGGAGTATTTACCAACACGATCATCATTTCTGAGAGAAATAGTGAAGGTGAATGTATATACAAACAAGTTCTCCGTTTAGGATTAGAACGAATTCAACCCAAGCACTCTTTGGTGACGTGGATGATTACATTACTGTTGATCATCTGTCAATCATCGCATATATCTGACAATCTGATTGGTCCGAACAGCTCTGGTTCGAGCATAGTTGCTCCACAACGGATCAAGTCCAGACCGAACTTCCTGACCTCAAATGTGAGTGGGCGGGGCTAAGTGTGGCTGGCTTCCAGGCTACCAAAACGTAGAAATAAATGTGCAATGTAAAATTAAAAACCTGTGGAATTTAGAGCAAAAAATGGCAGCTGTGGTTGCATGAAAACTGTAATAAAATAAATAAATAAATACAAATAATTTAGAATGATTTCTGAAGGGTCATGTGACCCTGAAGACTGGAGTAATGATGCTAAAAAAATCAGCTTTGATCACAGGAATAATGACATTTTACAATATATTAACATAGAAAACAGTTCTTTTAGATTGTAATAATATTTCACAATATTATTGTTTTTAATGTAACATTTTTGTTTGCAATCCATTTTTTAACTTATAAATAATAATAAAAAACACCATCATATGACACTATAATAACGCAATGAACTTTAATTCAACAACTTAAGATGTAACATAAAACCCTACTGTACACAGTTATTTAATGAAAAAACATCAAATGTGCTGTGACACGCAGGGAATTCTGGGAATTTAAATTTACGTTTTTTTAAAAACTGAAATAAAAATGACTAGGCTACTAAATACACTAGAAATTTAACTAAAATGAAAGGGAAAAATATGAAAAATTAATTCCAAAATGATCTGAAATGTCTCAGTATGACTTTTAACATAAAAAGTATGGGACATACTGTTAACCAGGGACGTGCACAGGGGGGGTTGCTCAGGTTGCCCGGGCAACTGCCCATATGCCCTTCTTCTCGACTCACGTTGCCCTTCCGAGGTGGAAAAAATAAATAAAAAAAATCGTTCAATATATGCAGAATTTCACGTAGGCCTAGATAAAATAAAAAACAATTTTTTTTTAAATAATTCGCAAAGCCTCATTCACTTCCATATTCGGGCACTCGTCCGAAAGGGAACGTCAGTAGGGACTTTTCCTTTTTTTTTAGGTCAGAGCAACTGCCCCTCAAAATTCCTGTGCACGTCCCTGCTGTTAACCAATTACATAGCAATTTTTTAGCTTTAAAAGAGCAGAGTCCGAACATAGTGAGTGATGTTTAAAATCAGACTCACTGGAGACCGTTGGGTTTGAACTTTTGACTCAAACACTGCTTTAATGCCTTCATCATTCTGGAGAGTTTAAAGTCTCCTCTGCTGTGGCAGAGAAGAGGATGAGGAGCGAGAGACAGCGCGATTATCTCGGGCTTACGTGGTCCGAGCACAATCCAGGCTCAAGCCACTTCTGACTGAGTATTTGATCCCTCTTTTTATTTTCTCCTCTTTCTTGCCGTCCCGTGTGTGTGTGTGTGTGTGTGTGTGTGTGTGTGTGTGTGTGTCTGGAACCGTGCTTTCATATTTCAAGTAAATTGCCCGTAATCTGCGCGGCTCATGTGTTAAACATTAATTGGTTCATTAGTGAAACGCTTGTGAGCTGAAATGACAGATTAATTCTCTCTGATCTAGTCGAGCGAAACACTCATGATCCCGTGTGTCTGGGAGCGTACGCGGAATATGTGAGCTTCACTGACAGACAGACAGACAGACAGACAGACAGACAGACAGACAGACAGACAGACAGACAGACAGACAGGCAGACAGACAGACAGACAGACAGACAGACAGGCAGACAGACAGACAGACAGGCAGGCAGACAGACAGACAGACAGGCAGGCAGGCAGACAGACAGACAGACAGACAGGCAGACAGACAGACACAGCCGTCTGCAGTAGTATACTAGCCTATATACTACACACTACACACTACCGGTCAAAAGTTTAAAATCATTACGATTTATGTTTTCAAAAGAAGTCTCTTCTGCTCACAGAAGCAGCATTTATTTGATCAAAATGTAGAAATATTGTTTCATTTTAAAAAAGTGTTTTCTATGTGAATATTTTTTAAATTGTAATTTATTCCTGTGATCAGAGCTGTATTTTCAGCATCATACTCCAGTCTTCAGAGTCACATAAACCTTCAGAAATCATTTGGTTTATTTAAATTAAATATTAAAAAAATAAAAGTGAAATAAAATAAAAATAAAAAAATAACTAGAATGTGACACTGAAGACTGAAATTATGCTGAAAATTCAGCTTTGATCAATTTGAATTAAATCAGCTTTTTAATTATGTTAGTAATGTATCATCTTTGACAGCCCAAAATAAAATAATAAATAAAACAAAAAAAAAAGATTTCTGAAGGATAATGTGACTGTGAAGACTGGAGTAATGATGCTGAAAATACAGCTTTGATCACAGGAAAAAATATATTTTACTATATTTTCACATAGAAAACAGTTCTTTTAAATTGAAATAATATTTCATAATATTACTGTTTTTACTGTATTGTTGTAAATGCAGCCTCGGTAAGCAGAAGAGACATTATGCAATCCTAAACATGTCAACAATACTATACTATACTATGCAGCCGTTGATCATTTAAGTTGTATTTATATGTATATATACTAATTTTATATCAAATGTAATGTGTATTTTTCTTTCATAAATACAAACTACCCTGGCATTTTTCTTTTCTTCTTTTTACACATTATGTGTTAAAACTCTACACAACAAATTCTGAATGCTAACACAACCATGTGTGTTGTTTTTTGGCACATCTGTTTTTGCAGTGTATGCTACAATGTTGACCACATGCAATTCAAGTTATCATATTTTGCACATGTCTTATGGATGTTCACAAGAGTGTGATAGACACATATCCATTTTCTTTTCATTGAGTTGCATGCTTGTTTTCTAGGCTTTCGTTGTGTATATTTACTGTAAACATCCTGTATTTTGTTTGTGGTAAATCAAAAGCATGGCACCGATGGGGTACGCAGACAAATAAGCCCAAATGTTCCTGTAGACAAACTCATGATTATCTAATCACCGTCAGCGTGTCGTGCAGAGACTCGAGTCTCACGGAGAGATTTCATTAGCAAATATTTGAAGAAACGCCACCCTGTAGATTCCTCCAGCGCGTGTGTGTACATTACTCAGAAGGAACGGCAGCATTAGTATGCGAGCACACTTCCCATATCAGCAGCTGGAGTAACGTATCCTGCCTGCCACTGAGGTATCCGACATTAAAAAAGTCTTAAAAAGTCTTCAATAATGCAGAGCACTCGGTCTCAGAGCGAGAAGTGGAAAATCCGAAGTGACAAATTATGTAAAGTAACAAACATGGAGCTTTTTTTAGCTTTGACTGACTGCGTCACTATGGCAACCGACCGCCATAATCGGCCTTGACTTATAGCAGCGTTAAAGCATTTATACAGTTTTTAATGTGATATGGGATGTATGCATTTTCACACATTTATACATCAGAGTAACCTAATATACTTCACTTTACAACCATCAAAAGTGCTTTATAATGTGAAGAAGTTATGTAATGCCTGGATGTATAGACTGTACTTTGTAAATATATGAAAATATATAAGTAAAAAAATATTTAAAAATATGGTCGTCATGAATGGGGTCATGGGCGGCTCAGGCTCATTGATGCACGTGGGGAGCGAAGGCTGGCCCGTGTGGTCCGATCAAACAGACGAGCTACTGGAGCTCAAATTGCTCAAGAAGTTAATGCTGGTTCTGATAGAAAGGTGTCAGAATACACAGTGCATCACAGTTTGTTGTGTATGGGGCGGCAGCCAGTCAGTGTGCCCATGCTGACCCCTGTCCACCGCCTAAAGCACCAACAGTGGCACGTGAGCATCAGAACTGGACCACTGAGCAATGGAGAAATGGGAAAAGCAAGCCGGTGGAGGCAGTGTGATGCTTTGGGCAATGTTCTGCTGGGAAACCTTGGGTCCTGCCATCCATGTGGATGTTACTTTGAACCATACCACCTACCTAAGCATTGTTACAGAGCATGCACACCCTTTCATGGAAACGGTATTCCCTGGTGGCTGTGGCTCTTCCAGCAGGATAATGCTCCTGCCACAAAGCAAAAATGGTTCAGGAATGGTTTGAGGAGCACAACAACGAGTTTGAGGCGTTGACTTGGCCTCCAAATTCCCCAGATCTCAATCCAATCGAGCATCTGTGGGATGTGCTGAACAAACAAGTCTGATCCATGGAGGCCCCACCTCGCAACTTACAGGACTTAAAGGATCTGCTGCTAACATCTTGGTGCCAGATACCACAGCACACCTTCAGGGGTCTAGTGGAGGCCATGCCTCGACGGGTCAGGGCTGTTTTGGCAGCAAAAGAGGGACTAACACAATATTAGGAATGTGGTCATAATGTTATGCCTGATTAGTATATATATATGTGTGTGTGTGTGTGTTAATTATACTTATACTTATGAATATGTATAATTAATTAAAATGTGGAACAGTTAGGTCTGGTTCTTGAATCTTCTCCCGCCATGCGATACTCAACTAACATGATAATATGAAATAGGATCTATATATATACAACAGTTAGTTTTAGTTCTCAAATCTGATTGGCTGGGAGCCTTCTCCAGCCATGCGATATTCAACTAATATCGCATGGAAACCGTATCACAACTTGCATCACTCCTTGGATCTATACTGGCAGCATTTCCCATAGCAAGCGTCAATGGTGGAGGAGCAAGCCCAGTATAACTTTACAAATACTACTGTATTGTGCCATGGAATGTCATTTTAAGAGTTTTTTTAGGTAAAAATGTAGTTATTTAAACCTTAAATATGCAATTAATATATAAAAATAACACATATTGTTTTCGGGGATGTGAGCTCCAGGTCGTCGGCGCTCGTGTATCTGCCGAGAACAGCTTTATCTCGGCCAGTCCTTCGGGAATTTGCTGCAATAGCTCTGATAGCGGTTATATCATTTGTTTTGGGTATCAAACTGGCAGTCTTTGGTCTTATTCGTATACTTGTTCCAGAGTAAATTCATTTGGCTAAGGGCAAAGCTAGTTTCATAACTTTATATTTCGATTTAACTGAAATCATGTATGCTGCTTTTGTACGTTTGACTGAATTGTTTGCTGGTGTTTATTTCCTAATCTCATAGTTTTAAAACGGCTGTTATTGTTCACTCTATGGACATTTATGCATCAAAGCCCTCAAGTCTTTTTGGACATGTTATTCAAATACCTTAGAGTTCATGAAAATACCACGGTATATAAAACATGTCTATCACCACCAAAGTAAAATGCATATAAATGCATATCATCTGCCGTGCATCATGCATACTGTGAGTCTGTTCAAGGTCAAGCGGAAACTCTGTTATTAATTCAAAACACATGCATTTGTTTAGCAATCACCAAACTCTCAGATGGCACTGTACTGAACCCATTTAAAGTCAGTAACTCTGAGTGAATATGAATATATTACTGCTGACATGTTCTCCCTGAACAGAGATCTCAACTCATTTAGTCACATTTCCAGAGGTTCTGGGAGCAAATAACCAAACTATCCAAAATTCCCGTCAGTCAAAGGAAATATCCCGCCAGCTTTGATATCCTGCCATTCCTCATATTTAAGCCCCTCGCTCATGATTAATCCATGAGCCACAAACACAACATAAATTTTCAGGTGGAAGTCGACAAACTGTGCATAATAATGAGGAACTGTGAGAACGGTGTTGCTGGAGTGATTTAGTTAGTCTTGTTTTCAGCTTGGAGAGGCATTATTCAGCTGTAGCACACTGACATTTAGCCTCTGGAATAAATATTTACAAATCACCTCACCGAGACCTCTACACCTGTGCTTTTATCGAAACACCCCTCATTTCCCATTCCAGACACACACTGGATACAGAACGGCAAAAATATACAACGTGCACTATAACCGAACCTCTAGGGTTAATGCAGTGCTCACAATCAACACCAGCAGATGGTGGAAGAAGTACAGCTCGACTGTAAAAGATAATACACTTTAACTTTAAACATTGTACCTTTTGACAATATTTAATATATATGTTGATATTTATGTATTTGCTCTATGGTTTAAATGTTTGTTTTCTTTTCCAATCACGTGCAAATAAATTAACACAAGATAAACTTTTTAATCATGTTCATAGATATGCAATAATATCAATATCAATATCAATATCAATATATATATATATTGTATACACACACCGATCAGGTTTCCCAGCAGAACATTGCCCAAAGCATCACACTGCCTCTGCGGCTTGCTTTCTTCCCATAGTGCATCCTGGTGCCATGTGTTCCCCAGGAAAGCGATTCACACACACACAGACATGGCCATCCTCGTGATGTAAAGAAAACACTATTCATCAGACCAGGCCACCTTCTTCCATTGCTCAGTGGTCCAGTTCTGATGCTCACGTGCCACTGTTGGTGCTTTCGGAGGTGGACAGGGGTCAGCATGGGCACACTGACTGGTCTGCGGCTATGCCGCCCCATACACAACAAACTGTGATGCTCTGTGTATTCTGACACCTTTCTATCAGAACCAGCATTAACTTCTTGAGCAATTTGAGCTCCAGTAGCTCGTCTGTTTGATCGGACCACACGGGCCAGCCTTCGCTCCCCACGTGCATCAATGAGCCTGAGCCGCCCATGACCCTGTGGCCGGTTCTCCACTGTTCCTTCCTTGGAGCACTTCTGATAGATCCTGACCACTGCAGACCGGGAACACCCCACAAGAGCTGCAGTTTTGGAGATGCTCTGACCCAGTCGTCTAGCCAGCACAATTTGGCCCTTGTCAAACTCGCTCAAATCCTTACGCTTGTCCATTTTCCTGCTTCTAACACATCAACTTTGAGGACAAAATGTTCACTTGCTGCCTAATATATCCCACCGACTAACAGGAGCCGTGATGAAGAGATCATCAGTGTTATTCACTTCATATTGTTATTCCTGATCGGTGTGTATATAAATATATATGATTAAATAGAACTAAACTGAACTGATTCTTTAAACTTTTCAACTGATTCACAGATTCACTGAGCATACAACTGAACTTTCTCTAATGATGCTTTTGCTACTAAAAGTTAAATTAGAAATGCTATTAAAATATCTTTATGCAAGTCATGAGACAAGGAAGACTTTAATCTTACTAAAAACACTTTTTACTATTAAATTGATATAACAACATATATTGCTTGATTTAAAAAAAAAGTTGCTTACAGAATGATTACAAAGATCCATAAAGCATCCAGTCAGGGAGATCGAGATGAAGAAAAAAAACAGGTTTGTGCTCAATAATCATTGTGCCTCAATAATAATGCTGATGAGCTCGAACGGTCATCTCCTTCATCTCAATGACGACAACAAGATGTGATCCTTTAACAGCTGATCCAGGATCAGTTTGACCCTCAAGACACGATTTTCTCATCGCTACATTTGCTGTATGGAGAGCCGGAAGGCTGCTGGGTCTGGAGACAACGACAGTACAGGCAATGAGTCGGATCGCTGTCGGCCCAACAATTAAAAACCAATTATCATTGATATCATTTAGCCAACGGCAGACGTATATGAGGATATGCTAGGAGAACGCTCTCCGGTTTAGTCCTAGAGATCTGTCAAATTTAAACATCTGTTGTGGAGAAACTCTATTTGGAGTTGATGAGGTTTCATCATTTCAGCAGTTCTCATACTGAGGTGATGGATGGAAACAGCTTCACTAACAGGTGTTCCATCAGTTTCATCCCTTTTTATCTTTGCATCTCCATAGTAACCAGGCCACTTGCTTTACTAAGTACAATACAGAAGCCTTGAGAAGCTGCTAGTTCATTTTTTATTCCACTGGCTGCTTTGAAAAGACTGTAACCCCATAACTAAACTGAACCCATGAAGGTCAACACATACGCACACACTCTCAGGGTTTCCCTGGTTGCCATAGCACTCTGAGGAGTGTGTGTGTGTGTGTGTGTGTGTGTGTGTGTGTGTGTGTGTGTGTGTGTGTGTGTGTGTGTGTGTAGGACGCGGCTGAATCTGATGGAGACATGTGCGGTGGAGGTCTCATTCTCTTGGCCATTATAGTCAAATGCAATTTAAACAAGCGTCAGTCTCCAGAATGTGTTTGTTACGCATCTGAATGACCTTAAAATGATTCACTGAATGGGGATTTGGTGCCTATTGTTTTGACATTATTGAAAACATATTTAATGTGAATGTCCTTTTACAGACAACAATAATGACTATAAAGCACCAGGACATGGACTTAAGTTATCTTTCTTGGTATTCTGTTGTTATGCCGTTGCTAGGGTGTTGCTATGCAGTTGTTACTGGTTCTGAGAACTTTTTGGCTATTCTCCTGCTAGTTCATTGCCATGGTGTTGCTATGCGGTTGCCATGCAGCTCTAATGGTGTATTTATGACGTTGCTAGGATGTTGATATGCTGTTGTTAAGGGTTCTGTTTAAAGCTTTTTGGTATGCTGCCATTTTCCTGCTAGGGTGTTGCTATGCAATTGTTTAGGAGTCTGTTGGCTTTTTAGCATGCTGCCATACTCATCTAGACCATTGCAATGTGGTTGCTAGGGTGTTGCTATACAGTTGCCATGCAGTTGTTAGGGGTTCTAAAAACCTCTTTTGGCATTCTGCTATTCTCCTGCTAGTGCGTTGCTAGGGTGTTGCTATGCAGTTACCATGCAGTTGTTAGGGGTTCTGAAAGCTTTTTGGCATGCTGCCATACTCCTCTAGGACCATTGCAATGTGGTTGCTAGGGTGTTGCTATGCAGTTGCCATGCAGTTGTTAGGGGTTCTGAAAACCTCTTTTGGCATGCTGCAATTCTCCTGCTTGGGTGCATTTATGTGGTTGCTAGGGTACTGATGTGCAGTTGTTAGGGTGTTGATGTGCAGTCGTTAGGGGTTCTGAGAACTTTTTGGCTCTGCTAGTGCAGTGCTAGATGGTTTCTCAGTTATTGTGTCTCAGTGCTCAGCTCAAACTGTGCTTTGTAATCAAAACTCTCAATATTTTACTTAAACATTTCTCATCCAATGATCTGATCTGCTATCTGCATTCATTCCATAGCTCTGTACCCCTACTAGATGACAATTATTGACTCATTTGTGTCTATTTTAGGAATTTCGGAGATGAAGGTGAAACTGAGCTGAAACTAATACATATAAGAAACATAATTAAGAATAAGTCTGAGCAATCAAATCCTCCTCTGGGGGGTTGTAAATATTTGCTGTGTAATTTTTAGACACCAATTATCGCAGCCCCTGAGACCCTCAAAAGCAGAATTTTACAGGCCACCACCAAAGTGAACAAATGCAAATAAAGGCAGAAAACGCCTCAGACGGCTCGACATGCAGTCAGACTGAAAGTCACCCCGTGTGCCTGAACTGGGATAGATCTGTGAGGACAGAAATAGTCTCACGGACTGTCAGCAAGACTGATGACTTGGACCTGACGGACATACCCGGAAAACAGCCTGGAGGAAAACAGGTCATTCAGAGACCACACACACACACACACACACACACACAATACCTCACACTCATCTTATCCCTCATTTATGGCTTTTCTCTGGACTAGTTCTGGGTGAAAATAATACATTTTGTATTGATACACTGATTAATAGTGATGTGCATGATCTGAATTCAATTCTTAAAGGGATAGTTCACTCTAAACTTAAATTTAAGTCATCATTTACTCAACCTGGTGTTTTTGTAATGTGGTATTCTGTTCTCTTTTTTTTTGGACCACAAGGAAAATTTTTAAAATCCATATAATGGCAGTGAATAGTGACCACAAGCTTTTCAAAAAAGCAAAACAATCACAGAATGATCCCATGCAACACAAGTCATATATTCCTAATGTTTTGGCTGTTTACGATAGAGTTTGATGAAAAACAAGCTGAAATGTAATGTATTATTTTACAAAAATCCTGACCTTGGCTGTCGACTTAATTTTCTTTTAAAGGTAAATTGTGTCCAAGTTTGTAAATCTTCCAAGTTTGGGTGAACAAAAGAAAATAAAGTGCACCTGAATTGTGTTGCAGTCCCAAATGCAAACTATGATCTGGCCAATACTTAATTATTAAAACAGGTCTGTTGACATTATAACCCAAACACTCCCAAAAGAAATCAATATAAAATCCAGAGCTTGTGAATCAGAATTGAAATGTGAATCAGTGCTTTTACCCGTGTAGGATGTAGGTCTACATTAAAAGAAAAGAAAACAGGGACATTCTGAACACTAGCAGAAACCATCTGCCGTTTTCTGATTTAGTGTGTGCGTGTGTGAGACAGGTGTGTGTAAATCATTGCATAAAGAGTGTGTTTATTTATCACTGATTCTGCCATCTGTTTAGCGATATTCTCCTCAAGCAGTGTAATCTCTCCCGTCAGCCTCTGACATTCATATGTTACATTTTTCATGAATATTTCTCTCTGAGATTCATTAAATTGCTGAGCAAACCAAGTTCACTGTACTAAAACAGCCGCCACAGCCCAAAGAGCTTTTATTGAGACTGAACTACAAACAAAACTCATTCCAAACAGACAAAAGACATTTAAAACACATTCTTTCACATGTGAAGAGGCATTTACACCGAAGGTCTTAAAGGTACAGAAGCAAAAAAGGAGATCTAACTTTGGTGCAAAACTTTACTAAGATTCTATAACCAACGTAACCTTGTGCTGTGTGTGCACACTCACAGAGAGCGGTGAGATAACAGCGCTGCGCTCATGGAGTAATCAGTTTTGATTCGGTGTGTGTTGTGTGTGTTTAGAGAATCTGTTGTGGTAAGCCATACTGTCTTATCTCACATGCATTAATGGGGTTCGTCACGGCTCTACGTGCTCAGAAAGCAAACAAACACTTGGCTCATACACGTGGGCACGATGACCCTCATCATATCTGATACTGAGAGGTGTGGAGGTGTGTTCTCTGGGCACTGCTCTTGTTGAAGTCTTGGCAGTGTTGTGGGGTATCCCATTCAACTTAATAAAGCCTGACACACACACGCACGCACACACACCTGGTTCACTATCTTTGTGTGGACTCTCCATAGATGGTTTTTATTCTGTACAAACTGTACATTCAATCCCCCTACACTGCCCCTAAACCGACCCATGACACACACACACACACACACACACACACACACACACACACACACACACACACACACACACACACACACACACACACACACACACACATAGGCGTAATGCATTTTATACTGTACAAACTGTATTTTCTATCCCCTACACTGCCCCTGTCCCTAAACCTACCCATCACAGGAGACATGCTGCATTTTTACTTTCTGTCAAAAATCATCACTTAGTGTGATTTATAAGATGTTTTCCTCATGGGGACCAAAAAATGTCCCCACAAGGACAAAAATTTGGATATTGCCATCTTTGTGTAATACATTTTGTCTCATACCGTAAAGGGATGCAGTCCACACACACACACACACACACACACACACACACACACACCTTTCTTCCTCTAGTTTTAGTCATATTCTTTTGACTAAAATGCCATTTAGTTTTAGTCATATTTTTTGTTGACTAAAATCTAATGGGTTTAGTTACATTTTATTGCATCAATTAAGCATTTCTCTAAAATGTCCAAGCTCAACACACACACACACACACACACACACACACACACACACACACACACACACACACACACACACACACACACACACACACACACACACACACACACACCTTTGCTGACCTGTCCAGATGATGTTCATTTGATTTAGTTTTAGTCCTTATTCTTTTGGCTACAACAACACACACACACACACACACACACAGCTGACACACACACACACACACACACACACACACATACACATCCGATATTCTCCCAACTGTTGTAGACACACACACACACACACACACACACACACACACACACACACACACCTTTTCTTCCAAGCCCTGTCCAGGCCAGTGTTCATTTTGATTTAGTTTTAGTCATGGAATTCTATCCACCAATTCATTGACAATCTGTTTAATGAACGAACATGCAGTTCCCCAGCACATTTTGTGTATCATTACTGTTTGTATATTGTCTTTTTATATTGTAAAGTTTTATGAATGCTTGATGATAGAATACTAGTTAATGTTAGCCCATCTATCTGGCGTCTCCAGCAAAATATTCCTCATTTAATGACATCACTTTCTTACAGAATGCAGTGTGTTTGTTATATTTATCAAAATACAATTGAACACACACATTTTCACTCTCTGGAACTTAAAAGGCCAACTTCCACTTTCCATTCCACCCCATGTTTGTATGATTTTGTGCTGTGCGTTTATTACGTGTTTGTGTTTTAGTTAAATAAACTCTTGTGCACTGTACGAGTTGAATCTGGTCTGCCTATAAAGAAATTGTCACTTTAACAAATTGATCATAGGCCACAGAAAATATCCTTTCTGAAGAGTTGATAGACAATCAGTACTGAATGTTCGCTGGACAGATTATTTCATAATAATAATTTAGTTACATTAAGTTAATTTGGTTAACTGATCCAAATATTCATAATTAATTGTAACGAATTGTGATGAATTATTAATATTTCCCCTTTGAGCTAATTTGTTACACTGTTTATGTTTACTTAAGACATAACCAACTGTGTTTATGTGAATACTCGACATTTTGAGAAGCGTCTTTAAATGTGCGCACGGAAAACCAGAGCTCTCTTTTAAGTGTGTCGTGATTTCTGATATATGCAGCAAGTGTATGCCAACTTATGCCCGCCCGATGTAGCAGGACATTATTCTGATTGGATCTCTTCCCAAATCGTCCTTCCTTAACATTTACGTTTCGTTTTTATTCGCTGACAAAAATTTCAATAGATTTTCATCATAGTTTGTCATTCAAAACCGGTTCTAATGTGTTCAGGCATTATGTGTTGTAATTTTGTGTTGTGTCCTAATAATGTCCTAACCAAGACTTTATGAAAATAAATCTGATCACTTAATAAAGTAACAGCACACGTCTGACTGAAGTTAAGTGCTTGTGTTGGGGGTTTGATCACATCAGTAACACCAGCCAGCAATAATGATGACTCTTCACAGAACACAATGTTTCTAAATGAAGGAAACAGTCAGAAGGAGATACACTCACAGACTGAATCTGGAAATGGCATCGTGAAACAAATAAAAGCTGGAAGCGTGTGAATGCATCACTGTGTTTGCACAGAGAAACGTCGTGCAACAGCGGTTTCAGAGCATTAAACTCGTCCGCCCCCGATTCTCTCCGCTATAAAAAGAAGGTGTTAATGACAGCGAGAGAGGAGGCCGGGCAGATGGCGTCCTCCTCAGGCACGGCTCCTCCGTATGGCAGAGCTGAAAATGATGCCCGTTAGGGTGGCATCAATGAGGAGGCGATCACAGTAATGAAACACAGACACATACTGACCTTAAACCATTAGTGACCACAGGAAGATGAGAGACTAGCATTCTATCAATGAAACTCAAATGTTGTCTCATGTGTTGCGCTCAAATAATATGGATTTTGCCAATAAAGATGTGCCAATAGTTAGAGTTAGAGAATAGTTCAAATAGAGTATAGATAGAGTGCAGGAATATATATGTATATATATATATATATATATATATATATATATATATATATATATATATATATATATATATATATATATATATATATATATATATATATATATATATATATATATATATATATATATATATATATATATATATATATATATATATATATATATATATATATATATATATATATATATATATATATATATATACATTATGACAGGTGAAGAGAATAACACTGATTATCTCTTCATCACGGCTCCTGTTAGTGGGTGGGATATATTAGGCAGCAAGTGAACATTTTGTCCTCAAAGTTGATGTGTTAGAAGCAGGAAAAATGGGCAAGCGTAAGGATTTGAGCGAGTTTGACAAGGGCCAAATTGTGATGGCTAGGCGACTGGGTCAGAGCATCTCCAAAACTGCAGCTCTTGTGGGGTGTTCCCGGTCTGCAGTGGTCAGGATCTATCAAAAGTGCTCCAAGGAAGGAACAGTGGAGAACCGGCCACAGGGTCATGGCGGCTCAGGCTCATTGATACACGTGGGAGGCGAGGCTGGCCCGTGTGGTCCGATCAAACAGACGAGCTACTGGAGCTCAAATCTATCTATGAGCAAAAAAAGGAACTCCAGACTTTAATGTAAAAATAAAATAATAAAATAAAATATGATGGGGAAAAATGCTAAATTTATGAGCAAAAATAAGATAAAAATGATGATGACAAAATTGTGATCAATTAATATTGAATCCATAATGACTATGATGTAACCTTTTACTAGCAGGCTGTATGTAAAGGATCGAAAGAGGCTTATGTGATGCCAACTAAATCTGACCGTATGTTCCTGACCTGCTGATCTGACACACATGACCCACCATCGTGATTGTTAAGGCTGTTGGTGATGCTGTTCTCAGTGGTGCCCTTTTCCCTTCAGGCTCCTCTTCAAAAACCCTCCAGACCCGACAAATGTGTGCGTGTTAAAGACGGACACGCAATCCTTCATAACTGCCTTTACAAATGGCATGTCGTTGAGTGACGCACCTCTGTGTCTGACCTCACTGAATGTGTGACCCGTCCTGATCAATGTGCTATCCATCATCTGACAGTGACATCACTCTATTAGTCTATTCGTCATCTCACACATTTCTTTTTCTAGAGGGTTGAATGCATATACACACATTAGTCAACAGCTCAAGCCTAAATACCTGCAGTTATCAGCTGGTCTGCATGTCTGACCTTATTGTAAGGTCTAAATTGCTCAGTACTTTATGTAATGTATATAATGTATGCACAGTATCATTAAACATGTACCCATCCTCAATCTAAACACAAGCTCTTTTCTTCTAACCACAAAACAAATCTAAATCATATCATATATCAGAAATCATATCATATCAGAAATCCCCACATACCAATTTTAATTTAAACGACACCAGAAAATATAAAAACAAAAACGTGGCCTGCTGTGGAAATGCAGGTGTAATAATAAAGTTAATAATGATGAATAATAAAGCTGATTAAACTAATGAATAAAAATAATAATTATCTGGGCAGTAGGACATTTTAATACCACATTTAGCATATGCATATACGTATTTATCATACACGTTTGCCTACCTACATTTGCATTTCAGATGAGCATGTGCATTGGAATAATCTATGGATATGCAAATACTGCTCATGAATATGCAAATCATTCGGGAAGGAAATGCCAGAGAAATAAAGGAAGTCCTTATGGACTCAGACCAAACACATTAGGAGTCATTTAACAGTGTTCTTACGTTGAATCCGTACGGATCTATCCGGCATCGCCATCTGTGATGACAAGATGACAGTCAGAACACAAACAGGCAGACGCGCCAGCAGCCTGTAGATCTGTGCCACAGAACTGAGAAATCCCTAACCGCTCCATGCACAATGCATTTGCAATAAATTAAATCTAAATGCAAGAGCATTGTGCTACATACTGAAAAAATTTTTTTACTGGATGAATCTTACAAAGAACATGTCTGGGCCATATTTACTATTACTATATTTATAATTACTATTTTTGTCAAAATTTAAAAAATTCTCAATGTCACTGAAATAGGCTTTATTGTATTCATGCAAAATGTATACACACACACACACACAAAACAGCTCTGACCCGTCGAGGCATGGCCTCCAATAGACCCCTGATAGTGTGCTGTGGTATCTGGCACCAAGATGTTAGCAGCAGATCCTTTAAGTCCTGTAAGTTGCAAGGGGGGTCCTCCATGGATCGGACTTGTTTGGTCAGCACATCCCACAGATGCTCGATTGGATTGAGATCTGGGGAATTTGGAGGCCAAGTCAACACTTCAAACTCGTTGTTGTGCTCCTCAAACCATTCCTGAACCATTTTTGCTTTGTGGCAGGAGCATTATCCTGCTGGAAGAGCCACAGCCACCAGGGAATACCGTTTCCATGAAAGGGTGTGCATGCTCTGTAACAATGCTTAGGTAGGTGGTACGGGTCAAAGTAACATCCACATGGATGGCAGGACGCGAGGTTTCCCAGCAGAACATTGCCCAAAACATCACACTGCCTTGCCGGCTTGCCTTCTTCCCATAGTGCATCCTGGTGCCATGTGTTCCCCAGGTAAGCGACACACACACACACACACACACACACACACACACACACACACACACACACACACACACACACACACACGGCCATCCACGTGATGTAAAAGATAACATGATTCATCAGACCAGGCCACCTTTTTCCATTGCTCCGTGGTCCAGTTCTGATGCTCACGTGCCACTGTTGTATATATATAGATGCCAATTTTTGTCAAAAAAAAAAAAAAATCCTAATACCACTAAAGTAGGCTTTATTTTATTCATTCAAAATGTGGATTATGCATTGACAAAGCTCTTGGTAGACTGGATCTGACACATCCAGTTAATCAGTGAAGCGGGCTTTACCAATGCTGATAATCTCAAAATGGGCAATAAATCAGTTCATCGCGCCACTGATAAAGGAATCATTTTAAATGCGCTCTGCTCTCGATTGTTTCTCTCTAAAGCCACTTTACTTCTAGCCACAGAAGCAGGTCAGTGAACTGCATCGTTCGGCAGCTCTGCTCCATTTAGTTTTTCCACCGTGCCAGAAAGCAGACAGCGGTGGCACGGGTGAGACTCGCAGGCTGTTTACCCACCGATGCTGCCGGTCTCGTGTAAAGATCTCCCAGACGTCTGCTCGAGAATTCTGCCGGAAAGGACGAACACACATTTGCAGTCAGCGTGTCGCTCTCTTTAAGTCGCTCCTCTCTCACCTCGCACATCCACACAGAGGAAGGTAAAGTATTTAAGAAGCTTCATCAAAGTTTCAGCCCAAGTCTGGTAGAGCGAGCACGCTCTTATAAAACACTTTCATTTTGACTGAGTTTTCTTCAGCATCCACTAGGACACGATGACGTGAGCCCTGTGGCAAGAAATGACTACCTAGACAGCATTTTAAGATAACATCGGTCCAAAAGGAACATCTAAGATACCTGGTTTTGGCCAAATTACATCAAAGACTTATACAGTAGCCTACACAACAACCTGTTTGCAGCTTTAACAGTCAGATGTTCGCTCTCTAGCATCTCTGAAAGTTTCATTTGACTAATTCGAAACAATAACTCATGAGTATTTAGGAATGATTCCTGAAAAGAATCGCTCGTAAGAATCAGTTGTTTATGAAAATCAGAAGCTCACATAGGCAGCATTTATTTAATCAAAAATATTGTGGTTAATATTGTGAAATATTTCTGTTTTATTGTATTTTTCACCAAATCAGCATATTAGAATTATTTCTGAAGGATCATGTGACACTGAAGACTGGAGTAATGAATATATTACAGTAGAAAAAACTGTACTGTATTTTTTTAATCAAATAAATGCAGTCTTGGTGAGCATAAGAACATTTAGAAAACATTGAAAAAAAATCAATTATTCGAAACTTTTGACCGGTAGTGTATATTTTAATTAAACAACATAAATAATAATAAAGATGAAAGATTCATAACTGATTCTTATGAGCAGTTCTTTTGAGGAATCATTCATATAGACTCAGAGTGAATGAACAACAGTAGTGACAAACCCTGTAGATTCAGCAGCTGCTAGAAACACTGACCTGTGTAAAAGTATGTTTACAGTGTCAGCATCATATTTATATATGCATGTTCAATTGACTTTACTCTCAACCATATGCATGAAATGCCTCACATCAGGGAATATTCAGCAGCATCTCGTCCGTTCTTTAAGAATCAGCAAGACGAAGTCTAGCAGAAAGCCGTGCGGTGTGGTTTTGCAGGCACGGCTGGAACATTTCCTCACAGCCAGAGGATCAGATCGTGCGCTTATACTGTCCCGGTACATCACACACTTTTAGCTCAGGGCCGCACATACGGCTCCAAATATATCGTCCTGCTTGAGATAAGATGCTGTCAGATCACTAGGAGAAGACATCACACGCCTGACTGCCTGTATCATTTTGCTGAGCAATTTAGTAAAAGGTTGCACACGATACCTAAAATTCCCCCTGACCTTTCCAAATCCCCAGATAAGAGGCTAGAACAAGCATCAAGTCTCATGCTGCGAACACAAACATGTCCAATCACAGAGTTAAAGGAAACACTTTACAATAAGGTTCCATTAGTTATTAGTTCTAACAATAAAAAGAACTTTAACTGTACTTTCAGCATTTAATAATACATATCTACATTTAAAAGGTCACACTTTAGTTTTAGGGTCCAATTCTCAATATTAACTATGATTTTTGCCTTAATAAACTCCTAATTTTCTTATTAATAGTTAGTAAGGTGTTATTGGGTGTGGATTAAGAGATGTAAAATATGGTCATAAGGCATTAATATGTGCTCTATAAGTACTAATAAACAGCCAATATCCTAGTAATATGCATGCTAATAAGTTAATAATGAGAATTGAATCCTAAAATGTTACCCATATATTTGATGTTTCTTATGCAGTAAACACTAATAAGCAAGTTAATAGTGAGAATTGGACCCTAAACTAAAATGTTACCATTTAAAAGTTAACATTATTTAACTGACCTGAGCAGACATGAACTAACAATGAACAACTAACATTAATAAAGATGAATAAATACTAACAAAAGCATTGCTCGTTGGTAGTGCTAGTTCTAACTATGTGCATACCATGCAACAAGATTTTATGATTTGATTCATTTCACAAGCTTTCTAAACTAATGCTGTAAACTTCTCATATGACTATATTACAATAAAACTAAAAGTTATAACCCAAACTATTTATTTTCAGATATAACACTCAAACGGAGTACACATACATGTAAATTGCACATAGCTGCTATTCAGCATTCATCTCTCCGTCTTTCACTGCTCGCGGTGATTGTGTTCAGATAGGATCTAAAATGGCACTTAGTGCCAGATTTCCTGTGACTGTGAAAAAGGAAAATGCTTGCAGAAACTCTCGAGCTACGATTAGACACACTTCCATTGGCTGGCCACAGATTTAGCTGCTTTCACCAGCACTACAAATAATGCAAAATCTTCTTTCTGGACCATTGAACAAATACATTGAGCAGTTTAAATTAGGCTAAAGTAGACAGGATACACTGCAATAAGA
This sequence comes from Gobiocypris rarus, assembly GCA_023029165.1. Taxonomy (NCBI): domain Eukaryota; kingdom Metazoa; phylum Chordata; class Actinopteri; order Cypriniformes; family Gobionidae; genus Gobiocypris; species Gobiocypris rarus. The sequence continues at coordinate 27,868,088 of CM040923.1, forward strand.
GCAGAAGAAGGTCGATGCCACATACCGTATGTGTCGTAGTGGTAGTTAGTGATTTGGATATTATTTATCAGAAGTTTCACACTATAAATGAACTACACAAATGCTATATTAAAAGAGAACAAATCACAATATTTGTCATAATGTCAGTTTCATAAATTAACAATCACACCATCAAGAGAGCAGTCATTTGTTTTTGTTTTTAACGAATCTTTGCATAAATGATTCAACGATTCACTAATAGGGACAATCACTTGACTTGCTTTGTTCCTGGATGAATCAGCATGTTTGAACAAATCGTTTGTGAATGATTTAAGATTCACTCATAGAGAGAGCCGCTTCCCATATTCCTGAATGAATCAGAAGTCAAATTGGTTGAATGAATGATTCAATGACATCTCATTAAGACAGCTGCATCTGAAATACCATACTTCGTTTTCGTATATAATAGGAAAGTATGCGATTTCGGATGCAGCCAGTCACTTCGTTTCTGAATGAATCACGTATTTGAACACATGGTTTGTAAATGATTCAAGATTCACTAATAAAGACAGCCACTTGCTTTGCTCCTGAATGAATCAGTGTTTTTAAACTAATCGGTTGAATGAATGATTCTTAAATGTAGTAAGAGTAGTATACTAGTGTGTGGTTTCGGATCACGTTTCTGCGCAAGTCACGTTTCTGAATTAACCAGTGTGTTTGAACCAATAATTTATGAATGATTTAATGATTTAATCACAAAGACAGTGGCGTATTGACAACAGTTATATAAGGTATTTCTTTAATGACACTTTAAAGTCTCACCAAACACTGCACATAAATCTGCCTGAGACTCACACCTTCCCTCTATCATGACCTGTATGTCCTCTGGACGGGGACGGGAGGTCACGCGTGTGGCCCGCTGTGTAATCGCAGGTGGAATAATAAAGTGAAGCCACTGATAAAACTATCATATCTGAGAGGCTGAACGAAGCTAATTAAAGCAATTTACCCAGAAGCAGGATGGAGGACAAACATCTTTATATAACAGCTCAAACTTCCACACAATCTAATGACACTTTGACTTCCGCAGCATGCGTGAGGAGAGGAAGGACGCTGCTGTGAAATCCCTCACGAGCGACCTTGAAGCGGGTCTGTGAGTCAGAAGGTCAGGTAGTTTCATGCGCTTCATGCGTTGAAGTGAAAGGAGACGCTTCAGCTCAATTAGCAGTGAAGAACACGCCAGTGTGTCCGGCCTAGTCAATTCAGTCTCTTTCTTTTGTCATTGCTGCTAATTTACAATCAATAAAACGTCCATTGATTTCTGTGGAGTGTCATTAACGTGATGGTTAAGAGATCATTCACAGTTACTCACACTGCAACCCTCATCAGAGGGTCAGAGGTCACCAGTGTAATACTATAAATGGCTTTTATTTATTTTTATTACCGGACAAAATCAAGCTTCAGATTTGACTGACTTCATGTGTTTGACCCTTGCAGGATCCTCTGTACAGGATCGCAATATACAAGTTAGACACTCATCTTCTGTTATGCAATATACTAGATAGTAGGGGTGTAACAATACATCGTGACACAATATATCGCAATACAAAAATGCAAACTACTATATATAATGTTAAATAATGCAATGGGGGGGGGTTTGTGGGTCCTGATAATGCAATATATCTAGTCAGTGACAGAGTGCAAGTAAATTTGTCTAAAATTATTCAGCATTTTCGGCTATTATATTTTTATTCTGGAGTCTCCATTGTCCTTTGCATTGGGTTACCAGCACCAAATCCAGACCTATTCATTTCCAACCCCAATGTAATACCACATTTAGCATTTTTAAATCAACAGTACATTTTTTGGAGTATCGCAATAATATTGTATCGTGAAATCAGTATCACGATATGTATCGAATCGTGACATGAGAGTATCATTACACCCTAGTTAGTCAATTATATTCGGTAATACCATCATATAAGTTTATGCTTCATGTATGTCTAGTGTAAACAGATTTCTGTCACTCAGTTAGATTAAACAGCCATACTGCTAATTCATAAACACTACCAATGAAAAGTCTGGGGTTGGTATTATTTTTTTATGTTTTTGACAGAAGTCTATTCTGCTCATCAAGACTACTTGATAAAAAAAAATACAGTAAAAATAGTAATATTGTGAAAGATTATTAGAATTTAAAATATAAATGTTTTACATATATTTTAGAATTTTGTTAGTTTCAATGCATGTTTGGGTCAAATATGGACAAACCCACCAGTTTAAAATTGAAACCAAGGTTTGTATTTGTCAATATTTGACCCAAACATGGGTTGAAGCATTTTTTCAAGTGTATTATTGATATTTTAATTAACGATGAATATAGTTTTTAATAATAGAAATGTCAAAATAACAGCATTTATTTGAAATTGAAATCTTTTGTAACATTATACATGTCTTTACTGTCACTTTTGATCAATTTATCACATCCTTGCTAAATAAAAATAGTAATTTCTTTGAAAAAAACATTTTTAAATACTGACGCCAACATTTTGAACGGTAGTGTATCTAGTCTGTAGTGTGATGCAACTTATACGTAAGAAATTAATTTTTAAATATATTGGTAACACTTTAGTTTGGGGAACAAACATTCACTAACTATGACTTTTACCTTAATTTACTGCTTATTAACAGTTAGTAAGGTAGTTGTTAAGTTTAGGTATTATAGGATAAAGAGATCTAGAATATCCAGCTCATGCATTAATATGTGCTTTATAAGTACTAATAAACAGCCATTATCCTAGTAATATGCATGCTAATAAGCTAAAGTTAATAGTGAGAATTTAATCCTAAAATGTAACCCATATATTTGAGGTTTCTTATGCAGTAAACACTAAAGGAAAACTAACACTCTTTATAATGCTGGGTCTCAGGAGGATATGGATGGGCGGCCAGGGCGATTTGTCATTAACCGGGACGGCACCTCCCTAAACTAATGGACCTGGAGGAAAACCACAGACTAAAAGCACAATAAAACATAAGGTGTCACCAGTAAGAGCCTGAGGAGATGCTTTTGAAAAGACTTTAGTGTGCTCCCAAACACCATCATGAGCTGAGCTCACAGGCACAGAAAGCACATGACCATTAAACCAACATTCACCGTGAGGGGCTGAAATGAACAGGGGTTTGGGGCAAAATGCCACCAAAAGTAACAAAATGTTTACATTTTTTGCGAGGGAATCAATTGCAAGTTTCTCCACTTACAACCAGAAAGTGTGTGCGCATTCTTCTATTTTTTTATATGCGTCTCTGAAACTACTGAGGAAGGATTGCTGGAGGCAAAGCCACATGTTTGAGCTCGTATCTGTGCCTGACTCACCCTGTGTGTAAAGCGGCTTATTTTAAAACAGCACATCAAGCCAGAACCTCACGGTGCGACCGACCCGCTGATGCTGATGCTGACACGCTGTGAAAACATCCCGCCTGACAGCATGCGTCGCATTAGGGTGAACGACCTTCCTTTAATCTGCAACTCTACAACAGGGCTGCAAATATTATTATTATTATTATTATTATTATTATTTATTACCAGGGATGCCAAAGTTAACTTCTTAACTTGTTAGATTAAAGGTAAAGTAAGCAATTTTTGAGAAACGCTGTATTGGACAAGCACCAAAACACACTTGTAGCCAATCAGCAGTAAGGGGTGTGTCCACTCATGATGGGGGAGGAGCTTAGTACACAAGACGGACAATAGCAGAGAAACTATAGAAAGAGTGAGATGGCAGAGGAAAAGCCCAGGAGGGTAACGATCAGACAAGAGGTAGGCGTTAATATCGGAGAAGCTTTCCACCGCTGGAGAGACTTTAAAGGGATAGTTTACCCAAAAATGAAAATTAGCCCATGATTTACTCACCCTCAAGCCATCCTAGGTGTATATGACATATCAATCTGAGTGATATAAAAAATGTCCTGGCTAATCCAAGCGTTATAATGGCAGAGAATGGAGGACAAAGACCAAAAAAGTGCATCCGTCCATTATAAAAGTAATCCACATGGCTCCAGGGGTTAATAAAGGCCTTCTGAAGCAAATCGATGAGTTTTTGTAAGAAAAATATCCATATTTGACACGTTATAAAGTAAAATATCTTTATAACTTTTTATAACTTTACGTAATAACATATGTTAATAGATATTTTTCTTACACAAACTCTTACAGTAAATCATGGGTTAATTTTTATTTTTGGGTGAACTGTCCCTTTAAGAAGCAGAAAGGCCTGAAAACGCCTAAACCTCCTCCACCACTCGTTTCAAGCATCGGCTCCCAACATGTGTCTGAAAAGTGAGATAACGTACTCCTAATATATGTTTTTTCTTTTGGTTCCCCTTTTAGTGATCGCTATAACCCCTTAATCTTGTGACATTTGTAATGCATTAGTTACTGTAGGGAGCTGTTCATAAAAAATGTGTTTGTTCTTTGGGATAGAAGGGATGACCTTGAAGGAGTAGAGGAGCTAAATAACAATCAGACATTTGACCTGATCTATCACAGTAACTGTAACAGTCAGATTGCTTTCACTTATTGATGACTTTATACCCTCCGACCATTCTGCCATAGATAGATAGATAGACAGATAGACAGATAGATAGATAGATAGATAGATGTTGTGATAGCCAAAGTCAGACACACAGCTGGTTTGTTGTCATAAACACATTAGTCACTTTCTGCTGTTGCTTCAGACATTTTTGTATTGAGAGCCAAACGAGGCGAGTTTCATGGCCTGCAGCATCAGTCGGCTGACAGACAGACAGCTCACAGACTGCTAATGTGCCACTGTTTGCTGCTCCAGACGGAGAGTCAACACACACAGCCGATCCGTGTTCAACCGTAGGAATGGAAAGCTCTGATCAGGCAGTGCTGGCTAAAGGCCCGGTCACACCAAGAACCATAACTATTAAAGATAAACTATCTATATCAAAATCAACTGCGGGCGGTCGATCCTTTTCCTATTTAGCACCTAAACTCTGGAACAGTCTTCCTAGCACTGTTCGGGAAGCAGACACACTCAGTCAGTTTAAATCTAGACTAAAAACACATCTCTTTACTATGGCATACACAAAGAACATTATCAATTTATATTATTCAAATCAGTTAAATTAGCCTGACTTTGTCATACTCAGATTCTAGTCAGAATATGAGTCCGCTCCATTGGGCTGTGATTATGGGGCGTGTTTCAACAGAACCAGGAAAGACCTCAATTGGATAGACCCTCAACCAATCAGAGCAACGGAGCGACGCATAACGTTAGTTGTCAACAGAACTCAACTGCACTGTGTCGTCAAGTCCGTGTTTTTCTCCATGTCCGCGGGTTGGAGCGACCCCAATTATGTGATGTATAGACCCAGGAATGTGAATTGTAGCAGGCAACCTTGCCAAAATAACATATTTTACCCCCCAAATGCCATTTTTGTTCGGAGAACCCACCCGGAAAGCTATTGACATTGCAAAAAAACTTGGCGACCCTGTCTGCACGCGCGCTGGATTAAGTAACGTTAGAAGAAAAAGATGAGTGTAAATGATCTGTGCCAGTGTTGTAAAAACATAATGTAAGGATACACGGAGTATTTACCAACACGATCATCATTTCTGAGAGAAATATTGAAGGTGAATGCATACGAACAAGTTCTCCGTTTAGGATAAGAGCAAATTCAACCCAAAGTGCCTTTGATGACGTGGATGATTACGTTACTGTTGATCATCTGTCCATCATCGTCTAAAGCCCGCCCTGACAATTTCATTGGTCTGAACAGTTTCTGTTCGGGCATAATAACTCCTCTATGGATCGAGTCCAGACCGAATTGCCCGAGCAAAAATGTTGTGGGCGGGGCTAAATTCGGCTGGCATCCAGGCTACAGTTAAATGATTGTTAGGCTGCATTAACTCGGTCAGCCGGAACCGGGTACACTTCCCATATCACCTGATGTACTCATTACATCATCAGAAGAATGGCATGTACGCTAATGTTAGTCTCTCTGTTTATCCCATCAACAAGCCTGTCTCCTGCCTGATGACTCTGATCTTCAACCGGATGGAACTGGACAAATATTCGGAATGTTCCGATCTAATATGACTTCTGATTTGTTCACTGTTTGTTCGTTGGCCATAGGAGAACTGGCACCCCGACTGAGCCTGGTTTCTCCCACGGTTTTTTCTCCATTCTGTCACCTGATGGAGTTTGGGTTCCTTGCCACCGTCGCCCCTGTTGACTTTGGCTTTGCTCAGTTGGGAACACTAAATATTTAACTATATTACTTTCTATTAAATTCTGTTGCATTATTTTCCTGTTACCATAGTGAAGCTGCTTTGAAACAATCTGCATTGTAAAAAGCGCTATATACATAAAGATGAAACTATAACTATATTAGTGTCCACACCAGCACACAATATTGTTCTGTTTAATCTAAACGTCTGCCGCTCTAAATTCTCAAGCAGGATGAATTCTAATTGGCTGTCAAAGTTTTTATTAATTATCAGCTGGAAAAAAAGTAACACTTTTTAAATGTTACTCTTTTTAGAATGTTCAGAGAACATTCAGTAACATTTTCATGTTTGCAAAATTAAAAATTTAAAGTTCCCTTAACGTTTGAATAACCCAAGCGGCAGCCTCCTCCAGTTTCTCTTGAAGCCAACACGGAAATGACTTAAACTGCAATTCATCGACTGACCACTAGGGACAGGCTCCAGAAGGGAGTCAAAGCTGTATTAACTTTGCAGCAGAAATAAATGCAGCCTGGTGGTTTTGGTCTATACAGCTAATCTTGCCCTGTGAGGGGGGTGATTTTTTTTTATAACTCATCCGTTTAAATTATATTAAGCCTTAAAGTTCTGCATAATTAAGGGTGTGGTCACTTGAGTGCCATATGGTTGAGCTAGGTGGGCGTGGTTTCAGCAATCAGGCACCTCAGCTCCACCCACGTCCCACATCTTTCCCATCTTTGCCCATCTTTGCCCATTTTCAGTTAGCTTATGGCGACGTCCGGCTCTACCCCGGCTTCAACAATGCTCTTTAGAAACCTGTGGGTGACTATGGTATAACCAAGAGAGTCTGGTATAACCAATAAAAACTTTTAAAAACTGGATGTTTTGAACGTTCAGAAATAATGCTCTCATAATTTAATGGGAACATTAGCAGTATAAGTGGCATTCCGTGTTCAGGTATAGCAGGAAGAGCTCTGGTTTATCTGAAATGTTGGGATCAGATTGCTCCGTTCTGACCGCTGGAGCCGGATAATGACCTCTACACTCTCCTCTCCACTTTCCTCTCGTCTGAGAATCTCAGATTAAGCATTCAAAGGTCATCCATCAAGGAAGTTGAAATACACTACATGCATCTTTACATATTTACTTGAAATTGTGATGAAATGTATCCGATTCATCCCAGATCAAATAGGCACCATTCCCACATCAGTCTGTGCTGAGTGGAGTGATTCCCGCTCAGTTAACAGGACTTTAATACCTCAGCCACACGAATCCTCTCCGCTGGAGACTGTGGTGTTCCGCTCATGAACCGTTACCTGATGTCTGCACTAATGGAGGAACGCCTCTCATTTTTCACACCAGTCATGCTGTGATATTGCACCATCATTCACATAAAATCACCTTAACATCATCTCACTGGCCATAAGTGTTGCTCACCGCCACACTGGGACAAGGCTTTTCAATCTTTTAGATGCCATGGACACCCAAATATGAGCGTTCTCATGCCAGGGACTCCATACTATTCCACATATTATTTATTTGAATCAATATATTTAAATATTTTTATTTATTATTTACATTAATCAATGTTTTTGTTTATTTATTTATTATAAATTATTGATAAATGTAATTTATTCAAATGCATATTTATTTATATATTATTTTTTAAACTTTAATTGTATTTATTTTTTATTTATTGATATAAATCAAATGATTGTTATTATTTAAATGTTTTATCAAATTCATTTTTAAATAACGTTTTATTTATTTATATTTTCTTTTAATCAATTATTGGTTGAAATCAAAAGCATATATATATTATTAATATTTATTTATTATAAATGATAGATACATTTCATTTATTCAAATGCATATTTATATTTATTAAAATCAAATTGTATTTATTTTAATGAATTGAAATACATCAAATTATTGTTATTTTAATTTTAATCAAATATATTTTTCATTTTTAAATATTGTATTTATTTATATTTTATTTTAATAAATGATTGGTTTATTTAATTTAATCAAATGCATATATATATATATATATATATATATATATATATATATATATATATATATATATATATATATACATATATATATATATATATATATATATATATATACATACACACATATATATATATATATATATATATATATATATATATATATATATATATATATATATATATATATATATAAAATAAAATTGTAGTTATTTTAATACATTTATTTTTAATTGATTATTATTATCATTATTATTATTAAATATGTTTTTTTCAAATATATTTATTGACTTAAATCAATGTTTGTTTATTTATTTAAATATTTTAATCAATTATTGATACATTTAAATCAAATGCATATATTTATAAATAATTTATTAAAAACAAAATGTATTATTTTAATTCACTGATATAAATCAAATTATGATAATGATTTATTTTTATATTTAAATAAAAACATTTTTTTTTTAAATCAAATATATGAATTTATTATTTATTTAAATCAATGTACTGGTTTATTTTTATTTTAATCAATTATTTATTTATTTTATTCAAATATAGGCCCTACATGTTTTTATTAAATAAAGAAATTTGTATTTATTTAATAATTTTTAGTTTTAATCAAATCCATTTTTTTCTGTAATTGTTATTATTATTACTATTTTTTAAATTACCCGATTTGGAAAACCCCCAGCATCATAAGATCAGTGAAAACATGAACGATCTGCACAAAAACAAAAAAGAAGAAAATGTGTTGGCAAAGTATCCGACATGGTAAGTATCCGACAGGAACTCTGAAATGCACAATTAATGAGCCACATTATTCATGATGCAGTTATTATTTCCATCACATGCACGCCGCTGCTCGACCTACAGCATCACTACACTGGATATAAAGTGGAAACAGAATAATGCTATCGATCACCTGAATCTAAGTCATATACAATTGTTTAATGCTCTATTATTACATTAATTACATTTCTTTATAATAAGACAAGGGCAATTATTTCCTAATCATTTCATCCAACACGTCTGGCAGCGCTCGCTGGATATGAATTAAAATGTGCAGAGTTTGCCGACTGAAAGCAGCATTTCAAGCTCCGTTTCAATGACTGTTTGATTACAGTAATTAAAGTGCCTATAAAAGCGTCGCGTTATAAAAGACAGCGAGGCGGTGGTGGCATGAATCAGAGCCTCACACAGGCAAATACGTTTCCATATGCAACACAATATCACATGTTTATGATTAGCTATTCTGAATATACAGTATGAGCGCGCTGTTATTCTGAAAACTGTTTCAGATGCAACACACTATTTGATAATGATGTAACGTAATGCAATCAAGATAGAGCTCTGGCTCAATGACTGTGTGTGTGTGTGTGTGTGTGTGTGTGTGTGTGTGTGTGTGTGTGTGTGTGTGTGTGCTGACCTTGAGAACAGAAACACAAACACACACAAACTGTCTTCATCACTATGATGCTTCCTCTAATGAAGCAGCCCGTCTCATAGCAACAGATTCAGTTGCCTGTATGGATCCTAATGCTGCCGTGAGAGAGTTGATGATTTAAGACACTCTGTGTTTTATGTCTTAAGAATACGAGAAACGGTATCACTGTAAAACAAATATTGTTGGTTTAACTTAAAAAAGCATGTAACCTGGTTGCCTTAAAATTTTGAGTTCATTTAAATTAAAAATTTGAGTTAATACAATGAACGAAATTGGTTTAATAAATAGAAACTCAAAATATTATTGTTTCTGAGCCACATAAATATATATATATATTTTTTTTGATAAATCATGAAAATAGCACAATTTGGCATGTTCCACTGCCTTATAACAAATAAATACACAATTACACAATATGTTTACAAAATCTTTGAATAATATTTGAATAAAGGGATGTTGATTCTGAATTTTAAGTTAACCAGGTAACTTAATTTTAAAATATATTTTTTTACAGTGTGGTGGCTGTGGCTCTTCCAGCAGGATAATGCTCCTGCCACAAAGCAAAAATGGTTCGGGAATGGTTTGAGGAGCACAACAACGAGTTTGAGCTGTTGACTTGGCCTCCAAATTCCCAGATCTCAATCCAATCGAACATCTGTGGGATGTGCTGACCAAACAAGTCCTGATCCATGGAGGCCCTGCCTCACAACTAGGACTTAAAGGATCTGCTGCTAACATCTTGGTACCATGATAAGTCCATGCCTCCACGGGTCAGGGCTGTTTTGGCAGCAAAAGGGGGACCAACACAATATTAGGTGAAAATGTTATGCCTGATCGTTGTGTAAATCAGGTAGAAATAGCTCTTTAAGGTAATATTTGTGTGTGTGTGTGTGTGGACTGGTATGACAAAATGTTCCCACAAAGATGGCAATATCAAAATACTTGCCCTTGTATAATACTTGACATTTTTGGTCCCCATGAGGAAAACATCTTATAAATCACACTAAGTGATGTTTTTAAAATGTAAAATGCAGCATGTCTCCTGTGATGGGTAGGTTTAGGGGCAGTGTGCAGTGTGTGTGTGTGTGTGTGTGTGTGTGTGTGTGTGTGTGTGTGTGTGTGTGTGTGTGTGTGTGTGTGTGTGTGTGTGTGTGTGTGTGTGCGATGGGTAGGTTTAGGGGCAGGGGCAGTGTGTGTGTGTGTGTGTGTGTGTGTGTGTGTGTGTGCGATGGGTAGGTTTAGGGGCAGGGGCAGTGTAGGGGGATAGAAAATACGGTTTGTACAGTATAAAATGCATTACTCCTATGGAATGTCCCCATAAAACATGGAAACACAACAACTGCGTGTGTGTGTGCGTGTGTGTGTGTGTGTGTGTGTGTGTGTGTGGAGGTGGGCAACAAAATGTAACTTATCCCACAGCTCTAATTGACTAAATGCAACTATAAGGCATGAAGATATTAAGATGTGGCAAAGATTAACATGATTTTCTTTAAAGCTGCTTTGAATCTATGTGAATTGTGAATTTGACTTAACTTGATAAAATTCACTAAATATCGAACAGCTCTGTCATGAGCAAGACTAGGCAAACTAAAGACTTTTTGGGAACATGAAAACTGCCATAACCCTGCGGCTACAGTGACACATTTAAAGTATTCATGTCACAGTGAAATATTAAAGTGCTCTTATAGTTGTATTAAAGTTTCAGATGCGCGTGGCCTGTAGGGATGCCGGCTGTATGTCGAGTCAGGTAAGCGTCTGCGCTTCTGAATAACCACATCAATTTGACATCCATTGACATATCGCAGAACAATTCACAGCGGTGCTGAAGTATCATTTGAGTCATGCATATCTATTTCCATTTGTGAGCAATCAGACTGCAATAGTACAACCTCCTACACAAACACACACTCACACACACACACACACACACACAATGCTGCGCTCACTTCAGCCGGCTGTGTTTGGAGGGTAATTGAGCTGTGTGAGTTTAAACTTCATTAGAAACAATAGTCAGGCGCGATCGTTCTGATACCCAGCTAACAGGGAACGTTCTCATGGTGTGCACAAATGTTCTTCCAGAACGCTCCTTCAAAGATATCTAATGTTCTCAAAACGTCAGCTCAAGATCATTTTTTTATACTTCATGCATAACGTATTTCTCCTGAAATGTTTTAGCTGGATGTTTTTTTAAATGTTGCTACTTGTTTTGGAATGTTCTGAGAACATTCAAAAGTATTCCATATAATTCCATCATTTTTGCAAAACTGAGAAATATCATTTACATAACTTAATGTGAATATTTTTGGTAGCTGGGTAGCATCTCTCACAACAGCCTGGATTAGCATCACAACGCAAGCTCTAATTCAAGTTCAATCAAAAGTATGGATTTCAGTTCATGTCTTTTAGCAATAAACTCACCTGTATGCTTAAGTACCCCTAAAAGTTGACAAAAGAAACCGATTCACTCAAAATCCCAGATTCCTTCAGGAAGAAAACACCCTGGAGATGCGCAGGTGTTTTCAGTTTGACTCCATTTTAAACTGTTTTGTAGTGGAGTGAAAATGCCTAAAATGTATGTTTCTCAATATTAACTTCTTGTGTCATAAAATAGCAATATCACACACAACAGCATTCTTGTTTAATATATCAAATTTTTTATTTCAATGAAATGATTGTACTACAGTATATTGTGGTTCTTAATATTTTTTATTACATTTTCTTTAAGGGATTTTATGGTCCTAAAATATATTTATGCAGTAGTTACTATCCATTCATTCACTTTTTTAACATGGATTTTATTTATTTATTGTTATGAAAAATGCACAAAAATACCATTTTAAATGTGTATATTAAATATATATTTTCCAAAACACATTTTACTCTACAACTGAGATTATCAAAGCCATAAAGGGTTGATATCTCAAAAAATGAGCTTTGAGTAAGAATGTGTTTGTGCGCAGTACCGAACGCTTCCACTAGTTGAAATTTGTCTCCCATTAATTTCCAATGCGCTCAGTTTTGACTGTGAACAGAACAAGTGAGACAATTTTTTCAATTAAAATTTTTTTAAGGATTTTTCGAATCATGTCCATGTTTGTTTTTGTGTTCACACACCAAGTTTCATACCATTCCGATTATGTAAAAAAATTACATTTTTGGTAAAAAATGACCGAACAGCACAGTTTTTATTATAATTTATGTTAAAGTAATTAGGCCATTTATTTTACTGTTATATTGTTTCTTACTTTAAAACATTAACATCAAAAACATTATATAAAGCAATGGATAACTGTTTTGCAACATGACAGAGGGAAAAAATAAGCGCTGGTATCATCAATGCAGAATCAGCAACACGAATCCCAAATTATTCCGATCAAACTCATGTTTTGTATGCAACAATTGATAATGCAAATGCTTAGTATGCATAAGATGATTTCGGAGGGTAAATAAATAAGTCTCGATATTGTCTAGAAGCTGTGAGTGTGTGTGTGTGTGTGTTGTAGATCACAGTGGTTCATACAGAGAAGAGCAGAGAGACTGTGATGCAATATTCATGCTCTTCAGTTCAGTCTTCTCAGAAGCGGGTTTGTGCAGAGATGGAGTTGTTATGGATACGGCAACTCCCTGGTCGTTATGGATACAGTTGCTCATGGGAGGCCCACGGCCTAAAAAACACAAACTCACCCCCTGCTGTTTTGTTTCCCCACCATGGCAACGGTGTCCGTAGTGACGGGACAGAAGAAGACCTACATATAGAGACCTACATCAAGGCTGATGGGAGAGATGAGGATGACCACGGTCGGATCCTCTGAATGTGTACGTGCACACAGATTTTTACATCTACGTTACAATTCAGATCTACCCATAAAGAAAAAGGAAAACAAATCTAGGTCTATTTTGTTCAGCTCAGCAATGAGGTTAAATCCCTAACAGGGAACGTTCTCTCAACGTTATGAACAAACATTCTTCCAGTAACATTAATAGCATGTGTGTTTAAAGTTCTCTGGTCTTTGAAGGATAGTTCACTTCAGAATTATTAAAATTTCCTGATAATTTACTCACCCCTTCAGTCTTTCTTCAGTTGAAAATAAATTAAGGTGTTTGAGGAAAACATTCCAGGATTTTTCTCCATATAGTGGACTTCAATGGGGACCAACGGGTTGAAGGTCCAAATTCAATGCAGCTTCAAAGAGCTCGACACGATCCCAGCAGAGGAATAAGGGTCTGGTCTAGCTAAACCATCAATAATTTATAAAAAATATTTATATTTTTTATAATTTTTTACATATAGCGTGATCACGTTGGAAAGGTCATGAGTGATGCATACCTGTCAAGTATCACGTTTTGGCCGGGAAAGTCCCGTATTTTACCCTTCTGTCCCGCTGTCCTCCCGTATTAGTATTTTCCAGTAAATCTCCCGTATTTTAACCTGCGTTATTAAAAAATAATAATACCGGAGTAAAAAAACAAAAACCTTTCCAATCTTAGTTCTGGAACTAGCCTCGCGATAACTGCCATCTGCAAGTTCAGGAAGAATCGCAAACTACGTTCCTCAACGTTCCCAAACAAACACACGTGCGATGGGAATGTTCAGAGAACACTCAAAAGTAACAATTCCATAATGTTTGAAGACTGATAAAATGGAATGTTCCGCATTACCAAGAAAAAAAACATTTAGAACGTTCAGAAATAACATTCTTAATGGTTTTAGAACATATTTTCGTTTGCTGGGATGCAAAGCAAGTTCAGCCTTTTGCTGAGGTTCTCAGATGTTTCTCAGAGGAAAAACACCCCAGGAATCTCACACATCTCACTGTAAACTCAAACTTCAAATGATCTGAGCTGCCATCTTTATCTTTACTGTATGTCAGAAGTCCTCTCATTTATTTCTCCTCGTGAATTTTAGGAGAAACATCTGGTGCAAACATCTGGCATTTATCACAAATATTGCTGTTTGTTCCTCACTGGATAAAGCACTGTCCTCTGGTTATTCCAGGTGATGCAGTGTGATTTAAGCAGAAAGAAAAGAAAGCTGTTTGTTTGTTTTTTTAACAATGTTAATATGTTTATCCGACTGTCTCACATTGCATTGAACTATACATATTCTTCAGGACGTAGTCTTTACATCATAAACTTTCTGCAGTTTATCATTTTTAATATCAATTCCAGTCTCGCGTGAGAACTCGTCGTTCTCGCGAGACTAAAATATTAAAATGATAAACTGAAAAACTTGCTCATGTCTGTGCGCTGATTTCCAGCGAAAAGGAGAAAAGTAAAAGATTATGGTGGAGGAAATTATTGGAGAGACAAAGGGAGCAATGACTGCCAAGAGAGTTTGAGGTAAATAAATCATTTTGCAATGTTCTGCTGCTGCGGCTGGATGTGCAAATCATTGGGCTTTGTTTCTGTTTGATAGAATTGTAAATATATCTGCTAAAATACTGATATTCTGGTCTATAACTCCTCCCTGAACCCCCCGCTGCCCTGTATCCTGCTCTCTCATTGGCTGTCGGGCATCGCCGGTGTTATTTTCAGTCAGGACTCATTTCACACAGCAGGAGTCTGAATCGATTCCGCAAAACCTGTCGGCGAGTCAAAATCGGGCAGTGTGAACTAGGCCTAAAATGAACCCTCGGCCCAGCCCACAAATAAACTCCTTCCAAAACAGTCTTAAACAATACAAAGTCCAGCAACAAATTTGTACATTAACTCACTAAAAGAGTAAAGAAAAGTTATGTGAACTGAAAAGAAAAACAATATGAAATGAAAATAAAATGTAAAGACAAGCAATGTTAAATGAACAGAAAATATGCAAATAAGCCTTTAAATAAATGCTGTTCATATATACCCTTTTGTGTTCTCATTTGGGCTATAACACCTGTCTTAAAATGTAAGGGATACTGGAGCTTGGTTGGGGTGGTGGGACTGCTTTCCCTTATTTTCAAATCCAAAACTTGACAGGTATGGTGGCGTGGCGAAAGTACCAATCAAGTGCGACGTGCGCAAAGAGTTAGTCAAGCGCACAGTGTTTGTCAAGTCAAGTGTCACCTTTCCAACGTGATTACGTAATGCATGGCGCTTGGCAGAGCAAGAAGAGCATTTGTGGTTAAAAAGTATATCATTTTTTATATCTTTTAGAAAATGACAGATTGTTACGCTAGAGAAGACCTCCAGCTCTTTGAAACTGCATTGATGTTGAAGTTCATATGGAGAAAAATCCTGGAATGTTTTCCTCAAAAACATCATTTCTTTTCGACTGAAGAAAGAAAGACATGGACATCTTGGATGACGTGGGGGTGAGTAAAATATCAGGACATTTTAATTCTAAAAGTTAACTTCTACTTTAATAATGTACTCAAAACGTTAGCACAAAAACATTTATGCATCGTTCATGGAATGTTTTTTTAATGGAACTACTTGTTTTGGAATGTTCAGAGAACACTCAAAAGTAACAATTCCATAATGTTTGAAGACTGATAAAATGGAATGTTCCGCATTACCAAGAAAGAAAACATTTAGAACTTTCAGAAATAACATTCTTAATGGTTTTTAGAACATATTTTCGTTTGCTGGGATGCAAAGCAAGTTCAGCCTTTTGCTGAGGTTCTCAGATGTTTCTCAGAGGAAAAACACCCCAGGAATCTCACACATCTCACTGTAAACTCAAACTTCAAATGATCTGAGCTGCCATCTTTATCTTTACTGTATGTCAGAAGTCCTCTCATTTATTTCTCCTCGTGAATTTCAGGAGAAACATCTGGTGCAAAAGTTAAAGCAAACATCTGGCATTTATCACAAATATTGCTGTTTGTTCCTCACTGGATAAAGCACTGTCCTCTGGTTATTCCAGGTGATGCAGTGTGATTTAAACAGAAAGAAAAGAAAGCTGTTTGTTTGTTTTTTTAACAATGTTAATATGTTTATCCGACTGTCTCACATTGCATTGAACTATACATATTCTTCAGACGTAGTCTTTACATTTTGACCATGGGTCATTGCATGCACTACAAAAGGCTGACAAACGACTCCACAATACATGTTCAAAACTCGAATCACTGAAACATGAAAAACACTCCAGGTTCACAGTCTGCACAGAGTGGACATACAGTTACACCGCGGGACTGGCACGACTGACAATGAGACTCTTCCAGAGACACAAAAATACAAGATCTAAGTTCAAAAATATATACCTTTACATTTTGTCATTTATATTTGAAACGGTGCCCTGACTTCGTAAAGCAGCAGATAATATTAACATGAAGAATACTATCCTCTTAAGTTCTGTGGGTGGTGGGAACACACACACACACGCATACACACTTACAGACTCACACACCCTGTCAAGCACACATGTCTGGGGCACATTTTAAACCCAGAATCTTGCAAATAGGAAATGATGCTTATTTTTATGACCATTTGATTTCTTGTATTGAATTATGCAAAAAAAGTTTGTGGTCTGTAGGGTTTTTTAATGCATCGGGATTTAATGCTACGGTTAAAAACAGTTAACTGGTTAATCTGTACTATATACGGTGAATAACTGTAAAAGATCTAATCTTACATTTAACAGTAAAATACTGTTTTAATGTTGATCAAATAATGTTTATTGCATTTTTAAATTTCATGTGTGTTACCATGATAGTGTTGCCTTCTCTATTCTATAGCGCATCTTCTCTATATTAGTATTGTCCTCCTAAAAGCTGCTTGTGATGAGCTTTAATTCATCATGTGACTCTCATCTCCACTGTGATTGGTGGTTGTCGGTATATATGAGTTACATTACAGATATTAGTATTTCAATAGGTTGGTAATTTAACATTATTTCAGTTAATGAAATACGGTTATTTACTGTAAATGTAACTTAAATCTGTAAAACCTAAATTCACGAGTTTGTGTGCCCATATAATCTTAGTGGAAGTGGTAAACAGATTTGGCTTGCTGTCTGCTATAGAGCGGCTCGGAGAGGATGTTCTACCCAAGCGCTGATTGCCCCTATAACAGGCAAAATTGTAAAAAAGGAGGAGCAGGGGAGGAAGAGGGATGCTGCAGGAACTAACAATGGGAAGAGGTAAGCTGCTGGTTTTAAACCTTGGTATTAATTGGAAGATTAGATGGGCGTACTCCTCCCCAAATTACGTTTAATAACTTCACTTAATGAAATACGGTTATTTACTGTAAATTTAACTTAAATCTGTAAAACCCAAAATGTTTCTACCAGATGTTCTACGGTAAAGTTCTGTCAACCACAGCTGCCGTTTTTTTACTGTAAATTTTATGGGGATTTTTTTTTATTTTTTTTACGGTGCATTAAATTGATTAAAAAAATACATTTTATAATGTAAAAAAACCGAGTCACTATTTAAAATTAATGATTAAAATTAGCTTTCTATTCCTCAAATATCCCTAAAGAGAAAAAAAGTATCACGGTTTCCACAAAAATATTAATCAGTACAACTGTTTTCAGCATTGATAATAATCATGAATATTTCTTGAGCAGCAAATCATCATATCAGATTGATTTCTGACAGATCATGTGACTCTGAAGACTGGAGTAATGATATTGAAAATACAGCTTTGATCACAGGAATAAATTACATTTTAACATGTATTCAAACAGAAATGGGTTGTTTTAAATTGTAATAATAATTCCCAATTTTACAGATTTTTACTGTATTTTTGATCAAATAAATGCAGCCTCAGTGAGAGAAGAGACTTCTTTCAAAAGCATTTTAAAAAGCCATCAACCCCAAACTTTTGAATGCTATAGCATTTATTTTTCATTATGGCCTATGTATAATTCATGTTGGTATCTGCTTTTAATTTATAAATAAAAAATGTGACTCATTTGCACATAGCTGTCTTGAATATAATAAAATCTTACTGGTTTTAAAATAGGCTTCCTTTTTTGCTATGCACAATTTCATTTTTTTGATTTTGCAGTGAAATGTGACCTGGACATGTTCTTGACAGTTTTCATGACATTCTCTCTCTCTCACTCACACACACACACACACACACGCACGCACACACACACACACACACACACACACACACACACACACACACACACACACACACACACACACACACACGCACACACACACACACACATACACATCACAGACGCACATATTTATTTAGAAATGTAGGGGACATTCCATGTAAGGTAATAGTTTTTATACTGTACAAACCACGTATTTTCTATCCCCCTACACTGCCCCCTGCCCAAACCTACCCATCACACACACGCACACACACACACTGCCCTGCCTAAACCTACCCATCACACACACACACACACTGCCCCTGCCCTAAACCTACCATCACACACACACACACACACACACACACACACACACACACACACACACACACACACACACATTCAAAGACCCCATGACATTTGTGGCACACACACACACACACACACACACACACACACACACACACACACACACACACACACACACACACAGCCCCTGCCCTCAAAACCTACCCATCACAGGAGACTGCTCAGCGCTTGTGAAAAACCTCATCCTGTGTGATTTATGTTATTTTGAAAAAGTGAGGACATGGGGAACGCCCTGCTATTTCAATTCTCTTTTTTGTAATACCTGTGTCATAAATTCATGTCACATGCCACATTTGTGTCCTCTGATATTTCACAAAACATGCCCACGCATCGCATCACACACACAGACAACAATGAATCCACCAGAGATACTAGAGCAGATAAAAGCATAAATGACTGAAGGTCACATTTATTAAACTGATCATGTTTACTCTCTCTCTACTCTGTATAGTATAGTCGATACACCAATACTTCATTTTTAAACACTTGTGCCTCTACACATCTTAATACACTTATTGCACCGACAGAGGCCTTGGAAAGGGATTTGAGGGGGTGTTGGATTTGCTACCTGACACAGAAGGGAAGCCACAGGTGGATGTGTGTGTGTCCTTTATACAGATGCAACATTTAAATGGAGAGCCGACTTGTTTAAAGCAGGAAACGTTTGATTTTTTTTCTTCTTCTTTTTTTCCTTCAGTCTGTTTCCGCACAGGACAAACGGCGAGTTTCCAAAGGTCATGAGAGCAGTCCGATCGATCGATCGAGCTTTATGTTCACAGAGCGTCCGCTTTCAGAACCGTCCAATCACAGGCTTATTCTATTCCAGACTGTCCAATCCAATTCATCAAATCCATCTGAGTCTCTGCTGGCCCCGCCTTCCCCGTCTCTGGCCGATATAAACTGTACGTCAGCCAGAGGTGATACAGTAGCTGCGAACGCAACAACATCCGCTGCATCAGTAATGCGCAGCCATATTTGCCCTTTCTTCTTTTAAAAAAGCAACATTTGTAGACAAAATATATTGCATATTTGAACAAGTGAATCTCATAAATAATGCCAAATTTCAGGGTCAAATTTCACCCTGAAATAAAAATAAGAAATTATATTTTGCATGAATAAAAAGGGCAATAATTCAATTTTAGGGCCGTTAAGATTTGCATTGTGATGGTGTATTTTGACAGTTTTCTTTTGTACTGAATGCATTTTGCAAAAAAAAATATATATATATATATATATATATATATTTTTTCTTTTCATGATTTGTAATTACAACTTTTTATCTTTTGTCAAATCAACTTAGATAATTGATGTGGTTCAGATAACATTTCTATTTTTAATCCATTCTCCATTGTATTAACTCAAAGGTCTCAACATTTTAAGGCAATCAGGTAACTTACTTTTTAAGTTAAACCAACAATAAAAAATATGATCAATAAGTTATGACAACACGTTTTTATATTGATAGTTGAGCATTTTTAACCTTTTTTATTAGTTATGCAAGATTCAACTCATTTTTTTAAAGTCAGTTTAATGTAATTTAAACTTTTAAGTACAATCAACTTGGATGTTTAAGGCAGCATCTTTTTTTTTGTATAGTAAAATAAAACATTTTTGTTCAACATTGATAATAATCATAAATGTTTCTTGAGCAGCACATCATATCAGATTGATCTCTGAGGGATCATGTGACTCTGAAGACTGGAGGAATGATGCTGAAAATACAGCTTTGAGGAATAAATTACATTTTAACATGTATTCAGACGGAAGATATCTATTCACTGTAAAAAAATATTTTTCAACTAAGTTACCTGGTTGCCTTACAATTTTGAGTTCATTGAAATTAAAATTGAGTTAATACAATAAACATTTTCCAGAATCGAAATCACTCTTTATTAAAAAATATTAAAAAATGTGTAAACATATTGTGTAATTGTGTTTTATTTGTTATAATGCAGTAAAACACGTCAAATTGTGCTATTTTCATGATTTATCACAACTTTTTTTTTAATTTATGAGGTTCAGATACAATAATATTTTGAGTTTCTATTCATTAAACCAATTTCCTTCATTTGTATTAACTAAAAAAAATTATTTAAATGAACTTACAACCAGGTAACTTGCTTTTTAAAGTTAAACCAACAATATTTCTTACTGTGTTGAAATTGTAATATTTCACAATTTTTACTATATTCACAATTTTTACTTAACAAAATTGATATTGTATGCATTACAGTAAAATTTTAAATGAAAGAAAATGTGCTTAATTGTCAATGGCAATGCAAAAATAAATACTGGTTTTATTTTCTTTACGCAAAATATAATTTCTTTTGATTTTGGGATTAAATGTGACATGATATTTCTTCATGAGATTCACCTCAACATCATAACATAATAATCCATCTCCAAGTACATCTCTTATTGCATATATGATTATTATAAATCTTCATATACAGATATTCACAGATATAACATTCAGGGCGTGCACACAGTGAGCAAACAGCATTTGAGGTGTGAACACACAGGGCTCTTTATTGCTTGCGAAAGCATTTCAGGTAGCACACTGTGCAGGGTGTGGACACAAAGTGGCAAATGAAGTTTATGCTGAGGATGCGTGACAGAAAATCTTCCTATGCCAGTTGCTTAGCAACCTTTCCTTCTAGATTCACTCACATGATGCTCAGGATAAATCTCTGAATTATCTCTCCATTACAATCTAGCATAATTAGCATTAGCTAAAAATACATATACACAGAGCATAGAGGATGCAGATGAATGACTCGGGTGACGTGAGTTGTTTGTCTGAAGTTAATAATGAAAGATGAAATATTTCAGATCAGACCATTTATTATATTACTTGTGACTATGCATGTTTCTGCAAGCATGAATAGAAATATATGACTTACAGTTTACATAAAGAGAGCGAACTTAAGTCAACATGAAATCAGAAGCATGTTGCAACAAAAAAAAAGATGTTTTTGAAAGAAGTCTCATCCGCTCAGCCAGGCTGCATTTATTTGATCAGAGATACAGTAAAAATTGTGACATATTATTCCAATATTAAACAACTGTTTTCTATCTGGATATATATTCAAATCTAATTTATTCCTGTGATCAAAGCTGAATTTATCATCATTACTCCAGTCTTCAGAGTCACACGATCCTTCAGAAATCATTCTATGATGATGATTTGCTGCTCAATTATTATCAATTAATTATTAATGGTTTGTATATACACTGTAAACAAATATTACGTAATAAACCACATGTAATTGAACAATTGAACGATTCAACATAATTACATTTTTTAATTACGGCATCAAATCATCATCATAGAATGATTTGTGAAGGATCATGTGACTCTGAAGACTGGAGGAATGATGCTGAAAATAAAGCTTTTAATCACAGGAATACATTACATTTTAACATGTATTCACATAGAAAACAGGTATTTTATATAGTAATAATATTTCACAATTTTGTACAGTGTTTTTGATCAAATAAATGCAGCTTCTGTGAGGAGAAGAGACTTCTTTTAAATACTTTTGAGCGGTAGTGTATTTGCTCCGCCTCTGAAATGTTTCATCTGTTCAACTGCAGTATGTCAAACAGGCAGCGGAAGGCATTTCATGGTGACTTTAAATGCTTTCTTTGAATGGATCAACAGCTGACAGCGATTTGGACAGGTTAGGCCAATCAGAGTCATTCTCTCTCCCCAGTGACATCATCACACAGCACGGAGCGTCTGTTACCTGTGAGTCTCGTCTGGGCCGTTCCCTCCCTTTTAAGACAGAACGTTCCCCTCTGTTCGGCTGAACCCAGTGAACACAAGCTCTGAGCAGTTATCTGTGTGTACAACCAGTGTAATGATGCCGGTTCAGTACGTGCCAAGAGAGGGTGGAGACAGACGGGAGCAGACAGAGGTCATGCATGAACGGAAGCGAGCAGTTCACGGATTCTCCACTGATCAACAACGCACACACGTCTCCTTTGATTTCTCCGTGCAGATGGAGACAGAGCGGTCCATGCACACACCGACATCAGACAGGTCGCTCCAAACATGAACATTTATACAGACAAACAGACAGTGAGGTCGAGCTTTAATGAGATCTCATTCTGCTCTTGCTTTGGGAAGCATCCGTGTCAAACAGACTGAAGTTACTGAACTCTCCCTGAATAAATGTGTTCTGTTTTAGGAGTTTCTCGGAGTTAATGCAAGACAAATCAAATCAAGTGGGTAAAGCTCACAAAAGCACAACAAAATAATTCACAAGAAAAGCCACTTTTAGGACTATTTCAATTATTTTAAATTGTGACTTTTTTTATTTGAATTTTATTATAAAATATTAATTGTCATTACTGTAATACTATATATATATATATACACTTTTTTTTTTCCAAAATGTATATTTACAATATATGTACACATCTAAATTATGCATGGTAGTATTTTATGAAAAAAAATATTCTCATTACTGTAATACAATATACATATTTAAATATTAAAATGTGAATTAATTATGCATTATTGTAGAATTATTATAAAACAAAAACCTCATTACTGTAATATAATATACATTTCGATTTTAAATTGTGAATTAATTGTGCATCATTGTAGTATTTTATGAAAAAAATCTCATTACTATATATATATATATATATATATATATATATATATATATATATATATATATATATATATATATATATATATATTTTTTTTTTTTAATTGTGAAGTAATTATGCATCATGTGAAGAAAAAGTGAGGAAACCATTTTTCTTAAAATTATTGAGTAAATAAACAGTGAGTAATTTGATGTGAACTTGACAATTCCACATCATTTTTAGGTTTAATTTGATTTACTTAATCATTTTAAGGCAACGAGTTTCCTTAAAGTTAAGGTAGAAATATATGTAATTGTATAACTAACCAATTTATACAGTTTTTATGCTGTTCTACAAGAATGATAATCTAGTCAGAATAATCACTAATGGCGATTACAAACAGATTTTTAAGGTATTGATGATTTGATGGGAAAACGTGTTTAACTGAAATGTCACAATGCAAAAAAAAGTCTTAAAATGGGCCTCATTTAATCAAGCAATATATATATATATTTATTGTATCATAATTTTGTGAAATGCACCCTAAAATTTCTCTTTAAAACTCTACTATATACAGTCGGTACATAATCATGTATGGCCACACCCACAGTGGGCGGAGTCTCTGCAGTACATTTGGCTATGTGTGCCTCAGAAGATGGATGGGATAGGGGAACGGGAGCGGCGAATCGGACAGGGAGAGGTCACTGGAGAGAGACGGAGAGTGCCGGCTATGTTGTTAAAGCTTCGGGATTTCTCAAAGCCTTCAGACGTGAGAGAACGCAACATTAAGAGCACAAAGACACACAGAACAAATACAAACGTGCCTCGTGGGACATGCGCACACAAATAAGACCACATCACATTTACTGTTGTCCATTGATCAGAATGATGCCATTTTCCAAAATGTCTAGAAGGTTTATTTTAGGAGCTTTGGCTAGTTTTCGTGTTTCATTTTGATCACTGAACAGGTTGTGTGTGCAATCGTGTGCTCAGTAATTGTGAGAAACCGAATTGCTAAGTGATCAATACATAAAAAGGGCATTGTAATTTCCTAAACAAATTACTATGAGGACCAAAACACAGTTTAATTATGATGATGATGATGATGGTGATGGTGATGAGGAAGATGAGAAAGATGATAAAATTCAACAACAAAAAAATTCAAAGCCAGTCTGGATGGAAATGCCAACTAAAACTGTACAAAAGTTGCAAAAACCTCAATAAGCAAACACACAGAATGCATCTGGTGTCTGCCATTCATGGCCAGTTTCATCAATGATAAGCAGACAGTAGATCAGTGTACAATAACAGGCCTGACCATGATTGTAATTCTAGAGTGTTGTTTACACATCATGAAATGATGATCAATGCAAGTAAATTATATTGATTAGTACGTACAGTATCATGTATATCTGATTGTAATATGCGACAACGGTACATTATAATGGAAGATGGTTATTCAGAGCTCTTGGCCTGATGCCTATCCGATATATATATATATTTTTTTATCAATTGGCCCTTAATAATGTTGGCCCTGTAATATATTATTGTAGCTTGTACAGTGACATGTAAAGCCATATACCAACAAAAAACACGTTTACATGCATAGCACTACACTGATAACTCACAAAAATCAGCATATTGAAATAACCCTTTGTCCTAGTTTACATGCACACTAATAACCCAGCAATGACTAAAATAAACCACATTTACAAGACTTTATTAATAAATCAGTTTATTTTTGGTAGTGACACCAAAACATAATCATTCATGTTATGTTTCTTGTGATGTTAAATAAAGCATTAAAAAACACAACTTATATTATCCTCTCATGCCATTAGAGATGCAGCATTTGGACTGTATGCATGAGATGAGAACACATTTTTATCATTTCTTGGGTCAAGAAAGCGTTTCAGTTAGCAATATCTTCTTCCCTAGAGCGAAACACTCGCTCTGTCTGGATGCAGTTAAATCCACAGTAAGGTTGTACTTTTGTCACACATCACACATGCACACTTCAATAAACCAACAGAACGCAGGTTAATGTGTTTACATGCCGGGAGACATCCGGGTAAGGGGCAAAAATCTAGCTGAGTTGATGGGTTTATGCTTAAGCCGTTTATGACTTCACTCCGATAAAGGAAAACGGGATAACACGTTTACACAAGCACATGCATTGTTGGCTTATTCAGCATAGCCGGGGTGAGAACATGCATGTAAATGCGCTCAATAAGTATGTTTATCTGGTGCTAACCTTCTGATGGCCTTTAGCACTGGTAGTGTAGAGGTTGGGACAGAGTTTGACCTTACAAACTCAGCCCCAGCGGGTGCCTGCATTTCCTCACCGCCCTTGAGCTGGCTCACATTTAACCTCCCAGTAGGGTTATTAGCCTAGCATTTGTGTCTGTCAAACAGTACAGCCATGTGGCCTTGGGTGCCAACTCAACATCTGCCTTGTTATGGGGTCGTACTAGTTAAATATTCATGCAAAATGCAAAGAAAAAAAGTAGACAACCAAATAGTGATGCATAGCTAGGACAGTAAAAGATTTTTAAAGAGGGCCTATGACCTTTTTCAAAGTCTTGATTTTGTTTTTGGCTCTATTTGAAAGGGTTTTCATGCTTGATTATTCAAAAAACATTATTTTCTGCATATTCTCCATTGTTGCAGCTCCTCTCTTCCCAGTCTGTTTAGTTCTGGTCTCTATGAAGCCCCTCCTTCTGAAAAGCGCAGTCTGTTCTGATTGGTTGGCTGGATCAGTGCATTGTGATTGGTCAAGAGCTTCACAATACCCCCTTTACAATAACCGTGAGTTTCAACAAACTACTGACTAACTCAAACAAGCCCCGCCCCTTTATTCTGCGTATTAATTATTTAAATGAGGAATATTGAGACATGCTCGTTCTTTTTCAGGCTGAAACAGCAACATTACACACTGAAGAGAGAAAAAGCATAATAGGACCTCTTTAAAAAGGGAGGGGAGCGAGGAAAACGCTATTATTGAGCATGGCGACAACTAAAAAAAATCAACGGTATACAACATAAACCTTCTGAACAGTTAAAGTTCTTCATTTCCATCCATGAGTCAATGTTTATGTCAATGGATTGACAGATATAAGGGATGAAATGGGTTTAGTGGAAATGTGATGGGCATTTGTTTGGACGTACTGTATATGCTAATATGAAAAATGGAAGGCTTTGATTGGATGAGCAGAATACCTGTTTTTCGAATAGCTGCGTCTGCGTTGCAGGTGTAGTCGCTGGCGGCCAATAGGAAGCACGTGCCTTCGGTGTGGCGGTCCTGCTCACGCATGCTGGAGTGGCGCATGGGTATCCGCTCCTCTGGAGACATTGTGATGTCACTTCCTGCGCTGCAGTCCGCAGACAACACTGGTGGGAAATGAAGAGCGTGAGCGGTGAAAAACAACATCTGCTTATTTGGGACACGGACCAGCTAGAGACAGAGGTGAGAGGTCAATCACAAGACGAAAATAGGACCGAAATTGGGTCGAAGGAATGAGTCATCAGAAGCTGTGTGTGGGTCAGGGTTTGAAACCTGATTTTACAGACACTGTTAAAGAAAAACAGCTTCAAAAAGATCCTAAATAATGTCTTGGTGCAACTGCAGACAGGCATCGGTGAGCGAGGAGACGAAATATCATTAACTCATAATAAAATCAGTAGAAATCAATGGATAATAAGGCATCACCAGGATTTGGAAAATAACTTGTATAATATCTCACAACAATGTTCATTTGGATTAACTTTCAAGACTTTCCTGTCATTTGTTTGATGCATCATTGAATAATATCCATCGGTTCATTTCAGTCCATTGACCTTAAATAAAATATGCATTTACATTCTCAGTTTGCACTTCTCTTTGCACACAGCTTCTCAGAGGAAAACAAAACATTTGCAAGAGAACGCAAAAGCATTCAAATATTATTTTTCTCCCATTTCATATTTCCATCTCCATGTCTCTTTAGGGGCTCTGTTTGAACAGTTATTTTAATATTATTTATATATTATTATTATTATGGTATTTATTAATATATTGAATTAGCTTTATATTTTCAGTTTGCATCTTAATTTCAGTTTAAGTTTTAGTATTTAGATTAGTTTATTATTTTTTTGTTTCATTTTATTTTTATATTTATTTTGGTTTTAGATTTATATCATTTTAATACTTCACCTTAAACTTATTTTATTTTATTTGTTGCCAAAGCAGAATTTTTTTTTTTGCTTTAATTTTTCATCTTATATTTACTTCAGATTTTATTTTATTTTATTTTATCAAATTTTAATAGGTTTAGTTTAATTGTATTATTTTAGTTTTAGTTAATAATAATAACACTGATCAGGAAAACACAATAAGGACTTTTTCCCAAACTTAATAGCATTTGAAAACAGGTCCGAAATGTGTAGTCTGTATATACGCATAGCCAGAACTGGAAACCCTGTAAAAACGGTTCACCTGACCCAGATGAGATGCATTTCTTCTACATGTATGTTTTTTGCTCAAAAACAGTTGGACAGCTAACTTAAAGGGTTACTTCAGTGATTTAGCACTAAGCTTTGTATTTAAACTGGGTCATTAATGTAGTAGAAATGTGAAATTATCTTTGAATTTGGTGCCTTCTAGACTGAGAAAACACAGAAAATGTAATTTTGTCTCATGGGGATGAAAGACAACAACTCCCAGAATGCACTTCGCTGCCCGAGGCCACTCCCAAAGCCACCGCTACGTTCATTTTCATAAAATCAGTTCAGTTAGAGAACAGGCACTACAATTAAAAACTGAACATGTCTGTGCAGAGTCAGATTACATTCATGAGCTGAGGTAAGCGCGGGCGCAGCTGAATTCTCAGCACATGATCAGTCTGGCACGTTTTCAGTTTATGTCTTTGGAAACTTAACTTTCATAGGAAGTTCATTTTAAAAGTTGAAACATTCACTTTGCTCTCCACCGCTCCATTTACATGAATCTCCACAGCTCCCGAGCCGAGTGCTGTGAGTGTGATGTTGAAAACACGTGGAAATAGCACCTCCTGCTGGCTGTAGTCTTAAGCCTCTGGACAAAAAAAATCCTCAGATGACGCAAAATGACTATATTTGCTTCATCTGAGGATTTTTTCCAGAAATAAAATACATAGTTCTCTCATCTCAGGGGGACATAAGGAGGGGGGGGGAGCACGATCATTCGAATATACTCCCGGGTTTCTACTGATACAAAGCCATATGCTAAATTGCTGAAGTAACCCTTTAAGGTTCGAATTTTCCCACTGTTAAATCCTGTGAAAACCATCAAACAGCAAAAGCACATCACATGTAAATGACCAACATGCACAGCATCCTCAAATCTGACCAGCATCACTCTATCAATCTGCTGTTTTAAATTCTCACTATTGTCTCTACATTCAGACTGAAATATCACTGTGAAATCCAGCCCATCTTCAGGATCCCAAATGCATCTCCGTGGCAACAGGCGAGCAGCGCTAGAGCTGCACCCTCTCTTTAAGCTCAACTCTCCAAGGAATATCTCAAACGCCATCAGCTTTAACCCTCCAGGAAAACACACACACCTGACTCAGTGGAATAGAGTCAGTTACTGGGCCTTAGTACTTTAAGGTATAGTTCAGTGGAGGGACAACATATAGTTCATGCTGTTTAAAACCCTCCCTCCCACTTGTTCTCAATTCATAAACAATGATGTCATTGATGTCTCACCCCATTGGTCAGCATGTGTCATGTGACTGTCACACTTTAAATCACACTGGCGTGCAACTTCATTTATTTATATTAAATTCACATTCGATATAATTAACTACACTGTAAAACATGAAGTTTAAAGCAAAACAAATCTTTATTTAGTCTTTCTACTCTAAATTTAGTCTCAGCCGTTGGCTGAACGTCAGATGCATATGGCACACAAAATTGGAAACACTTCAGGAGTTTTGATGTTGTCATTTTACAGGATTTTCGAGAGACGTGTGTGCCGCGTTCTTTAACGGTGTGCCTGGAAACAAAGATGTCGCAATGCCAAACCCCCTCATGGAAAAAGAGCGCCATTGTGTTTACCAAACGCTGGATTTGCAAAACCATGTGAAGTATGTCACGTTTGCGCCATAGACTCTTTAAAGTACGTGCAAGAGTTTTACATCTGTTATTGTAGGAACATCGATTTTACATTTTCACGCCCCTAAACATGCCGCGGAACATGATTGGTTGCTTTACGTGTAAGTCAATGAAAGCTGCTATGAAGAGCTGCTGTCTGAAAGTCTGGCAACACGAGACTACTTCAGTTTTCACATTTAATTTTTAAGTGCTGTTTCTTTGTAATTATTTGGGAATTTTACTAGCAATTTGCTTTTCGTCAACTCACAAAGCCCCTGCAGTTTCTTTGCGGATCCCCATTTGAAAACCCCTTTCTACAGAGTACTTCAGCATCCAGGAGGTGACACACTCCACCTTTACATGTGTTAAAGTCTCACTGAAGTGCCTTGAAACACACAGCATTATTCAGTGAGTTGGCGTAATTTCCACTGAAACAAGAAGACATGGCGGGACATATCGATCAGATCCTCCAATAGCGTTTAGTTAATAATAGCTCAGCCACAGCCACTGAGCTCAGTAAACCCACAGTTCACGCCTTATCTCCTCCATATCGCTTTAAAATATCATTCTGTGCAGAATTCAAATGCGTCGGATACGTTTTCTGATCCGCTCTGTGCGATCATGTCTCTGGACCGGATCTGTGGCGGTTCACGTGACTCTAATGCCGAGTTCAGACTGCACGATTTTCAAACTGGTCGGATCACTGCTCTTTTCACACTGCATGACTATCTGGGGTCGCTTTCAGTCACTGCTGCGTTCACACTGAGCGATGGATCGGCGGCAGGGGGTTTCATACCGCATGACTGTACAAGAGCAAGAATCGCAGACAACTCTGTCCCATCCGCAAAATAGGTTTAACAAGCAAACATGTGCGCCGGACTGGAGTTCTCACACGAGACTGGAATTGGTATTAAAAATATCTGAAAAATTATCTGTGCGCTGATTTGCATTAAAAAAGGACAAAAAGAAAAAAGAGGTAACATTTTACAATAAGGTTTCATTAGTTAACATTAGTTAATGTATAAACTAACATGAACTTACCATGAGCAACACATTTGTTATTGTATTTGTTCATCTTTGTTAACGTTAGTTAATATAAATCCTGCTGTTCATGGTTTGTTCATGTTAGTTCACAGTGCATTAACTAATGTTAACAAGATTTTAATAATGCATTAGTAAATGTTGAAAGATAAATAAATGCTTTGTAAGTACAGTTCATTATTAGCACATGTTAACTAATGTAGTTAACCAATGAACCTTATTGTAAAGTGTTACCAAAAAAGATTATGGAGGAGGAAATGGTTGGGGAGATATGGGGATTAATGATTGTGTTCTGCAAGAGTGTTGGAGGTAAATAAATCATTTTGTAATGTGCTGCCTTTGGACAAGCAAATGTTTGTGCCTTGTTTCTGTTTGATATAAGTGTAGATATATCTATTAAAATACTGATATTCTGGTCTATAACTCCTCCCTGAACCCCCCGCTGCCCTGTATCCTGCTCTCTCATTGGCTATCGGTCATCGCAGATGTCATTTTCAGTCAGAACTCATTTCACACAGCAGGAGTCTGAATCGGCGACAGGTCCAGATATTTAGCATGCCAAATATCTCACGGGCACGACTCATCAGCGAGTCTCTCGGATCGTGTCTTTGATCATTCACACTGCGTGATTGTCACACACGTGCACGAGCACCGATTTTCCTATGATTTTGAGCATTTGTCGGCGTTTCCGCAAAACCTGTTGGCGAGTCAAAATCTGGGCTAAAATCGGGCAGTGTGAACTTGGCATAACATAAAACCAGACTTCACTCACCCCAATGGAAAGCATATTTACACTGTCTGACTCGTTCCCTACCCCCTATATAGTGCACTGTGCCATTCACCATGTAGAAAATAGTGTGTGAACAAGCGACCGATTTCAGATGCAGCTTCAGCGTCTGTTTATTGTGTAGGAGGCGGGGCTTCAAATTCTAGAAAGCATTTGATTGGACCGAAAATCTGATGAGAAGGTGAAGTGCAGAGTAATGTCATAGAAAAAAATCATTGATTCCACACAAGTAAGAGATTGTACATTTTGAATGCTTAAATCGTCTTTTTTTTTTGTAGCACGCTAGCTTATAGATAACAGTGAGGCTAACATATTCAGACTAAAAGACAAAAAAATGCAACATTTTGATTTCATTAAATGACGGCATGCGTCTCACCTGAGCGGTGGCGCTCTAGTCCTCTGCTCTGTCCGAGGCACAGCTCTCCCTGCGTGCTGTTACATGCTGTACTCAGATCCGTTTTGCAGTAAGACGGCGAGCCAGTCTGCACAACCTGAGGGATGTGTTTCTTTCTCTTCTTCGGGAGCTTCTGTTTGGCCATGGCTAGCGAGTAGTACATGCCAAAGTTATTGACGATGACGGGCACCGGCATAGCTATCGTAAGTACGCCGGCGAGGGCGCACAGCGCGCCCACAACCATGCCAGACCACGTTTGAGGGTACATGTCTCCGTAACCCAAAGTGGTCATCGTGACCACAGCCCACCAAAACCCAATGGGAATGTTCTTGAACATAGTGTGGTGGCTGGCCGTAGGGTCGTTCGGACTGGCTCCGATCCGCTCGGCGTAGTAGATCATGGTGGCGAAGATGAGCACCCCCAACGCCAGGAAGATAATGAGGAGCAGGAACTCGTTTGTGCTCGCACGGAGAGTGTGTCCCAGTGCGAAGGCCCACGAAGTGGCGCGTCAACTTGAAGATCCGCAAGATGCGCACAAACCGCACCACACGCAAGAAGCCCAAAACATCTTTGGCCGCTTTGGAGGAAAGTCCGCTCAATCCGACCTCCAAGTAAAACGGCAAAATGGCCACGAAGTCTATGATGTTAAGGACGCTCTTGACGAACTCGAGCTTATCCGGACTGAACGTCACGCGCACCAGAAACTCAAAGGTGAACCACAGAACGCAAACTCCCTCCACGTAGGTGAGTGCCGGATCCGTCTCGATCTCGTACTGCAGACTGTCGTTGCGAAACACATCCGTCTTGTTGATGATCGTGTTGAAGGCCTCGTGGGTCTCCAGGCAGAAGGTTGTGATGGAAACCAGGATGAAGAACAAGGAGGCAAATGCAATAAACTGGGAAGAGAAAGAGAAAGCGGAGGCATGAGTGCAGTTTCAAACAATGCAACTAGATTTACAAGGTCAGCTCTTGTTGAGCTTGAATGGCGCTGACATCCATTA
The DNA here is from genome assembly GCA_023029165.1 of Gobiocypris rarus. Taxonomy (NCBI): domain Eukaryota; kingdom Metazoa; phylum Chordata; class Actinopteri; order Cypriniformes; family Gobionidae; genus Gobiocypris; species Gobiocypris rarus. Next base: position 27,901,076 of record CM040923.1, read on the forward strand.
GCAACTATTTGTAGGCAGCAAGCTCTCAGTCTTTATTCTGTTATTCAATGTCCATTTGTCCTTGTTTTTATTTGTTGAGCCTTAAAATGCTGTGTTTTCATGGACACAGTGAACGGAAGGCGACACATATTTCTATGAAAGCCTGTGAAAGCTTTGCCAAGCAGTGTTGGGGAAACTGTAACTATTTGGGATGGCCAATATGTTTTCATACAAAATATAGCCAAATAATGTAACTTATATAACACAATTATATATCAGTGACTTTTAAAAAAATTAAATATTCCATATTTATAATATTTATATACAGGTCCTTCTAAAAAAAATTAGCATATTGTGATAAAAAGTTCATTATTTTCCATAATGTATTGATAAAAATTAAACTTTCATATATTTTAGATTCATTGCACACCAACTGAAATATTCCAGGTCTTTTATTGTTTTAATACTGATGATTTTGGCATACAGCTCATGAAAACCCAAAATTCTCAAAAAATGAGCATATCATGAAAAGGTTCTCTAAACGAGCTATTAACCTAATCATCTGAATCAACTAATTAACTCTAAACACCTGCAAAAGATTCCTGAGGCTTTTAAAAACTCCCAGACTGGTTCATTACTCAAAACCGCAATCATGGGTAAGACTGCCGACCTGACTGCTGTCCAGAAGGCCATCATTGACACCCTCAAGCGAGAGGGTAAGACACAGAAAGACATTTCTGAACCAATAGGCTGTTCCCAGAGTGCTGTATCAAGGCACCTCAGTGGGAATTCTGTGGGAAGGAGAAAGTGTGGCAAAAAGCGGCTGCACTGAGAAGAGGTGACCGGACCCTGAGGAAGATTGTGGAGAAGGACCGATTCCAGACCTTGGGGACCTGCGGAAGCAGTGGACTGAGTCTGGGTAGAAACATCCAGAGCCACCGTGCACAGGCGTGTGCAGGAAATGGGCTACAGGTGCCGCATTCCCCAGGTCAAGCCACTTTTGAACCAGAAACAGCAGCAGAAGCGCCTGACCTGGGCTACAGAGAAGCAGCACTGGACTGTCGATCAAATTTTGCATGTCATTCGAAATCAAGGTGCCAGAGTCTGGAGGAAGACTGGGAGAAGGAAATGCCAAAATGCCTGAAGTCCAGTGTCAAGTACCCACAGTCAGTGATGGTCTGGGGTGCCATGTCAGCTGCTGGTGTTGGTCCACTGTGTTTTATCAAGGGCAGGGTCAATGCAGCTAGCTATCAGGAGATTTTGGAGCACTTCATGCTTCCATCTGCTGAAAAGCTTTATGGAGATGAAGATTTTGTTTTTCAGCACGACCTGGCACCTTCTCACAGTGCCAAAACCACTGGTAAATGGTTTACTGACCATGGTATTACTGTGCTCAATTGGCCTGCCAACTCTCCTGACCTGAACCCCATAGAGAATCTGTGGGATATTGGGAAGAGAAAGTTGAGAGACGCAAGACCCAACACTCTGGATGAGCTTGCGGCCGCTATCGAAGCATCCTGGGCCTCCATAACACCTCAGCAGTGCCACAGGCTGATTGCCTCCATGCCACGCCGCATTGAAGCAGTCATTTCTGCAAAAGGATTCCCCACCAAGTATTGAGTGCATAACTGAACATAATTATTTGAAGGTTGACTTTTTTTTGTATTAAAAACACTTTTCTTTTATTGGTCGGATGAAATATGCTAATTTTTTAGATAGGAATTTTGGGTTTTCATGAGCTGTATGCCAAAATCATCAGTATTAAAACAATAAAAGACCTGAAATATTTCAGTTGGTGTGCAAAGAATCTAAAATAAATTTAAATTTCTATCATTACATTATGGAAAATAATGAACTTTTATCACAATATGCTAATTATTTGAGAAGGACCTGTATGCTTGAGGCTGTAGGTTTGTTTATTTTTTATGTACAAAATAATACAGTAATTGTTTATATAAAATTAATTGAGTACAATTATATGTACACACATATTATAATAATATATTTTAAATATATAAAATTGTTTATATACAAATCAATTAAATATTTACATGTATACATGTAAATATTCCATATTTATAATATTTATATATGTATGAGGTTATAGGTTTGTTTATTTTTATGTAAAACATATTTAATATAATCATATTTTTAAAAAATGTTGTTTATATACAACTAAATTTAAAAATATATACAAGACAAAAACAATTAGTGACTTTTTAACAAAATTACTACATATGAATAGTTTTCTATATTACAAAAAATTACATAATATATTTTAAAATGTTATATATTATAATCATACATTTTATATATATATATACATATACATATACATATAATTATATGAATGTATGTTTGTGTGTGTGTGTTTGTGTGTGTGTGTGTGTGTGTCCTTGTTTATATTACATTGTGGGGACCAAATGTCCCCATAAGGATAGTAAAACCTGAGATCACCTAAAACCACACAGGAAAGTAAAAGGAAAGTTATGAGAAAGTAAAAATGCAGAATGTTTCCTGTGATGGATAGGTTTAGAGACAGGGGCAGTGTGTGTGTGTGTGTGTGTGTGTGTGTGTGTGTGTGTGTGTGTGTGTGTGTGTGTGTGTGTGTGTGTGTGTGTGATGGGTAGGTTTAGGGGCAGGGGCAGTGTAGGGGGATAGAATGTACAGTTTGTAGAGAATAAAAACCATTACGCCTATGGAGAGTCCCCACAAAGATACTGAACCAGACAACCAGGCAACTTTTTGGGAAGGCCGATTTATTTACAGTATAACTCAGATTTATTGCTCGTCTGTGTTCCGACTGCATACACCGTGACAAAAATAGCATTGCACTTTTAGTGAGTTTCTCTCCACCACCGTTGTCATGATAATGTGAGGCACCACAAAGCAAAACACTCTTCCAGTATCTTGGCCGGTCATCGGCGTGTAATATTTAATGTCAATAAAAGCCGTCAAATGAGTGAGTCAGACCTTATAGCAGCTGCGTTCAGCCCACACAACAGCGCTCCAGCCCCGTCTGTCAACACATCACCTTAATGTCCACACAATTATTCAGAAAGCACACATCATAACAGACCCTGTGTGCCGTCACTCAAGCACAAACATAACACACTCGCGTAACTCCATATTAAACTCAATTATGGTAGTCACTGCACTCGTATCGCAACCTTATATTCACGGCGAGCCCTGCGATGAACAACAGATCAGCACAGAACTGAAAAGACTCCAGTCAAAGTATCGCTAAAGGCAGTAGCCGGCCCTGGCGAATGTGAAAAGACGTCAGCGCGGGACAGCCTGTCCCCTCTGGATAACGTCTCAAAGGGGCCTGTCTCTCGCTTTTACTCTTGCTTTGTTTTAGCGTCCTAATGAGGCTTTAACTCGTCTGGAGGGCTATAATCACCACAAAGCCAGCAGAAATGATCAGGACCAAAGCATTATGGGATGAGACAATGAAAACAACCTCCGAACGCACTATAATAGGGTCTTTGTTGGTCTACTGCGCGTGCGGTACACTTGTAAGCAGTATCTAATGATCTTGTCACCCAGCGCAGGCTTCAGAAGTCTCCCAGGAACTGCTGCTGCCGTGGCTAATGTGGGGTTTGGCAGTGAACGCAGCTGGCAGTGATCAGTGTGGGGTCTCACATCCGCACTAACCTCACTTTGTACCCTGTGACTTCATCAGCCAAACAAGCAGGCTCAAGCTTAGCCTAAAAGTGTACACATGAAAGTATAGCTATGTTCAGCCTGCTGTGGCCCAAAGCCGAAAATGTTTTCTCCGATTTGTTTTTCTCATGACAGTGTGAGCGGTACCAACCACATGGAATCTGATCTTATCAATTCCGATTTTTTTCGGAAGCCGCCACAGAATAAAAAATTTTAAAAAAAGACAAGTGCGACTTTTTTTCCCTCGTAATTCTGACTTTATATCTCACAATTCTGACTTTATATCTCACAATTCTGACTTTATATCTCACAATTCTGACTTTATATCTCACAATTCCGACTTTATATCTCACAATTCTGACTTTATATCTCACAATTCTCACTTAATATCTCACAATTCCGACTTTATATCTCACAATTCTGACTTTATATCTCACAATTCTGACTTTATATCTCACAATTCTGACTTTATATCTCACAATTCTCACTTAATATCTCACAATTCCGACTTTATATCACACAATTCTCACTTAATATCTCACAATTCCGACTTTATATCTCACAATTCTGACTTTATATCTCACAATTCTCACTTAATATCTCACAATTCTGACTTTATATCTCACAATTCTGACTTTATATCTCACAATTCTCACTTTAATATCTCACAATTCTGACTTTATATCTCACAATTCTGACTTTATATCACACAATTCCGACTTTATATCTCACAATTCTGACTTTATATCTCACAATTCCGACTTTATATCTCACAATTCCGACTTTATATCTCACAATTCTGACTTTACATCTCACAATTCTGACTTTATATCTCACAATTCGACTTTATATCTCACAATTCTGACTTTATATCTCACAATTCTCACTTAATATCTCACAATTCTGACTTTATATCTCACAATTCACTTTATATCTCACAATTCTGACTTTACATCTCACAATTCTGACTTTATATCTCACAATTCCGACTTTATATCTCACAATTTGACTTTATATCTCACAATTCTGACTTTATATCTCACAATTCTGACTTTATATCTCACAATGACTTTATATCTCACAATTCTGACTTTATATCTCACAATTCTGACTTTATATCTCACAATTTCACTTAATATCTCACAATTCGACTTTATATCTCACAATTGACTTTATATCTCACAATTCTGACTTTATATCTCACAATTCTGACTTTATATCTCACAATTCTCGCTTAATATCTCACAATTTGACTTTATATCTCACAATTTGACTTTATATCTCACAATTCTCACTTAATATCTCACAATTCTGACTTTATATCTCACAATTCTGACTTTATATCTCACAATTCTGACTTTATATCTCACAATTCTGACTTTATATCTCACAATTCTCACTTAATATCTCACAATTCTGACTTTATATCTCACAATTCTCACTTAATATCTCACAATTCTGACTTTACATCTCACAATTCTGACTTTATATCTCACAATTCCGACTTTATATCTCACAATTCTGACTTTATATCTCACAATTCACTTAATATCTCACAATTCTGACTTTATATCTCACAATTCTGACTTTATATCTCACAATTCTGACTTTATATCTCACAATTCTCACTTAATATCTCACAATTCCGACTTTATATCTCACAATTCTGACTTTATATCTCACAATTCCGACTTTATATCTCACAATTCTCACTTAATATCTCACAATTCCGACTTTATATCTCACAATTCTGACTTTATATCTCACAATTCTGACTTTATATCTCACAATTCTCACTTAATATCTCACAATTCTGACTTTATATCTCACAATTCCGACTTTATATCTCACAATTCACTTTATATCTCACAATTCTGACTTTACATCTCACAATTCTGACTTTATATCTCACAATTCTGACTTTATATCTCACAATTCCAACTAAATCACACAATTCGACTTTATATCTCACCTGACTTTATATCTCACAATTCTGACTTTATATCTCACAATTCTGACTTTATATCTCACAATTCTGACTTTACATCTCACAATTCTGACTTTATACATCTCACAATTCTGACTTTATATCTCACAATTCTGACTTTATATCTCACAATTCTGACTTTATATCTCACAATTCCGACTTTATATCTCACAATTCTGACTTTCTATCTCACAATTCTGACTTTATATCTCACAATTCTGACTTTATATCTCACAATTCCAACTAAATCACACAATTCCGACTTTATATCTCACAATTCTGACTTTATATCTCACAATTCTGACTTTATATCTCACAATTCTGACTTTATATCTCACAATTCCAACTAAATCACACAATTCTGACTTTATATCTCACAATTCTGACTTTATATCTCACAATTCTGACTTTATATCTCACAATTCTGACTTTATATCTCACAATTCTGACTTTATATCTCACAATTCTGACTTTATATCTCACAATTCTGACTTTATATCTCACAATTCTGACTTTATATCTCACAATTCCAACTAAATCACACAATTCCGACTTTATATCACGCAAATTCTGCCTTTATATCTCACAATTCTGACTTTATATCTCACAATTCCGACTTTATATCTCACAATTCCGACTTTATATCTCACAATTCCAACTAAATCACACAATTCCGACTTTATATCACGCAATTCTGACTTTATATCTCACAATTCTGACTTTATATCTCACAATTCCAACAAAATCACACAATTCTGACTTTATATCTCACAATTCCAACTAAATCACACAATTCTGACTTTATATCTCACAATTCTGACTTTATATCTCACAATTCGACTTTATATCTCACAATTCGACTTTATATCTCACAATTCGACTTTATATCTCACAATTCCGACTTTATATCTCACAATTCTGACTTCATATCACACAATTCTGACTTCATATCTCACAATTCTGACTTTATATCTCACAATTCTGACTTTATATCTCACAATTCTGACTTCATATCACACAATTCTGACTTTATATCTCACAATTCCGACTTTATATCTCACAATTCTGACTTTATATCTCACAATTCTGACTTTATATCTCACAATTCTGACTTTATATCTCACAATTCTGACTTTATATCTCACAATTCTCGCTTAATATCTCACAATTCTGACTTTATATCTCACAATTCCGACTTTATATCTCACAATTCTGACTTTATATCTCACAATTCTGACTTTATATCTCACAATTCTGACTTTATATCTCACAATTCTGACTTTATATCTCACAATTCTGACTTCATATCACACAAATTCTGACTTTATATCTCACAATTCCGACTTTATATCTCACAATTCTGACTTTATATCTCACAATTCTGACTTTATATCTCACAATTCTGACTTTATATCTCACAATTGACTTTATATCTCACAATTCTGACTTTATATCTCACAATTCCGACTTTATATCTCACAATTCTGACTTTATATCTCACAATTCTGACTTTATATCTCACAATTCTGACTTTATATCTCACAATTCTGACTTTATATCTCACAATTCTGACTTTATATCTCACAATTCCGACTTTATATCTCACAATTCTGACTTTATATCTCACAATTCTGACTTTATATCTCACAATTCTGACTTTATATCTCACAATTCTGACTTTATATCTCACAATTCTGACTTTATATCTCACAACTTTATATCTCACAATTCCGACTTTATATCTCACAATTCCGACTTTATATCTCACAATTCCGACTTTATATCTCACAATTCTGACTTTATATCTCACAATTCTGACTTTATATCTCACAATTCTGACTTTATATCTCACAATTCTGACTTTATATCTCACAATTCTGACTTTATATCTCACAATTCGACTTTATATCTCACAATTCTGACTTTATATCTCACAATTCTGACTTTATATCTCACAATTCTGACTTTATATCTCACAATTCTGACTTTATATCTCACAATTCTGACTTTATATCTCACACCTGACTTTATATCTCACAATTCTGACTTTCTATCTCACAATTCTGACTTTATATCTCACAATTCTGACTTTATATCTCACAATTCCAACTAAATCACACAATTCCGACTTTATATCTCACAATTCTGACTTTATATCTCACAATTCTGACTTTATATCTCACAATTCTGACTTTATATCTCACAATTCCAACTAAATCACACAATTCGACTTTATATCTCACAATTCTGACTTTATATCTCACAATTCTGACTTTATATCTCACAATTCTGACTTTATATCTCACAATTCTGACTTTATATCTCACAATTCTGACTTTATATCTCACAATTCTGACTTTATATCTCACAATTCTGACTTTATATCTCACAATTCCAACTAAATCACACAATTCCGACTTTATATCACGCAATTCTGCCTTTATATCTCACAATTCTGACTTTATATCTCACAATTCCGACTTTATATCTCACAATTCCGACTTTATATCTCACAATTCCAACTAAATCACACAATTCCGACTTTATATCACACAATTCTGACTTTATATCTCACAATTCTGACTTTATATCTCACAATTCCAACAAAATCACACAATTCTGACTTTATATCTCACAATTCCAACTAAATCACACAATTCTGACTTTATATCTCACAATTCTGACTTTATATCTCACAATTCGACTTTATATCTCACAATTGACTTTATATCTCACAATTCGACTTTATATCTCACAATTCGACTTTATATCTCACAATTCTGACTTCATATCACACAATTCTGACTTCATATCTCACAATTCTGACTTTATATCTCACAATTCTGACTTTATATCTCACAATTCTGACTTCATATCACACAATTCTGACTTTATATCTCACAATTCCGACTTTATATCTCACAATTCTGACTTTATATCTCACAATTCTGACTTTATATCTCACAATTCTGACTTTATATCTCACAATTCTGACTTTATATCTCACAATTCTCGCTTAATATCTCACAATTCTGACTTTATATCTCACAATTCTGACTTTATATCTCACAATTCTGACTTTATATCTCACAATTCTGACTTTATATCTCACAATTCTGACTTTATATCTCACAATTCTGACTTTATATCTCACAATTCTGACTTCATATCACACAATTCTGACTTTATATCTCACAATGACTTTATATCTCACAATTCTGACTTTATATCTCACAATTCTGACTTTATATCTCACAATTCTGACTTTATATCTCACAATTCTGACTTTATATCTCACAATTCGACTTTATATCTCACAATTCCGACTTTATATCTCACAATTCGACTTTATATCTCACAATTCTGACTTTATATCTCACAATTCTGACTTTATATCTCACAATTCTGACTTTATATCTCACAATTCTGACTTTATATCTCACAATTCTGACTTTATATCTCACAATTCCGACTTTATATCTCACAATTCTGACTTTATATCTCACAATTCTGACTTTATATCTCACAATTCCGACTTTATATCTCACAATTCTGACTTTATATCTCACAATTCTGACTTTATATCTCACAATTCTGACTTTATATCTCACAATTCTGACTTTATATCTCACAATTCTGACTTTATATCTCACAATTCTGACTTTATATCTCACAATTCTGACTTTATATCTCACAATTCTGACTTTATATCTCACAATTCTGACTTTATATCTCACAATTCTGACTTTATATCTCACAATTCTGACTTTATATCTCACAATTCTCACTTAATATCTCACAATTCTGACTTCATATCTCACAATTCCAACTTCATATCTCACAATTCCAACTAAATCACACAATTCCGACTTTATATCACGCAATTCTGACTTTATATCTCACAATTCCGACTTTATATCTCACAATTCTGACTTTATATCTCACAATTCCGACTTTATATCTCACAATTCCGACTTTATATCTCACAATTCCAACTAAATCACACAATTCCGACTTTATATCACGCAATTCTGACTTTATATCTCACAATTCCGACTTTATATCTCACAATTCCGACTAAATCACACAATTCGACTTTATATCACGTAATTCTGACTTTATATCTCACAATTCTGACTTTATATCTCACAATTCCGACTTTATATCTCACAATTCCGACTTTATATCTCACAATTCCGACTTTATATCTCACAATTCGACTTTATATCTCACAATTCGACTTTATATCTCACAATTCCGACTTTATATCTCACAATTCCGACTTTATATCTCACAATTCTGACTTTATATCTCACAATTCCAACTAAATCACACAATTCGACTTTATATCTCACAATTCTGACTTTATATCTCACAATTCCGACTTTATATCTCACAATTCCGACTTTATATCTCACAATTCCAACTAAATCACACAATTCCGACTTTATATCACAATTCTGACTTTATATCTCACAATTCTGACTTTATATCTCACAATTCGACTTTATATCTCACAATTCGACTTTATATTCCGACTTTATATCTCACAATTCCGACTTTATATCTCACAATTCCGACTTTATATCTCACAATTCCGACTTTATATCTCACAATTCTGACTTTATATCTCACAATTCTGACTTTATATCTCACAATTCTGACTTTATATCTCACAATTCGACTTTATATCTCACAATTCCGACTTTATATCTCACAATTCTGACTTTATATCTCACAATTCTGACTTTATATCTCACAATTCTGACTTTATATCTCACAATTCCAACTAAATCACACAATTCGACTTTATATCTCACAATTCTGACTTTATATCTCACAATTCCGACTTTATATCTCACAATTCTGACTTTATATCTCACAATTCCAACTAAATCACACAATTCCGACTTTATATCACGCAATTCTGACTTTATATCTCACAATTCTGACTTTATATCTCACAATTCCGACTTTATATCTCACAATTCCGACTTTATATCTCACAATTCGACTTTATATCTCACAATTCCGACTTTATATCTCACAATTCTGACTTTATATCTCATAATTCCGACTTTTATATCTCACAATTCTGACTTTATATCTCACAATTCTGACTTTATATCTCACAATTCTGACTTTATATCTCACAATTCTGACTTTATATCTCACAATTCTGACTTTATATCTCACAATTCTGACTTTATATCTCACAATTCTGACTTTATATCTCACAATTCTGACTTTATATCTCACAATTCCGACTTTATATCTCACAATTCTCACTTTATATCTCACAATTCACTTTATATCTCACAATTCTGACTTTATATCTCACAATTCTGACTTTATATCTCACAATTCTGACTTTATATCTCACAATTCTGACTTTATATCTCACAATTCTGACTTTATATCTCACAATTCTGACTTTATATCTCACAATTCTGACTTTATATCTCACAATTCTGACTTTATATCTCACAATTCTGACTTTATATCTCACAATTCTGACTTTATATCTCACAATTCTGACTTTATATCTCACAATTCTGACTTTATATCTCACAATTCTGACTTTATATCTCACAATTCTCACTTTATATCTCACAATTCTGACTTCATATCTCACAATTCCAACTTCATATCTCACAATTCCAACTAAATCACACAATTCCGACTTTATATCACGCAATTCTGACTTTATATCTCACAATTCGACTTTATATCTCACAACTCTGACTTTATATCTCACAATTCTGACTTTATATCTCACACCTGACTTTATATCTCACAATTCCAACTAAATCACACAATTCGACTTTATATCACATAATTCTGACTTTATATCTCACAATTCTGACTTTATATCTCACAATGACTTTATATCTCACAATTCTGACTTTATATCTCACAATTCCGACTTTATATCTCACAATTCTGACTTTATATCTCACAATTCTGACTTTATATCTCACAATTCTGACTTTATATCTCACAATTCTGACTTTATATCTCACAATTCTGACTTTATATCTCACAATTCTGACTTTATATCTCACAATTCTGACTTTATATCTCACAATTCTGACTTTAATATCTCACAATTCTGACTTTATATCTCACAATTCCCACTTTATATCTCACAATTCCAACTTTATATCACACAATTCCGACTTTATATCACACAATTCTGACTTTATATCTCACACCTGACTTTATATCTCACAATTCTGACTTTATATCTCACAATTCCGACTTTATATCTCACAATTCGACTTTATATCTCACAATTCCAACTAAATCACACAATTCCGACTTTATATCACACAATTCTGACTTTATATCTCACAATTCTGACTTTATATCTCACAATTCTGACTTTATATCTCACAATTCTGACTTTATATCTCACAATTCGACTTTATATCTCACAATTCTGACTTTATATCTCACAATTCGACTTTATATCTCACAATTCTGACTTTATATCTCACAATTCTGACTTTATATCTCACAATTCTGACTTTATATCTCACAATTCTGACTTTATATCTCACAATTCTGACTTTATATCTCACAATTCTGACTTTATATCTCACAATTCTGACTTTATATCTCACAATTCTGACTTTATATCTCACAATTCTGACTTTATATCTCACAATTCTGACTTCATATCTCACAATTCTGACTTTATATCTCACAATTCTGACTTTATATCTCACAATTCTGACTTTATATCTCACAATTCTGACTTTATATCTCACAATTCTGACTTTATATCTCACAATTCGACTTTATAACTCACAATTCTGACTTTATATCTCACAATTCTGACTTTATATCTCACAATTCTGACTTTATATCTCACAATTCTGACTTTATATCTCACAATTCTGACTTTATATCTCACAATTCTGACTTTATATCTCACAATTCTGACTTTATATCTCACAATTCGACTTTATATCTCACAATTCCAACTAAATCACACAATTCCGACTTTATATCACAATTCTGACTTTATATCTCACAATTCTGACTTTATATCTCACAATTCTGACTTTATATCTCACAATTCTGACTTTATATCTCACAATTCTGACTTTATATCTCACAATTCTGACTTTATATCTCACAATTCTGACTTCATATCTCACAATTCCAACTAAATCACACAATTCTGACTTTATATCACACAATTCTGACTTTATATCTCACAATTCTGACTTTATATCTCACAATTCTGACTTTATATCTCACAATTCCGACTTTATATCTCACAATTCCGACTTTATATCTCACAATTCCAACTAAATCACACAATTCCGACTTTATATCACAAATTCTGACTTTATATCTCACAATTCTGACTTTATATCTCACAATTCCGACTTTATATCTCACAATTCCGACTTTATATCTCACAATTCCGACTTTATATCTCACAATTCTGACTTTATATCTCACAATTCTGACTTTATATCTCACAATTCTGACTTCATATCTCACAATTCCGACTTTATATCTCACAATTCTGACTTTATATCTCACAATTCTGACTTTATATCTCACAATTCTGACTTTATATCTCACAATTCTGACTTTATATCTCACAATTCTGACTTTATATCTCACAATTCTGACTTTATATCTCACAATTCTGACTTTATATCTCACAATTCTGACTTTATATCTCACAATTCTGACTTTATATCTCACAATTCTGACTTTATATCTCACAATTCTGACTTTATATCTCACAATTCTGACTTTATATCTCACAATTCCGACTTTATATCTCACAATTCTGACTTCATATCACAATTCTGACTTTATATCTCACAATTCTGACTTTATATCTCACAATTCCGACTTTATATCTCACAATTCTCACTTTATATCTCACAATTCCGACTTTATATCTCACAATTCTGACTTTATATCTCACAATTCCGACTTTATATCTCACAATTCTGACTTCATATCTCACAATTCTGACTTTATATCTCACAATTCTGACTTTATATCTCACAATTCTGACTTTATATCTCACAATTCTGACTTTATATCTCACAATTCTGACTTTATATCTCACAATTCTGACTTTATATCTCACAATTCTGACTTTATATCTCACAATTCTGACTTTATATCTCACAATTCTGACTTTATATCACACAATTCTGACTTTATATCTCACAATTCTGACTTTATATCACACAATTCTGACTTTATATCTCACAATTCCGACTTTATATCACACAATTCTGACTTTATATCTCACAATTCTGACTTTATATCTCACAATTCCGACTTTATATCTCACAATTCCGACTTTATATCTCACAATTCTCACTTTATATCTCACAATTCTGACTTTATATCTCACAATTCTGACTTTATATCTCACAATTCTGACTTCATATCTCACAATTCCGACTTTATATCTCACAATTCCAACTAAATCACACAATTCTGACTTTATATCTCACAATTCTGACTATATCTCACAATTCCGACTTTATATCTCACAATTCTGACTTTATATCTCACAATTCCAACTAAATCACACAATTCGACTTTATATCTCACACCGACTTTATATCTCACAATTCTGACTTTATATCTCACAATTCTGACTAAAATCACACAATTCCGACTTTATATCTCACAATTCTGACTTTATATCTCACAATTCTGACTAAAATCACACAATTCCGACTTTATATCTCACAATTCCAACAAAATCACACAATTCTGACTTTATATCTCACAATTCTGACTTTATATCTCACAATTCTGACTTTATATCTCACAATTCTGACTTTATATCACACAATTCTGACTTTATATCTCACAATTCCAACAAAATCACACAATTCTGACTTTATATCACACAATTCTGACTTTATATCACACAATTCTGACTTTATATCTCACAATTCCGACTAAAATCACACAATTCCGACTTTATATCTCACAATTCTGACTTTATATCTCACAATTCTGACTTTATATCTCACAATTCTGACTTTATATCTCACAATTCTGACTTTATATCTCACAATTCTGACTTTATATCACACAATTCTGACTTTATATCACACAATTCTGACTTTATATCACACAATTCTGACTTTATATCTCACAATTCTGACTTTATATCACACAATTCTGACTTTATATCACACAATTCTCACTTTATATCTCACAATTCTGACTTTATATCTCACAATTCTGACTTTATATCTCACAATTCTGACTTTATATCTCACAATTCCGACTTTATATCACACAATTCTGACTTTATATCTCACAATTCCGACTTTATATCACACAATTCTGACTTTATATCACACAATTCTGACTTCATATCTCACAATTCTGACTTTATATCTCACAATTCCAACAAAATCACACAATTCCAACTTTATATCACACAATTCCGACTTTATTTCTCACAACTGAGATCTAAACACGAAAGTGAGACAAAATGTTCCAATTGTTTTTTAAATGTTAGTATCAGTCATTTTCAAAACTGATTTGCAGATAAAATAATAACATTTTGAAATGAGCTGTTTGGCTCTGATGCAGCCGCATCCACTGGCCTAGACCAATGCCCGCTCACCCACCGCCATCTGATTTGTTGGGAGTGACGATTCCAGCCAATTAACACGGAAGGCTAAAGGCACTGAAAGTTTTGCACTCTCACACTGAAAGCACTCGCTAACTTGAGCTGCTTCTGTGATCACACATCAGTTGTCTCTCAAAGGTAAGCGTTGCTGAAGTTGCAAAACACCTCAATTAGGGCTGTGCGATATCACAATTTTTACTTGTAGACGATTAAAATGTCTCCATGAGCAGGATTTTAAATCAACCTCTTATGAGGGTTAATTTCAGATAGGATGTTTCCTTAGAAGGCAGCGCCCTATATAGACAGTAGACAGCAACACAGCTCGCTAGGTTTACAAATGCAGCTCAATAAGCAAAAAAGCAGTTGCTCAGAAGTAACAGTATTTAGTTTATAAAACACACCATTTGACAGTTGCATTGGACGGATTAGAACACCTGGAAAATAAAATTGTTATTTTGGATACGTCCCGCATGACAGAAAAATCTATTTGAAGGAGTTGAGCTCTTTTGAAGAGAGGCTGGTATCTGTATTGACGTTGGAGGTGCTTTCTATAGTGATACAGAGGCTTTACACTCCTCCTGATTTAAGTCTGTGGAAAATGGATCAAACGTGCACTCTTCCTGCACTCCCCGAAGTGTGTGTGTGTGTAGTGCCATAGATAGCGCTGTCTATGTGACATGTTCTGATGCTAATAAAAGAAAGTTCTGCTTTTTATCCTAAGCTGCTTAAATATGGTGATTGATTTGTGTGTGAAGCTGTAGACGTAGCTGCTGGCGTGTGTTTGGCCGTGGCTGAAGGTCACCTGTGGATGATTCTCTCAGGACCCCCAGCTCTTAACATATGGCAGACACGGCACTGTCTCCCAGGCAACTGTGTCAGGAGAAGCTCCACGACAACGAGACCCTGGTGTGTCAGACTCCGCTGAGTGTGAGTATCAGAACACATCCCATCTAAATCTCACACACACACGTGTACAAACACACACACACACACACACACACACACACACACACACACACATTTGAATTCACACTTACAAATAAGTCAGATAGAATAAATGTTATGTGTATTTGGCGTGCTGTCCGTGGAGAGAGCTCAGAGCTCTGTATTTGGCCCGAACCCAGAGTACTCCCCCCCCATATTTCTGGCTGTGGTAGGAACAAGCCAAGATTGAGGAGTCGGGGTGGTGGAGGAATGCTGAGAACTGTCGAGGAATGTCACTGTGTGTTTATATATATATATATGCTTCCTCTCATGCTAATAGGATAGATGTGGTTGCTGATGACCAGTTGTTTGGATAGATCATTTGAATGTGCTCCTCCCGAACCATCCACATGTAAACACACACACACACACACATGAATATGTGGTTTACGAGGACACTCTATAGGCGTAATGGTTTGCACACACATGCACGCAAATACACACACACACGCACGCAAATACACACACATACACATACACATGCAAACACTCACACACAAACACAAACACACACACACACTTGAATATGTGGTTTATGGGGATTCTCCAAAGACGTAAAGGTTTGTGCACACACACACACACACACACACACACACACTTGAATATGTGGTTTACGGGGATTCTCTATTGGTGTATTGGTTTTCTCACACATACGCGTGCACACGCATGCACGCTCACACACGCGCACAAACAAACACATGCACACACACACAAACTTGAATATGTGGTTTATGGGGACTCTTCATAGGCGTAAAGGTTTGTGCCACACACACACACACACACTTGAATATGTGCTTTACGGGGATTCTCTATAGGCATAATGGTTTTCTTACACACACGCGTGCAAACAAACATGCACACACACAAACATAAACTTGAATATGTGGTTTATGGGGACACTTCATAGACATAAAGGTTTGTGTACAAACACACACACATGCGCAAACAAACACATACACACACACGCACACAAACACATGTTTACTTAGCCACCTAAATGAGGAATGCATACAATGCATAGAATAATTTTTTTGTGTAAATATTATTAAATTGAATGTTGAGTGTAATATGAGGACGTTAACTATAACAAGATGATTGACAGGCCGGTTTACAGTGACAGAATGCATGTAACTATGAGACCGAGTGCAGTTTCAATCTCCCATAACCTGCCTACTCTTCTTTTTCTTCACAAAAAGAGAACAATTTTAGGGTATAGCATGACACAGCCAAATATGGAAGGAAGGGAAAAACAGCTTAATTCCTTTGTGAAACGGACAACACAATACTCTATGCGAACCCAAACTTTGATGTTGGCTTGAGAAAGCCTGACCAGAAAGTTTGAAGTGGTTCTAAAAGCTGGAAGTTAAGGTTTTCAGTTTCATGTAGTTTAAAAAAATAATTGATCGCACAGAAGGTTAGGTTTAGTGTATTGCATTGTGGGATACATATTCTGTGCAGTGTGCTTTGTTGACAAATTTAGTGTTTGCATCCATGCATTCAGAAAATCAGCATACTGAAATTTGCATAATGAAGTCATTTGATGAAAATGTAGGCAACGTCACATATAGTACACATAAAAAGAACGTACTGTTCGCATACACACTAGTGAACATAAAGCAGTCTGAAGTTATGAATACAGATGAAGTGTGTCATCGTGATTTTAGACCAGAATCAAGGCTTGTCACGGCTTTATTTGCAAGCCGGTGAGACGATGTGTCAATGCTATGATTCACCGCCACTCAAATATCGCTGACAGCCACATACACACACACACACACACACTCGCTGACAGCTAGTCTGTTATTATCCGACTAATGTATTGCGAGTAGTTCATGCACTTATAAATGGTCTGGATGACATCCCTGTGGCAGGAAAACGATGAATGTCACATGAAGGGTGAAAGCATATCAGAGCCACTAATGGCTTTCAGAGGAAATCTGCTCGGAGGCTCGGTTCTGAGATGTGTGTCTGTGGGTGAGTTAAATGTGTGAATCACGTCTACAGGTGTGTCCTAGTCCCTGTTCAACAGCAGGAGCAGGAAGTCCTTGCGCACGAGCGAGGGGACGTTCAACAATCACACTCGCTCCCGGCATGCAAGAACTTATGTAGGTCATGCACAAAAAAAAGGTGTCTGTGGATCTGTTCCAAAATCAAGCAAGCTACACCTTCTAAGGCAACATCCTAACAGGAATAAAAGCTCAAAAGCGGCTGATTTAGAGCGCTATACATGGACAACAACTCTGCACAACATAAACAGTGCTCCTCACATGGAGACTTGACTCTCAGTTGCTTTCAATAGGTTTAATCAGCATAATAAACAAACAACACAATGTTCCAATAAACAATTGTTTTCTTATATAAAAATGCTACCTTGTTTTTTTAACCCGAATGCTGGGTTCAGCCTGCTGGGTTATTTTATTGGGGTATTTTGAATGTTTTTACCCAGTGCTGGGTAGTTTTTCTGTAACTCAGCTGCTGGGTCATCAAACCTACCCAGCGCTGGGTCAATGTAACCCAATGATGGGTCTGTGCCAAACCGGTTAAAACTGGATATGTTTGTCAACGGTCATTCTGTGTTCTGTTCTGAGAGAAAACTTCCTGAATGAAATTGAGGTTTGTATTACATTGTATTCCTATCAAATTATTACTGTGCAAAGAACGATGCGCCGGCGCCACCAGGAAGTTTCACCTCCTGCCAAACGAATGCGTGACCCGGGCTGAAGCACTAGTGTCACGGCTGTGGTCACGCTATGCGTTTGACAGGTTGAAACTTAAATATCTGAAGATGAGATGGCTCAAGGTAAAGCTGTTTTTTCAAAAATGAATAAATAAGCTTGTGATTTAATGAACTGGAACAGCCTACTGATAGCAGTTTTCTTCCCACAGATTCCCATTGGCTGCTGTTGCTGCTCCTGTCACGTCCTAAAACATTCACACATGTTTTTGAGTATTTTATGACTGTAAAAGTCATTTGCCTTGCCATTAAATAAAAACTTGCCATTGTATATGAACGGTTCCTATCATATATATAACAGATTTTAGAGTGCATTTTTATTATCTAAAATGAAAAACCTAAAATATCAAAATTAGTGACCCAGCACATGAGTTAACGTATAAAACCCAACAAGCTGGGTAAAAATAACCCATCAATGCTGTCCAATCAACTGAATTTACCACAGGTGGACTCCAATCAAGCTGTAGGAACATCTCAGGACTTCATGTGCACTTTCGGTCTTGTGGACTTACAATGGCCACTGTGTGCACGTGTCCGTTAAGTCCACAAGACCGTAGGGTGTCCCATTCGTCATTTAAGCTTAAAGAAGGGTGCCCTTTGCGGCTGCTATGCGCCCTCGATGCGCACTTCAGCTGAGCCCACAAGTTCGCGAGCTACGCAGAGGACTTCTACCCGGCAGTCAAAGTGGCATTACATCGTGAAAGTGCGGACTCGGAGGAAGACCGTGAGGGTTTAGGGTGCGTTTGGGACAGGGCCTCAAGGATGATCAGTGGGAACAGGATGCACCTGAGCTCATGGCAAAGGCTGTGAATACTTATGTACATGTGAATTTATTTATTTTTTTGAAAATATTTCAAACAAACCTCTTTCACATTGTCATTATGGGGTATATTTTGTAGCACTGAGGGAAAAAAAATACATTTAATCAATTTTGGAATAAGGCAGTAACATAACAAAATGTGGAAAAGTGAAGCGCTGTAAATACTTTCCGGATGCACTGTATAAATAAAATATACTCAATATATAACTGACTCACTTTATTCCACATCTTGCTTTTTTTTGTCTTTACTTAGCCTGTTGCAGTGCATTGTGGGATTGCAGGTCACTTGCCAAACTTGCTGCAAAGCTAACAAGAAGTCACTTTAATAAGCATAAAAATTAGTAATGCACAAAATGCTGTGTATTTTCAGCTATTATTTATCAGTTTTTGGGGTTTCCTTGAAGTGGCGCAGCGCAGACCGATCAGTGTGTGACTTCAAAGTAGAGCGAGAGCAATAGAGAGCAGACGGACACATTCAAATCGAACACACCGATTTTCACTGAGCCCATAGAAACGCATCATGGGCTTTGTTCCAATCGCTGGCGAGTTGTCTTGCTTTCTACTTTCTTCATCGGCAGCATCTTAACTCAAAAGGAACTTCATAATTCACTGATTTGGCAACAAATGGCATTTTTCACATCATGAGAGATTCCAATGGAATTTGGAGGAGATTCCAATAGAATGACGTTGGAATGTTGCTCAGTGAATATTCTGATACTATAGTAAGGAAAAACCAGACAGCACACGCATATATTGGATAAAACAGTCCATTTTGATGCCTTAAATGCTTTTTTGTAGGCAGCTCACTGTGTTTCTAAAACACAGCCAGTGTGTGTGTTAATATCTAAGCATGCAATCTGGTGTTCTGGTTTGTGCATTATAAATGACCATCTCCTCTTCTCTCTCCACAGTTGCTGTTTAATTCATTTCATGCTCTTTCAGTAAAGCTTGATGGGCTTTTGACAGTCGGAGAGATCAGCCCGTGCACATCTGAACTCCATTAAAGTCACATCACAACGTCACATCAAGTTTTCAGGGCTCTCAGTAAAACGAGCGTCACACACAGAGTTCATCACCATGCTCAGATCATAATTGTGTGATTGAGTCGATGGGCAAAAATGCAAGCGGAGGCACTTGAGTTTCGCACACACAAAAAAAATACATACGGTATGTTGAGAATGACATCATAACCGTCCGTTCTATTTGTTTTCTGTATGCATGAAATACCTGGATGATATTAGCCAACCAGAGCACACTGCCTAAAATACTGTATCCCATAATACACTGCACTTCCATTTCCTGTGTGGAGAATAAACCAGCTGAAGTGATATGATCCAGGGTTATGACGACACTGATATAATCCCAGCCAAAAGTCACATTCAATTAGAGTAAAGGGTGCAAAATAACCATTGATTAAAACAAGCAAGGTAACGAGATTATGCAATGTAACAGACTGAATTCAGAATATCATAGTACTCTTAATAGTATGGTTGTCATGGCTAAAACTCTATTATTTATGGCATGTAAGAGTATGATATAGTTTAAACGTCCAGTTAATGAATCAGTCCCAATGATTGATTAAATTCACCAGTGATTCATTAAAAGACCCAACTGCTCATGAATCAGATTATAGTGTTTATTTTCACACACAGCCAGAAAAACAACCCGGCAGAAACTCATGTTGTCATTATTTAATTTCTTTTGACACCAAATAGCGGCGCAACCAACACTGATCCTGAATCTACTGACAGATTCTGCCGATTCTTCTCTCTCTCTTAAAGATGTGTCTTTCAGCGAGTCTGATATGATCTGTGCTCACGGTCGTATTAGCCATCTGTTCATCACTCCTACTCCTAAACGCCGTGTCAGTGACGTCATCGGCCTGGTGGTTCCTACTGTACTGTCAGAAGCTCCCATACAAACACACACGCCGTCCCGCTGGCGTCCCTGCAGGTAGTGGCAGATGTCCTGATCATGTGTGTGATCTCACAGCAGGATTCCCGCTCAAATGACACACACGCGGCCCATGAAAAACCTTATAAACAATACTGCATGATAAAAAACACGAACCCCATTAACAATAGAATATAGATGCCTGTAATGGCAATTAAAATGAACTCTGTTGCATTACACGCCTCATATTACACACAAATCGCAGCCAAATTTTGATTAATTTAATGCACATTTAAGGAAGCTGGTTTCTGCCACGGAATAAAAAAATATATCTAATTGTGACTTTTTAATCTCACAATTCTGACTCGCAAGTTTATGTATATCTCACATTTCTGAGGAGAAAATGGCAGAATTTTGAGATATAAAGATCTGAGAAATAAAGTCATAATTCACAATTCACAAGTAATTCATAAGTCACAAATGCAAGATAGAAAGTCGCAAGTTGCAAGTTTATATCTCGCAATTCTGACCTTTTTTATTTACTCAGAAATGTGATATAAACGTACAATTGTGAGTTATAAGTCTGAATTGAGATCTCTCACAATTATGACTTTATAACTCAAAATTTCAAGTTTATTATATATCTCACGATTCTAAAGGAAAAATGCAAGAGTTGCAAGATGTAAACTGCAAAAAAACAAAACAAAGTCGTAATCACCATTTTTTATTCTGTGGCGTAAACAAGCTTCCGTAGACATTTTATTTAGCTTTTTCAAAATGGCTGCGATGGCCAATCAAATCACAGAAGGCGGGGCTTTACTGTTCACATATGCCGACCATGAATTCCAGTGCGTAGCTTCAGGTTTTAACAGTGAAAGTCTGGGTCAGTAGCTAAATATTTCATATTTGACAGCTGTTTTTACAAGAATGTTAAACTACTTTTGTCACATTTAGGCATTTTGAATAAAAAAATAAAAGGATGAATCATTTACGTGATACATGCAATTTAGCAGCAGCTCTTCATGCCCTTTTTCTATCTTTGCTCAAAATAACACCTTATTTTCCTCATATTCTCCATTGTTGCAGCTCCTCTCTTCCCAGTCTGTCAGTAACGCTCTGTTTAGTTCCTGTTTCTATGAAGCCCCTCCTTCTAAAAAGCTCAATGTGCTCTGATTGGTCGGCTGGAGCAGTGTGCTGTGATTGGTCAAGCCCTTGTGTTTGGGAAATGCCACAACCCATAACCGATCAAACTGAAAAATGATCCAAGGATTCCAAAAGATATAAGACAATCAGGACAAGCTTTGGTGACGTTATAGACGGTGTGAGTACTACCAGCTCTCAAAAGTTCAACTCTCTGCGACTTACAGTTTGGTCTGCTTAATCACTTTTTGGGAAGAATGCTGATTGATTGGAACCCCTAACTGAAAAAGTGCACAGATTTAGTAACAAAAACATTTGAACTGCATCCTTGCATTTGCTGCCGTTATGCCTGTCCTTCTCATTAATCAACATTTGCGTGGATACTGCATAAGTTCAGCTAGCCCAGAGGACGCTTGATTGGCTGATTTAAACTCGCAGTGATCAGGGAGTAATTAACATCTCACTAACTGATTTGCATTACCGTGGTTTCTTGCATGTCGCACATGCTCATCAAATAAACATGAGCAGACACGTGCAAACACCAATGCACAAGACCAGATGTTTAAATTTATTACAAACATTTATTTATTTATGAAGCGTGTGTGAAATAGAATATTTAAGGAAAATGCATTTAGGACAGGACTTATCCAATTGAATCCCAGTGGTTCATCCACAGCATCGGCCATGACCTTCATTACAACCTTCAACACTAAAATACTGCAATTGGCAAGATTTTTTTATCAAAGGCGGGATGGCCTAGCCTACAACAGCAGCCTAAAACCACGACTATATAGTTATTTTGCTGTTGAATGACATTATTTTTCACATGCATTGATGAATCGTGCAAAATAGGATTGTGTATTAAAATGGTTTAAAAGATGAATTTCATGTTATTTTTTTAAAGACACAGCTAGTGCACACAATGCATGCTGGAACAACCTAGAATAACATTGTAGAATTGGACTAAAACGAGAAGCGTTGCCTACGTAGGCAACTCACTAGGTTTCACAGCAGAGCGTCTCCTTCCCTCTGTGTTTTTGTAGGTTATAAAAGGTTCAGCAGCCGACCGTGTGTCTCCACAAAGACTGTCATTGTGTTTTCTTCCCATTTCGGGGGTACCATGGTAACCGCACCCCATCTTTCTCCGACGCGCTTGCTTTCTCTCCGCCGTAACGAGGACGAGGGGTGAGCGAGAAGACAAGCGGAACGGGAAGAGTTGGGGAGGTTGGCTGGGAGAAAACAACTGTGAGTTTGGCACTGAACGCAGGGATTTCCCTCGCAGCCGCACTCGTGCACACACACACACACACAGCGCCGGATGTCACAGATGCACAACCAAACAATGAAAGGTCATTCTGTGTGTCCGTGGGATGAGAGCACAAATGATGGAAATAACAGCAGATGGAGACGAACTGAAACTGAATGCAAATGACACACAAACCCTCAGCACATGACAGAGAGATTTACTCCTCTCTCGCTCTGACAGGCTGTCCAGCTCGCTCGGGGAAGCCGGTTAAACTCGCGCGCTCGGCACGCTGCCAGCAGCCCACGTAAAAATAGAATATCAAACACTTCCAAGCCCTCGCTTTTCATCTTAATAATTCAGTGTAACTTCACTTGTGAGAAGAAGTCTTGATGTTAAAAAGCTTTAAATGCACTGACATCACACTCTCACACAACACTGCTCTCCTGAAAGTAAGTGTGTGTGTGTGTGTGTGTGTGTGTGTGTGTGTGTGGACTGGTAATCCCTACGGTATGGGGACAAAATGTCCCCACAAAGATGGCAATATCCAAAATCCTTGTCCTTGTGGGGACATTTTTTGGTCCCCATGAGGAAAACATCTTATAAATCACACTAAGTGATGTTTTTTGAAAATGTAAAAATGCAGCATGTCTCCTGTGATGGGTAGGTTTAGGGGCAGGGGCAGGGGCAGGGGGATAGAATATATGATTTGTACGGTATAAAATGCATTACGCCTATGGAATGTCCCAATAAAACATGGAAACACAACATGTGTGTGTGTGCGTGTGTGTGTGTGTGTGTGTGGCAGTGATTTATGTGCCTTTTATGTGTGCCAAGTCAAAATAAATTGTAACTAATTTAAACAGTTTGCAACATTTACGGCAAGTTATGGTAAAAAATTAATCGGCTATCAGTGTTGTGATTGGTCAAGCACTTCAAGATTGTTTGGGAAATGCCATTCCTCTTACCATAACCACCAGTTTTAACACACGACTAACTAACTCGACCAGGCCCCGCCCCTTTATTCTGCTTATGACTTGGGCAGGAATTATTTAACTAAGGAATATTGTGACATGTTTGCTCCCGGAAGAAAACTCTACAATGAAAACAACTACAATGGAGGTGTTTCCGGGAGTTCATTCAGAAACTGACACTGATATAGAGAATAACTTCTGCAGGTGGGACTTTGCAGGACTTTTTCATGCTCTAACAGCAACCTTAAGAGCCCTATCATACACCCGGCGCAATGCAACTCCAGGTGCGATGCAAGTGTGTTTTGCTAGTTTCAGCCGGACGCAGTTATCATTTTCATGTCCAGCATCACGTTGCCTAAATAGCAAATGCACTCGCGCTCATCTGTTCACCCATGGGTGTGCTGGTCTGAACACCAGGTGTGTTCAGGTGCATTGTTGGCGTGTTGCTATTTTGAGGAACTGAAAACGACTGCGCCATTGACCAACACAAACCTGCTCTAAAGTCAACAGTGCAGTATTTTATGTGTTATTTAAAGGGTGTGTTAGTAATATGAACCTATAGGGGGGTGCACAACACGTATACACTCTGCTTATTACACACTCACAGCAACACAAACATGCTAAATATTAAAAATAAAAGGATTACAATGTAAAAGATTATTAAAGATATAAATGCCTTCATGTCATTATGGATAGTCATTGCATGTATCAGAATTACCTATTTGCAGTAATGGTGAATGAAATTGGCTACTTTTATTAACCTAACGTGGCGATACACACATGTATTTAAACGGACTCATCAGGTTCAGGGTGTCTATATTCCACAATGTAAATAGCGAATCCGCCATGGCTTTTAGGGAATGGGAAATGAGACTCTGATTGGTTTATTGCATGTTACGCCTAAAACACACCCATGACTCATTAAGTGACAAGGCACAACCCTTTTAGACCATTTTTCCATTGTTAAACTAACAAAAGTGGATTCGGACATTCCCTTCAGAGCGTTACCTTTGTGTAGCGGGAGAAAACTCTTCCCTGCCAAACACAGAATTTTCCGGGTTTCCGTCTTTTCACTGTTAGCTGTTACGCTGCATGTAAGCAGATGCATATGTAAAATAGCGTGACCATCAACATTAAACATCATATCTATCTAAACATCAAAACTATCTAATGTTACTGAATGAGATGTGGACCCAGGGCGAGCTACAGGACTGACGCATTAGAGGTGTTGATGGACTCGATCTCCTCCATCTGTGTTTGAGCATCGCTCTGAATCTGATCTGGATGCAGTCTTCAAAACGTGATTTTCTCAGCTTTTTGTTCAAAATGTTGCTTTTTTTAATGAAACTTACCCATAGTCAAGGGTTTGATAAAAAAGGAATGCATGAAGCTAGAATAAAACTTTTTTGCGGTTGTTTAAAAGAAGAGGGTCAGCTCTTTCTCTTGATATGTTGCATGCTCAAAATATTCTACGGGCTATTTTTGTTAAAATGGTAAAAAAGCCTGGCGGTGGCTGGCAACTTTTTTTTTTTTAAATGCTGTCGGGAAAGAGTTAAGGAATAAAAAACTTTTAAATATATAACTTTTGGTGTCAGTTTTAAGGGATAATATTATACAGGGGGACTTTAAAATGTCCCGTTACGATCTATTACAGTTGTTTACTGTATCTAGTAAGATAGCGTGCTGTAAACCAATTAACAGTCTTTTACTGTTCAAATTAAAAATTCTAGTGAACGCAGAAAAAATAAACAATAGCATGATCCCTTTCAAGCAGTATTTCCTTGTGTGTTTTTGTACTAATACAGCTTAAGAAATAGTAATAGCTATTGTAATACAAAGCTCATGGTTTTGAATAAATCATCAGAGCTGCTTTGGGCTAGAAAAGGTCCATTTTCTGTCTGATTTATTTTTGAAGACTTGCATTGACAGCTTAAAGCGTACGCTAGGAGTGGAATCCATTTCTGCTGGAAAACAACAGACGACGGGTATTTAAAGATAATTTGGCTGGGCATATGGAAGATGAATGAATTCACGTTTCTGCCTGATGCAATTATGAAAGGAGGCACTGTCATATCTCTCCAGAAAGAGTTCTAGCAAAAATGTGTCATTCCTTTCCTAAAGGGGAATAAATGCATGCAAAAACACATAAAATACATCCTAAAATAGTAACAGTCGCCTCTGCTCGGCTATTAATACTACCCTGAAACAAAAGGTGCAATCTCGCTTTCAGAGATTTCGACTCGCGATCCTCACGCCACTTTGGCATATGAATTTTTCAGCTCTTTTCAGACGGCTTTTGTCGTCAGTTCTTATCTGGCCGCATTGTCATCTTCTTTCTCTTTGGTTTTGGTCCTCACAAGGAGCCAAGGCTAGGGATTCAGCTGTTGCTATGGTGACCGCATTACGTAAGTTGTCATAGAGATAGGCCGGGTAGACGAGGACAGGTGTGACAGCGTGGTGCCGTTGTTCCCAAAGCCGACTCGCGCAGATTTGACCTTCTGATGTGTGTAAACGCACGCGCGTGACTCTCACACACTGTCCTGATGGCGTACGTGAAAGTTATGCTCTCGTTTTGGCCATCAGACAGACACATGGCGAGCTTAAGGCAACTTTCTCACACACACACACACACACACACACACACACACACACACACACACACACACACACACACACACACACACACACACACACACACACACACACACACACACACACACACACACACACACACACACACACACACACACACACACACACACACACACACACACACACACACACACACACACACACACACACACACACACACACACACACACACACACACACACACACACACACACACACACACACACACACACACACACACACACACACAACACCTATATCCATCCATCCATCTATCTATACACTTTTTGTAAATAAAATTATACACACACATATACACAGTAGATATAAAAAATTATACATTTTTAAATATTAACAATATATTAACAATAATATACATATAACATATATAACAATATATCATTATAATTATATTATAATACATTTATGCATATTTATATATTATACAATTTATTACATTTTAATTATTAGTATTACTATTATTTTTGAATATATTTAATATAATAATAATAATAATAATCCAACATCTGTATATATTTTTTGAATATTCAAAATAATATTTAGAATTTTTTTAATAATTCAATAACTACTATAGTAGTTATACATGTATGATATAATATATGTAAGATACAACATGACATCATGACTTTGCATAAACATACACAATATTTTCTAAAGCCAAATGGCGTGTTATCTGTACGCATTTTGAGCTATCCTCGTGTGTGTACGCCGTGTGATTCCACGTGAATGTCTACGCCGAAACGAACCATTATGTGTGTGTGTGTGTCCACAATGTAAATGGATTTATAAACATACTAAATGGTTTTTTGAAAATGTAAAAATGCAGAATGTTTCTTGTGATGGGTAGGTTTAGGGGAAGGGGCAGTGTGTGTGTGTGTGGACTGGTAATCCCTACGGTATGGGGACAAAATGTCCCCACAAAGATGACAATATCCAAAATCCTTGTCCTTGTGGGGACATTTTTTGGTCCCCATGAGGAAAACATCTTATAAATCACACTAAGTGATGTTTTTTGAAAATGTAAAAATGCAGCATGTCTCCTGTGATGGGTAGGTTTAGGGGCAGGGGCAGTGTGTGTGTGTGTGTGTGTGTGTGTGTGTGTGTGTGTATGTGTGTGTGTGTGTGTGTGTGTGTGTGTGTGTGTGTGTGTGTGTGTGTGTGTGTGTGTGTGTGTGTGTGTGTGTGTGTGTGTGTGTGTGTGTGTGTGTGTGTGTGTTCATGTTTTTGTGAAATATCAGGACACAAATGTGTATAATGACATGGGTATGACACAGGTATTACAAAAGAGGGTGAAATATGAGGACGTTCCCCATGTCCTCACTTTTCAAAATGCTTATAAATCACACAGGATGAGGTTTTTTCACAGAAAGTAAACTGCACAGTCTCCTGTGATGGGTAGGTTTAGGGGCAGGGGCAGTGTAGGGGGATAGAAAATACGGTTTGTACAGTATAAAATGCATTACGCCTATGGAATGTCCCCACATTTCACAAAAACAAACATGTGTGTGTGTGTGTGTGTGTGTGTGTGTGTGTGTGTGTGTGTGTGTGTGTGTGTGTGTGTGTGTGTGTGTGTCTGTGTGTGTGTGTGTGTGTGTGTGTGTAGGTTTAGGGGTAGGGGCAATGTGGGGGCATAGAATGAAACGCCGTTGATAAACAAAAAGCGATTATGCGTCTTGATTGCACGCCAAAATGGCATTCGAATTGGCGTGTCATACATACTCCATTTCATGAGATCAGTCTGTAAGATATAAGGTTTTGAGACCTGTTTGAACAAAAGAAATTACAAACAAAATCAAAATGAGTGAAAAGTTGGCTAAATTAGTTATGGACCATATTTAGAGTGAAAAACAGCTGCACCCCTTCAGTAATTTGCTCTCAAAAACTATCAAGGCACAAAGAGTGCAGGGGACATAATGCATTGCGGTGGCACAGCCTCTAGAACCAGAAGCCTGTTGTCACCTCCCAGTCCTTGCGGGCCACTACATCATCGGTGCGGCGGTTCCCGTGGCTCTGGAGAGCGTGTCGCGGGGCAGCGGGGAGCTGATGAATCATGAATGGTGCTGTTTTAGTCTGGGATTGGGGGTAATTTGGCTAAATGGATATAGATGGTACGGCCGCTCTGTCTCTGCTCCATTATTAAGAGAGTTCGGAGAGATGGATGGTGGGATGAGCGAGAAGCCCGAGTGAAAATCTACCATCATTTTTTTTATAGTCCGCTCCAGACGGGGTTCCTAATGGATAGGAGTGAGTGTGTGTGTGTGTCTGAGGTGAGTGCAGCGGTGTGTGAAGGGGAAAATGTGCTTGAGAAAAACATTATAGGGTGAATACAAATTGTTGGATCATAGTAAAGCTGATAAGTGGTGTAATAGAGAATACATAATATTAGGGGGGAAAAAACTGAACTGAAAATAGTAACAAAACAATAGCCCTGAGCCCTGAAATCCATAAAAGAATCCCATAATGGAACCCCTAAAAGGTTCTATACTGTATATGAAGTGCCTGATGGAACCCTTGAAGGTTCCATATAGAACTTTTCTTCTGAAAGTGCTCAGATGATAAGCGTCCTGTTCTTTGAAATGAGATCAGATTCATTTGTGGAACAACAAGGGAGACAGAAACACAGATCCAAGAGCAGGCAGGTCTGACAGAATGAGGAGAAGCGTGAAAGAACAGCAGCCCTTCTGATCAGTCAGACAGACAGGTTCCCAAGGGCTTCGCTTACTCAAGTTTAAATCACTGATGCCCTTGCCCTGGCCTTCTGAATTTCACCCCCGTAATCAAACCACACGCACGCGCTCAAATCCCTCATGAGTGCAGGAGAGACTCTCAGAATAACACAGAGGAAATGAATCCACCCGAAGAGCCTCGCAAACCCTTTCATTGTTCCAAACCCACTCAAGGTCAGAGAGGAGCGTAAGACTATCTGTCTGCGAGGAGATGCAACATTTTCACATTCTGATGCTTTCAGAGAGTGAGTGTGTTCATTAAAGAAATAACATTCACCCTCATGATGCTGAAAACTCGTATGACTTTCTTTCTATTGTGAAACACAAAAGAAAAATAAAACGACTAAAAGCATTCCAAATGTGATCCATATGAATAATGCACGTCTTTAAGTTGAAAAAAAAGAGAAAGTTTTGAATTTTAACAGAGCAGACACACTGACCTTGAGTCAGTCAATGAACGTTTTTGGGTGAACTATTCATTCAACAGTCTGTTACTAAATAAAACATCTACAATACACGTCTAACATCCTTAACCTGTTCAGCTTCAAAACATTTCAACATGCATCTTGGAAAAATCGCACGATCAACTGCTGCCATAAAACAGATAAAATCAAAAACTGCACTCTGAAAATGTAATTAGCATGTTAGATCGCAATTTAACAACAATTAATAAACCACAAAAAACATCACAAAACCACATCTACCAGACATTCAAATTTGATCATATTTAACTGAGATTTCCCACATTAACATGGCTGTTTGGTTTAAATAAATTAGACTCTCAGTGCTGTCAAATCAATTAAATCGCATCTAACATAAAATGTATGTATGGATGCATGCATGTATGTGTGTAAATGTATACACACACACGCCTCCTTGGATTGGACTTGTTTGGTCAGCACATCCCACAGATGCTCGATTGGATTGAGATCTGGGGAATTTGGAGGCCAAGTCAACGCCTCAAACTCGTTGTTGTGCTCCTCAAACCATTCCTGAACCATTTTTGCTTTGTGGCAGGAGCATTATCCTGCTGAAAGAGCCACAGCCACCAGGGAATACCGTTTCCATGAAAGGGTGCTTAGGTAGGTGGTACGGGTCAAAGTAACATCCACATGGATGGCAGGACCCGAGGTTTCACAGCAGAACATTGCCCAAAGCATCACACTGCCTCCATTGGCTCGCCTTCTTCCCATAGTGCATCCTGGTGCCATGTGTTCACACACACACACACACACACACACACACACACCCGTCCATCCACGTGATAGAAAAGAAAACGTGATTCATCAGACCAGGCCACCTTCTTCCATTGCTCTGTGGTCCAGTTCTGATGCTCACGTGCCACTGTTGGTGCTTTCGGCGGTGGACAGGGGTCAGCATGGGCACACTGACTGGTCTGCGGCTATGCCGCCCCATACACAACAAACTGCGATGCACTGTGTATTCTGACACCTTTCTATCAGAACCAGCATTAACTTCTTGAGCAATTTGAGCTCCAGTAGCTCATCTGTTTGATCGGACCACACGGGCCAGCCTTCGCTCCCCACGTGCATCAATGAGCCTGGGCCGCCCATGACCCTGTGGCCGGTTCTCCACTGTTCCTTCCTTGGAGCACTTTTGATAGATCCTGACCACTGCAGACCGGGAACACCCCACAAGAGCTGCAGTTTTGGAGATGCTCTGACCCAGTCGTCTAGCCATCACAATTTGGCCCTTGTCAAACTCACTCAAATCCTTACGCTTGTCCATTTTTCCTGCTTCTAACACATCAACTTTGAGGACAAAATGTTCACTTGCTGCCTAATATATCCCACCCACTAACAGGAGCCGTGATGAAGAGATCATCAGTTTTATATTATATATTATATATAATATATATTATATTATATATATATATAAACACAAACTTTTATGATCGATTTGACAGCACCATATTTAATAAAATGCCAAAAGATCCCCTCTAAAAACCAAGATATTAACAAACAAATTATTTTTTTTATAAATATATATCCTTTTTTTCTACATCAAATAAGATATTTTAGATCAATTGGACAGCTTTGTCATATACGGTTTTATAGCACTACACAACACACAAGATCCAATCCATCATAGTTTCCCTCGAAACAAAAACTGGACTCTCAGTTTGTGTACAGTTTCACATCACACATCAAAGTGGCAGAAAACAGACAGCGCTGAGCAGCAGCAGGTGTGTGTAACATGCTGAGAAAGAGTGAGCGGTCGTATGTGTGTGTGTGTCTGTGTGTGAGACGGCAGCTAATTCGGTCTACAAACACAGATCGCTGACAGCCCTCTGTCAACCCGTTCATACCTGCACTCAAGAGGTCAGGAGAGCAAATCCATGAAACACCTTCACAGGTGGGGCCGACTGAAATGAATGGACTGCCTTTAGAAACCTGATCACGTCAGTTTACAGTGTGTGTGTGTGTGTGTGTGTGTGTGTGTGTGCAGGAGGATGAAAGAAGCGTGCCGGTGGGAGAGAGAGAGACAGACAGATAAATGATAAATCAGTGTGATCTCATTCTGTCACTTAAAGCAAAGTTATCTGGAAAAAGGAAATCATTTATTTCATCCTAACAAAATAATCTTTGAGTCTGTAATTCAAACAGCACACATTCAGAAGAAGATATAGCACCAGTGTCAGCTTTTACACGTTATTCAAGACAAATATATATTTATGCATTTGCTGTGAAGTTTTTCAGAGGAACCATCATTTCAACCAAACAGACAAAAAAAATCTGTATTTAATTTAAGTAAAATGTAGGCCGGCCGGCCGGACGGACGGATAGATAGATAGATAGATGGACAGATGGACAGATATCACCAATTTTTTTAATAGAACCACTTGATTTGATCCAAAGAAATTATTCAACAAACAAACTTTGCAAAAAAAGTAATTCTTGCCATAACGCTCTCATACTCACAGGTTGTGAACGGATCATGTAACTATTCGGTCTTAAAGAAACTTATTGGACCAATAAATCATCATCATCAGAGCTGTTTAGTTTTAAATTGCCAGCAAAATCATCACAAACATATTGTGATGTGAATATGCAATATCTCACACAGGCCTCATTAGAATGAGCTATAAAATTCAGAGTGCTAGACAAAAATATGATATTTATACTGTGTCTATTATTAGTGTGTTATTAGTTTGGAGGCGAGACGCAGTGTCAGAGGAAGGGGGAGAGTAATGCTGTGAGGTTAGCAGGTTTAAAAGGGCCGAAATGAGAACAGCATTCGAGAAACGCTTACGACGTGTTAATGTTTCCCAGGGTAATCCCAGCTCTCGGTTATTACTGCCGTACAGACACTGACGGACGGCCTCCGCGTTGACCTCAAATAGAAATGGGAGATTTAGAAACAAATCTTCATGATATATTCACAATGATTTTGGTGTTGATTTGAATGTGAATGACTTTATGCACTTTTTATTTGCCCATTAATTTCCCTGAAGAGTGTGTAATTAGATTATATTGGTCCACATAAATTAAAATGATTAAATATCCTCCCTTGGTTTCATTTTAGTGAAGGACTGTGCAAATGATCATTTGAACATTTTTAATTACATTTAAACTGTATTTAAATCTGTATAGTTAAAATGACGGATGTGGGAGAAAAATAACCTAATTTGGTGTTCTGGGTCAAAAATGACCCGCCTTTAAAATTGCAGTATGTTATGCTATATTAATCACCAAATCTTTTTTTTATATCCTCTCATTACACACTGTGAGAGCAAAGTCAGTAAGTTTTATCCCAATGTGATAACATTAACTGGTATTTTGGGGAAAAAGAAAATCCTCTCCAGGTCAAAGTGACCCGAACACAACACGAGGGTTAAAGTCATTTCAGATCAAACACAGAAATACCGAATTACCTATCAAATATCAAGAGCTAAAAAAGCATCAAAGCTCTCCTAGTAAACAGAGATGTAAACTGATCTTACAGGATTACATAGAGTAAATAAACATCGATAAAGTGACACTGAATCTCTGTAATAAACCCAGTGTGCGTCTGATATGCGTCTGATATGAAACAACACTCAAACTGATCCCTGAAGAGTTTGACATAAGCAGAAAAATTCACCGGTCATGAATTAGGCGTATATGACAATTCTCCTTTTAGACTCTAAGATGACTTGAGGATGAGTATAGTCAGGGGCTAATTTTCATTTTTGGGTGAACTATCCCTTTAATGTTAATCACAGAACAAAAGGTAACAGAGAAAAGTGTAGCTTTAATAAGGATTAATCTACATTTCATTTATTATTTATGCAGTAAAGACTCTATGATAATAAGGCCACAGGTAAATATGACATTTATCATAGTGGGTTTATGTGAAGATTGTTTTACGTTCACTTTCACCTTCAATTATACAGTAATGTTGAATGTCTCAATTGAAAAGACTCAATTTCACGGAGACATCAGTAGCAGTTTAAGGATCAGTGATACTCGCCTTCATTTATAAAAAATATGACATTGCAACAAATATTTAAAATATACTGTCTTTAAATTGTTCTACATTAATCTGGAGAGTAACTGTGAAATTATTACAATACAAAAATATTAAAAACGTTTTAAATCACGATTAATTACAGAAAAAAAGTTGTGATTAGTTGTTTTTTTGTAATCGATTGACAGCACTAGTTTAAACGTAAACTGTGAAAACGTGTATTAAACGTTATAGGTTTAAAGATTTCATGCTGTAACTGAAAAGATATTATGCCCCTATAACTGCAAATGTGAATATTATGTAGATCTATTGTTTGCATCATCGCAGGTTTCAGGTTTCATCAGTCCAGTCTGTGGCTTGCAACCATAAATGTCTGAGTTTAGCTTCACAGAGAGTCTTCGACGACGGTATTTTATTAACATGAAAACCTTTTTTTTGCATTCTGATTCTGACACCCAAAGGCACAAGACATTTTTCTCTTATTCCGTGCATTTTCCTCCACTTGTTACTACTGTAAATGACGTAACCATGACGTCCACTCCAAATTGGTCTATATGGATGGGAAATGTGTTTTTGATTGACCCAACAAGTTTAATTAAACCGTAAACTTGGTATTTACCTGAAAAATTATGTGATACAGAAATGCAAACTACAGCAACAGGTTTTATTTTACAATGCAAAAAAAAGAAGCATAGAAAAACAAAGCTCACAAGAAAAAAAACATATAACGACTAGACCATAATCATATTTAGTTGATTCTCTCGTTTTGCATGCATTCATCATTTCTTTGTATGACAGCCTGACCAAAAATTATGTCTATACAATTTGCCATGTCATGCCGCCCCATACACAACAAACTGCGATGCACTGTGTATTCTGACACCTTTCTATCAGAACCAGCATTAACTTCTTGAGCAATCTGAGCTCCAGTAGCTCGTCTGTTTGATCGGACCACACGGGCCAGCCTTCACGCCCCACGTGCATCAATGAGCCTGAGCCGCCCATGACCCTGTGGCCGGTTCTCCACTGTTCCTTCCTTGGAGCACTTTTGATAGATCCTGACCACTGCAGACCGGGAACACCCCACAAGAGCTGCAGTTTTGGAGATGCTCTGACCCAGTCGTCTACCCATCACAATTTGGCCCTTGTCAAACTCGCTCAAATCCTTACGCTTGTCCATTTTTCCTGCTTCTAACACATCAACTTTGAGGACAAAATGTTCACTTGCTGCCTAATATATCCCACCCACTAACAGGAGCCGTGATGAAGAGATCATCAGTGTTATTCACTATGCCTGATCAGTGTATAGTACAAATGAAGAATAAGTTCATATTCATGCAACATATGTGCAATGCATTACAGGATTGCTTTCTCTGTGATGGGTATATTCAATGCTCTTATAAATCTGGCCAATAACAAGCTACATAATCATAAGAAAAATCATTGCTGTAGTCATGCTGTCTATGTAGGCAGCTCACTATGTTTCAGAACAGATCTTGAATGAGAATAAACCAGTCAGTTCCACACATAAAAACTACACTGACTCAAATGTATGATTTGAGGTATCAGTACACAAACCGAATCCACAGGACTTGTACCGTCTGAGAGTGTGACGGAGAGGTTGAACGGCAAATCTCACTGTCATACAGATGGAGACGGAGCAGGCCAACACACCCACAGCGAGAGCGAGAACAAAATCACAGTCTAGACTCATTATTACTAACTGCACTTAAGCATGCAGGTCTACTATACGTTCATTTCCTCGGCAAATGACTGTAATTATTATTACTCAACAGCAGCGAGTTGAAAATGTCATCTGACATGCAGTGATGAAAAGCTTCATATTAAACCATTTAGAAAAAATCATCATAATAATACTGTTGACTGTAAAGGTCTCTTGTTGTTTATAAAAAGTTTCATTATTTAAGATTTAAAGGGGCTATAAATAATTTTGATGTGCTAAACATTTACAAAGCTTACTCGCCTGTTTACCGAATCATCTTAGTAATGAGCTCATTAAAATATAACCACCCTCATTTGCATATCCACAGTTGCCCCGGCCAGTTCAGCCAATCACAACAAAGCTCATTTACATACTTAAAGGTACAGTAGTAGTAAACTCCACAAATGTAAAAAAGTCATTCTCTAAATTGTAAATGGAGTATACAAGAAATACAAAATTTAATGTTTAATTCAATGTGTTACTTGTAAAAATCATTTTTACAGTGTGTTGAAGTATGTCAGGTAACAGGAGTCAAATGGACAGATTTCTCCTGATTTCACAAACTCAATCTAGCTCATCTGTGTTTTAATTTAGTCTGAAGTTATGAATGAAAACCCCAGACGCTCATGGAGTGAAAGCATGTGTGCGAGACAGACAGGTTGACTAATAGATGCACTACAGAGCGAGACGGGCTTCCTAAAAGCCAGACATCTCGTGGCTTTTGAGTGCCACTCAGATGAGGAGATCTTTCCCGCTCGGTTGAAGTGACTCCTAATAGAGCGGTAGTTAAACCTGGACTAGCTGCCCGGCTCAACTCAAGTCAACAGGATAATTACCGCTGCCGGTGTACAGCAGCACAGTGAAGAGGCCTTCACTTAATGGAGCATATTTACACATCACCAGAGAGTGAAGAGCCTTAAATGTCAGCGCTCAACACCGCCGCTACATGTAAACTCAACCGTATGAGTTAGACCCGTGACAGCTTGAGCGTCTAAACCGTTTAACCTTGCACTAGGCCGATAGTTTTCCAATTACACTCTGAGTGACACCAAGTAATGTTTCACGCTCATAAAAGAGGAATCGGTCAGCTCAGCGTCTTGAAGGTGAAAGTTTTGAGGAGGAATGTGAAATAGAAGTCCGTTTGCTGTGGTTTCACAGCTTTCTGGGAGAAAGACGAGCCGTTTACAGGCAGAGCTGCATTGATTCTGTGCCTGACGGAAAAGGACACACGGGTCACTCGGATAAGACGTCGAGCTCCCGGTGACTGGATCGGTTTGGTCCCAGTTTGGAGAGGAAGAAACATTATGATCCGGAGAAGTCCTTTAGAAAGCACACACACTCCAAAACATCACCTACAAAACACGAGAAAGAGCAGGAAGAAGGAGAAATAGAACAGGACAGAAGAGATAAAAAGATAAATATGAATCTCAAATATCAGCTTTTTGTGTCGTCACTTTGCG
Organism: Gobiocypris rarus; assembly: GCA_023029165.1. Classification (NCBI taxonomy): domain Eukaryota; kingdom Metazoa; phylum Chordata; class Actinopteri; order Cypriniformes; family Gobionidae; genus Gobiocypris; species Gobiocypris rarus. Next base: position 27,939,170 of record CM040923.1, read on the forward strand.
AGTGACTTGGACCCCATAGGAAACAAGCACTGCACAATTAATCAATATAAAAAGTAAATCACCACATCTATCAAATAAAATTATTATTATATTACTTTTTCTTAAAAGACTTTTTACTGTGAAATATTTATTTTGTTTAATATTATATTTATTGTTATTATTATTAATAATATAATATTAAAGGTGCACTATGTTGGATTTTTGCAGTCAAATATCCAAAAACCACCAGGCCAGTGTTATATATTTTGTTCAGTTGAGTCCTTACAATGTCCCAAATGTTTCCAACTATTTGTAAATTCTGAGAAAATCGCTATTTTTACCAATGAACCGGGACGTGAGCATAGCGTCTGAGGGAGTCGCCTGTTAATTGCGTTATATCGGCGTTACCCTCGTTTCAGTAAAAAGCTTTACTCTCACTGGAGTGTGAATAAGTGTCACAGCAGCCGCCGAGCAAACACACAGAGTAACGTCATAACGTAATTCTCAACACACTTAAATTGATCTAATATAATAAAAAGAGCAGCCCTACTAAACCACCCAGAAAACCCTGGCAACCACACAGCAACTAGGGCTGCATGATATTTAAAAAAAATGTCATGCAATAACTAATGCGATATGCAATATGATAATGTTTTAAGTGTACAAAATCTAATTTCAATTATAATAATAAAAATAAAATAAATAAATAAAATAAATCACATTATTTTGGCCATGTTGATTGTTGATCATCTGCATCAACCTAAAACTTTGACTTTTTCTGAAATTTGTTCTGACAGACGCCAACACACACTTCGCCTGATCAGTGTGTTTTCCTGTTGTGTGTTTCCGTCTATCGGAGCTTGTTTTCGCCGATTGAACATGCTGAATCAGCACTTGTCGGGTCGTGAAATGCCTGAGAAAGTAATGAGCTGTAATCTGGTGATTGGTGTGAATTGGCCTTTAAAAACGTTCAGCTATCACAAGCCATTGCAATACATCGGCAATATTTTGATCACTTTCATAGATCTCGTAGCCCTAATAGCAACACACTAAAGTCAAATAACTGGCAATCAGAGCTACCGGACCAAATCAGAAGAGATTGACAATAATCCTGATAATAAAGGATCATATGAAGAGAAAAGCCAATGAGAGACACAGTAAACGTGGAGACACTGAGCTGGTAACTGGAGTGAGAGTTTCACATCCCTGGTGAGTCGGGCATACGTTGCCCTTGAGCTCAACACTGTGTGTGTGTGTGTGTGTGTGTGTGTGTGTGTGTGTGTGTGTGTGTGTGTGTGTGTGTGTGTGTGTGTGTGTGTGTGTGTGTGTGTGTGTGTGTGTGTGTGTGTGTGTGTGTGTGTGTGTGTGTGTGTGTGTGTGTGTGTGTGTGTGTGTGTGTGTGTGTGATGAAGACAGCATCCCATTTTAGCTTCAAAAACTATTTGAGTGTGTGTGTGTGTGTGTGTGTGTGTGTGTGCTGCAAAGGTATGAGAATGTCCTCTCTATAACCTCCCATGAGCACGATGTAGTACTCTATTTTTACTCCTTATTTGAAGAATAAACTAAAGCAAAGTTACATGCATGTGTGAGGAGTTGACAATGACAACAGGAAAGAAGGGATGTTAAAGATGAAAGATTGTACAGTATGATCTCATCTGAACGGATGGAAATGTGGACCAAAAAAACCTCTCTTGATCCAAATAAAAGTTGACAGCACATGCGTTCTGCACAGTGATATCTGACGAGAGAATGCACACTGGCTTTTCCCAGCTATAAAATATATATTTTTAAATAAATTAAATGTGTCATTCGTGCTCTGCTGCACCCACTGAAAAAAAGATATATTCATGCATATTTTTCAAAACCACTTTATGAAAAGTTTAGATACTTTCAAAAAAACATTTCAAATAAAAATTATTTAATCAAATATGATGGAACATTTTTAAAGTTACATAAACTATCAAATCGAACAGCATTTATTTGCAAACACTTGTAATTGTGTTAGTATTAAGTGATAAAATGATAAATATTATGTTAAAGCATTGCACCACTTTGTGTGTGTTTGAGGTTACTGGATTGTGTTGATAGTTAAAGTGCCACTATTACCTTTCATGCAGTGTGTTATAAAGATGTTTGTGCATGTAAAAGGTCTGCAAAGTTTCAAAGATCAAACTGCGTGACAAATGAAGGTCTCTCAAAAGAAAGAACTGATACTGAACTGCCTGAAACGAGTCGTCTGTAATTCCAGTCTTGCTTCATGATAAAACCTGGTTTGTAACAAATTTGCATAATACTCACCTGTGGTCTTCATTGGCTGCCTGTGAATAAGGTCTACTTTGACCCTCAAACACTGTAGTTGTAGCTGAGACTGGAAGAGTTTGTTTTGTGTTGTTCATGTCGAGAAGACGCTGTTTTCTGCTGCCAAAACAAATCCACTTTGCATGAACTTCCAAAAGGACGAGATTGATACGGTAAAACCAAGAGGCAACCTCCTCCAGTTTCTCTTGAAGCCAATACGGAAGTGACTTTGCCTGCAGTTCATCGACTGGCCACTAGAGACAGGCTCCAGAAGGGAGCAGAATCTCATTGAGCTCCATGTTAAAATGCCCAACTTTACAGCAGAATAAAACATGTTTACAGCCTGGGACAAATTGTGGTTTTGGTCTATACGGCTAATATTTCCCTTCATGACAACTGTAAGGGGGGTGAATTATTTTATAACTCATTCCTTTACATTATATAAAGCCTTAAAGTTACGCATAATTAAGGGCGTGGCCACTTTGAGTGACAGGCGGATAAACGTTTGTCTGTTGTCTGTTAGTCATCACGTCACCTCAGCTCCGCACATGTCCCGATTCTTTCCCCATTTTCTGTTATCCGGGAGTGACACGCGCAGTGACGCACTGCTAAAAATGGCATCGGCCAACTTTGAGGCTTCACAAACTCTCTTCAGAAGCCTATGGGTGACGTCCATATTTTTTTTTAGTCTATGGGTAAAACTGATGCCATCGTTACTGTTTGAATCACTGTGTATCGAGTGCTGAGGAAAATCAGGAGCTGAAATTCAGATAATATAGGTATTTTGTTTGGGTCTGGGTCATCTGACCAATCAGAGCAGAGTAGACCAATCACAACAGACTGGGCCATCCGACCAATCAGAGCAGAGTAGACCAATCACAACAGACTGGGCCATCTGACCAATCAGAGCAGAGTAGACCAATCACAACAAACTGGGCCATCCGACCAATCAGAGCAGAGTAGACCAATCACAACAAACTGGGCCATCCGAACCAATCAAAGCAGAGCAGACCAATCACAACAAACTGGGCCATCCGACCAATCAGAGCAGAGTAGACCAATCACAACAGACTGGGCCATCCGAACCAATCAAAGCAGAGCAGCTTGGTTTGAGTTAGGCAGATCATTTCACCTGCAGGGGAACAGTCAAGGTTCATAGTGGATGTAAATAAAGTGATATATAGGTGCGTGAGTAGAAATGTCAAGGTAGAAATTTTGCTACACCATATGTGCATGGATTTTAGTGGGTTTAAGTATATACACAAAGAAACGAGTAATAGAAAAATGTTGTACAGCGCGTGCAAACAATCATTATAATAGCAATTCCAGCTGAATGCCAACAAAATTGCTCATCCCGTGACATTTTGCACTCATTCCTACCTCATTCTTTCAAAACATTAAACACTATTAAACAATCAAGCACTGAAATGCTGTCAAAGCACAATTCCTCCATTAGTTAAAGATCAGCGGAGCGGCTTTGTTTTCAGTGTCATCTAAAGACAAACGTAGGCGAAGTGTGTGTGTCTTGATGCTTTTGACAGTCCCAGGCTCAATGCGACAGGTTGGAGTGTGTGCATGTACACAACATCTTTACTAAAGTTTGATTTGCTATTTAATCAGCGATTAGAGAAAGCAGTATGTGTGCGTGTGTGTGTGTGTGTGAGTGTGTGTGTCCTTGTTTATATTACATTGTGGGGACCAAATGTCCCCATAAGGATAGTAAAACCTGAGATCACCTACATTGTGGGGTCCAGCCAGCAGTCTCCACTTTTCAAAAGGCTTATAAATCACACAGGATGAGTTTTTTTGAGAAAGTAAAAATGCAGAATGTTTCCTGTGATGGGTAGTTTTAGGGGCAGTGTGTGTGTGTGTGTGTGTGTGTGTGTGTGTGTGTGTGTGTGTGTGTGTAATTGGCCTCGGTGGTCTGAACAGCTTCATTAAGCCTGTGTTACTCTCTCCAGCGGGGCGTTTGAAGCCCTGGACCGGCTCAGCGGAGGACTTGAAAGCAGTTTGTGCAGATACGGGGGGAAAAAACTATGCAATTATCACAGCACAAAAGACAGTGCTTGCCGAAATGAGCACACTAATGCATGTGTGTGAGATTCAAACGAGCTGAACATGAAAGCCAAACCCTCCCTCGTCCGGCAGTACGTGAATTGACAACATCGGTGTCGAGTGACAGCTTGTTTAACATGGCACCCTGCATTCAGTTTAATTTCTCCACACATATCTCTATCTCTCACTCTCTCTCTTTACACCTACAGTGGTTCGCAGTGTCCTCCCGTCAGCAGTGAGAAAGACAGATCTGTAATTACTGTCTCGCACTAAAATGACACGCAGAGCCTATAAACGGTGCACTTCAAGGAAGAGGCTAATGTTGGACTTTGGACTACAAACACTGGTCAATATGTCACAAATAAATGTGCATCTCTGTGCATGAACGCAAGAATAATGCAATCAGAAAGCAGCCAACAAAAAAGATTATCTTTGGCTACTGCTACTAATTTAAATGCATGAAGAGTTTTGGAAATAATAGCAAACTGATCGGTTTGAAGAAGCAGCGTTTCCATTGGGATACATGGAGTTGTTTTGGAGGGTGAACATGAGCGAAAAGCCTCCTCAGAAGCGGTTTAATCAACTGCAAACTTGCATTACATTTTTTTCCTGGTGTGAAATGTTGTCATTTACTCCTTCAGTTGAATACAAAAGAGGATATTTCCAGTGTTTTTATTTTTTAAGTCAAAGGGATTCAATGTTGCTTGGACCCCAAAGATCCTCAAAATATCTTCTTTTGTGTTCCACAGATAAACATCATTTTTGGGTGACCTGTTCCTTTAAGACTCATTTATCATTAAATATTGTGTTTTACTGTACAAAAATGGGTAGCAAATGCTATTTCATATAGCTTTAAAGATCGGAGCTATAAGCAACAATTTAGAGACACATTTAAGAAGCACATGACACAATGTAAATTAAAAAAAGTTATAGCAAAATAAAGGCAATAAATGAGAGATATATGTATATGTTCCTCTAACTCAATGTAGCTTGTTGGTTGAACGTAAATTCACTCAAAGTTGTCATAACTCTAAAAAAATAATGTGTTGGCTCAACAAAACAATAACGCAACAGTTTGCATCAATTTTTTTTGAGTATACAAAAATGTACGTTTTATGTTGCTTTCAAAAAAAAAAAGAAAATTGAGCCAGGCAACAATTTACAGACACAAAGCACTCAAGACTTGTTCTAAATGACCTCAATGTTCTTCGGAAGATCTTCTTTTGTGTTCCATGGAAAGAGAAAAAAAATAGTTTTGGAACATCATTTTGGTTGAACTCATTTTATCATTAATTATTCGGTTTCACTCAGACTTGTCACATTATGGTTTAAAATGTTGTTTCATGTTGCCTTCAAACAAACTTGATCCAATCAACAATTTAGACACATTTTAGATGCATAATGACATCATCATCATCATCATCATCATCAACAACATCATTTACCTCAATGTTCTCCAAAATATTTGGAGAATATGCTTTAAAAAAATTGAGCTAAGCAACAATTTAGACACATTTTAGATGCACAATGACATCATCATCATCATCATCATCATCATCATCAACAACAACATAATTTACCTCAATATTCTCCAAAATATCAAGTTTTGGAACCTTATTTTTGGGTAAACTGTTCCTTGAAGACTCACATTACATTTTATCATTAATTATCCTGTTTCACTCAGATATGCGTCATATTATGGTACAAAAATTGGTAGCAAATGACTTCATCATCATCAACTCATTTACCTCAATGTTCTCCAAAATATTTGGAGAATATGCTTTAAAAAAAAAAAATCGAGCTAAGCAACAATTTAGACACATTTTAGATGCACAATGACTTCATAATTATCATCAACTTAAGGCTTGTTCTCAGTGATCTCAGTGTTCAGTCTTCAGAATAACTTCTTTTGTGTTTCACATGAAAAAAACACAGGTTTTGGAACATCATTTTTGGGTGAACTGTTCCTTTAAGACTCGCGCTACATTATATCATGCATTAATTATTATGGTACAAAAATGGGTTGAAAAATGCTTCATGTTGCCTTCAAAAAAAAAAATTAGCCAAGCAGCAATTTACAGACACAATGATGCACAATGACATCATCAACTCAAGGCTTGTTCTTAATGACATCATTGCTCTTCAAAAGAAGTTTTGGAACCTTATTTTGTGGGTGAAATGTTCCTTAAAAGATCATGTTTCATTACTGTAATCGCACAACACAGACACTAACATCCCACGAACAAACGCCCACTGCCTCAACACACGAGATAATCAGCACTCAGCGAGTGATCTAAAGAAAATGACTGACAACAGAGTTTAAGCTGCCGGCATCAGCATTCGGCTCATCGGTGCCCACATCAATACACATAATCTGTATGACCGTGTTATTTTTCCCAGCGCATGAATCATCCACACAAACAATATGTTACAAACGCACTCATTTCAAACAGTGCCAGAGGAAACGCGCAGACGCACACTGTGTTTGCAGGCAGGTTTGTGCTTGACTGAATTCCTGAAATCAATCGCTGCTCTGAATGAACACGGGCGGCCGATGAGCGATAAGGTCACCATGGAAACGGTCTCGGCGCAGCATCTTCAGACGTTCGCCAGTGTTAACCTCTTAAGTGGCAACGGCACGCTCGGCTTCAAAACACACACACGTCAACATGATCACAGCCTCCGCTACATTAACAGATGGATTAAAAGAGACAGAAGGCATCATGGGAGCACAATGATGCAAACTAGGAACTGCGAGGTGAATTCTGGGAAAGGCGTCCTGCTAATAACATGTATCTGTTAAAAGAAAGTTGCACATATTTAAACACTCATTGAGCACAAAGCACAAGAATCCTAATCTCAGTCGGTTTGTCAAGGTCACAGTTTCTTCTCATTAAAAATTGAGAGTTTAGACAAAGCCTGAGATTACACGTCAACAGAAACAATTAATTATTGATTCGATTAACAGCGCTGTCGAGCACCTCGCCTCCTCGTTTGGTCCATCTCTGCTAAACTGAATCAATCAGGGCTTCATTCAACACTGGACCAACTCAAGTTATGCTGCTTTCACAAACTTTTTTCTTTTGTCAAATCAACTAATAATGTGTGATAATTAATGTGTTTCAAATAACATATTTAAAGTTTCTGTTGATTAAACCAATTTCCTCAATTAAATTAACTCACATTTTTTATTTCAATGAACTCAATTAAGGCAACCAGCTAACTTACTTTTTAAACTAAGTTTAATCAATTTAAACCAACACTTTTTTTACAGTTTAGAGTTTCATATAGTTAAAAATTGGACACGAGTGCCTTCTCAAGTCCTGTTTACCACAAGGCAAGTTTGGGTATAATTTTGATACCCACACTCTTGGGTTATTTTTTCTACCCAAATCCTGGGTTAAACCTTTTAGGTAATTTTTTGGGATGTTTGGGTAGTTTCTGTGTTACCAGATCCTGGGTCAGACGTAACAACCCAGTGTTTGTGTAGTTTTTGTGTTACCCTGATCCTGGGTCAGACGTAACAACCCAGTGTTTGTGTAGTTTTGTGTTACAGATCCTGGGTCAGACGTAACAACCCAGTGTTTGTGTAGTTTTTGTGTTACGAGATCCTGGGTCAGACGTAACAACCCAGTGTTTGGGTAGTTTTTGTGTTACGCAGATCCTGGGTCAGACGTAACAACCCAGTGTTTGGGTAGTTTTTGTGTTACGCAGATCCTGGGTCAGACGTAACAACCCAGTGTTTGTGTAGTTTTTGTGTTACACAGATCCTGGGTCAGTCGTAACAACCCAGTGTTTGTGTAGTTTTTGTGTTACGCAGATCCTGGGTCAGATGTAACAACCCAGTGTTTGTGTAGTTTTGTGTTACACAGATCCTGGGTCAGATGTAACAACCCAGTGTTTGGGTAGTTTTTGTGTTACGCAGATCCTGGGTCAGATGTAACAACCCAGTGTTTGGGTAGTTTTTGTGTTACCCTGATCCTGGGTCAGTCGTAACAACCCAGTGTTTGTGTAGTTTTTGTGTTACCTTGATCCTGGGTCAGACGTAACAACCCAGTGTTTGTGTAGTTTTTGTGTTACGCAGATCCTGGGTCAGACATAACCCAGTGTGTGTGTAGTTTTTGTGTTACGCAGATCCTGGGTCAGTCGTAACAACCCAGTGTTTGTGTAGTTTTTGTGTTACGCAGATCCTGGGTCAGATGTAACAACCCAGTGTTTGGGTAGTTTTTGTAGATCCTGGGTCAGTCGTAACAACCCAGTGTTTGGGTAGTTTTTGTGTTACACAGATCCTGGGTCAGTCGTAACAACCCAGTGTTTGGGTAGTTTTTGTGTTACCCAGATCCTGAGATCGGGACAACAGAGCCTGGTTGATTAAACTTTAATTACTTCTAAATGTTTAATTTTTACTTATAATATTTGTTAAATGAGCTTAAATGTTGGCGATATGTATTAAAGCAAAATAAAATAAATGCTATACTGTAAAATATGATCAAAAATAAAAGGAATTATCATGCAAACAATTGGTTGTGTGGCATATTTAAAAAAAGTTAAAAATGAATTCTTGCATGAAGTAAAAACAGAAAAAGAAAAAAAAAGAAGCTAGTATTAATTTATAATAAAACGATTCAACCCATTATAACTCAACATGTGTTCTGTCCAATATTTACCCAGCGGAGACCAAGTTCCAGAGTTGAGCATAAACTTTAAACATGGCGGAGGGAAGAACGATTGCTGCTGACACATGCTATTCTTCAGTCGTTTTTTCCACAACAGCTAAGGTATAAGTTAAAAACGAACTATTGAGTAGGATTTTAAACTAAAACAAACACTAATATATTCATGAACCATACATATAATCAGAGACTGAATATAATAAGTTAAGACATTACTCTGAAACCAAAGCAGGAAAGGAAAAGGTCTTTAAAATTTGATCTGCCTGATCTCTGCAGTGCATCGGAGTTTGCCTGCAACAATCTCAATAATTCATCTTCTTTTCCACTGAGTTACCAGCCTCCTCCAACCTATCGTTGAATTAAGACCATTTCAAATGCCGACTAACGCAAAACAAGCTTTTGTGGTTCTGGGTTGTGTCACATACAGTAAGGATGGGAGGGCTGTGATTCTTTTCTCTCCCTTAATCAGTCCAAATTTAACCAAGGGTGTTTTAACAGAGGACAAAATGCCTACACTTGAGAAGTTAGGACACGCTTTCAGTTTCATCTCAGATATGTGACACCTGTTACCAGCGTGAATCTGGAGATTACGCGCGTTCAGGTGAACACGCACGGGCGCTTAAAAACACAAATCTAAACGCATGCATACATGGTCTGTGATTTGTTCATTTTGTTTTAAATTTAGAGTTATTAATATGTGACACCTGCCTCTCCAATACGTGCAGTTTTGATGCATGCATGAATTGTGGTGTCTTTACCAAGTTTGTTTTAACAGTTTTAGGTGATCAGTACACTCTCATCCCCCTCCTGAGTCTGACACGGTTCCAGCACACATCACGCACATGTTTAGAAGTATGAATGAGAACTCAAGAGCAAAACAGACTCATCGTCATGCATGCATGACTTTTAACGTTGTTTGGTGGTTCTGTTTAAGCACTGGAAGCGAGTCGCGCGCGCAACCGTTTGGAGACTCCGCGCTGCATGCGCTCTTACCCGGGCGGCTCTAGAAGAGTACGGGTCTTCGAACAGGTTCCAGATGACCGGCTGCCACTTTCTCCACCTGCTGACGGTGCCGTCCGCGGACACCACGTCCTCGATGCCCAGCCGCTTGCCGTACTCGTCGTCCTCAACGTTGTCCACGTTCATCTCGAACACATCGAGCGCCTCTTCAGCATCCCGGTGCTGTCGGTAGGTCATCCAGCAGCACGGCTCCACGTCCGTCTCATCGATGCCCCAGAAGGACAGCTCCTCCTCGAACAGCGGTCCGCACACGTCCGCCGGGCAGTGCAGCTTCCCGGTCCGGTAGTAGTTGAGCACGTAGGCGAAGACTCCCGGGTGCCGGTCGAAGAAGTACTCGTTGCTGCGCGCGTTGTACTCGATGAACCCCGGGACTTGTTGCAGCTGGTCCAGAACCGACTCGAGGTCCGACTCGGAGGCGAGCAGGGCCAGACGCGTGCCCGGCAGTGTCTTCAGCGTGGTCCGGTAGGTTTCGTGCCTCGTGCCCCCAACGTTGAGGATTACCCTCTCGTGGTCGTCGAACTTGCCCATCTCTCAGAGTGAGACATGACGCGAGGGGAGTAACGTTACTCTACGATGCTGTGGCGATGCTGGAGTCCTCCAATAGTTCACGAACAGCCTCATTGAACTCAAGTGTCGAACCGAAGGCTTCACTTTATTCCTGGCGCGCGAGAGGAAAACACACTTCAGCTCTCCAGCGCGTCTCTGATGGGAATGAGCGCCCCAAATAAGCGCGCGCCACCGATCAGCCCTGAGCGCGCAGACAGGTGAAAGACACGGCGCGAGAGCAGCAGCTCTTCCTTCTATCGATCCATCATCACCTGCGGCTCGAGCATCAGAGAGCAACAAGCTGGCTCTCTCTCTCTCTCTCTCTCTCTCTCTCTCTCTCTCTCTCTCTCTCTCAAGGACACACCCTTTCTCTTCATTCGACATAAATATAGCCTATTCATATAAATATGATGTCATATGATGGTTCTCACAACAGCTCGAGATGTTCAATGGAGATTCTGAATATTTTTACCAATTTGCAGGCTTTAATGAGTTAATCTTTATCGCATTTTTATTGTCACAGAAAATGAATTAAAGTTTATTCAAATAAAGTGTCCAAGTTTAAAAGCCGAATTGTTTGGGATAAGACAAAATGAAAAGGAAATAAAAGCCAAGAAACCACGTCATTGTATGGAGCTGTCCTAGCTGAATGCAAGAAAAAAAAGATATTCTAATGAACCGATTATTTTTAATTAATCAAATACATAGAGCAAAACGAGTCAGATTCTTGAACAAATGGTTCTAATGAACCAGTTCATTTAGTGAATCAAATACAGCAAATCCAGCACATTCAGATTCACGAACAAATGACAATTAAGAGGCTCTATTTAATAAGTCATTCAAAAAGACTCACGAACTCAGCAACTACAGTTTGAATCAGTCTGAACCTGAATTAACTCGCTGAATCAGTCAAAGAAGTCACTGAATTTACTTTCATTGACAGGATATTTTAATAAAATACATTTTCTTCATGTAAACAACAAAGAAACAATAACCCTATTTGTTTACCATATAAATTGACAGGTAGCAATAAAATAATTGCTAGAAGTGTGTTGTGAACATTATGGGCATTGCATATACTATTAAGAAACTAGATGTACTCAAAGTGAGTAATACTGGAAAAAGTAGACACATCCATTTAACAAAAAAGTGGATGGGGATTTCTAAACTGTGCAAAACAGGGTTTCCGTTCTCCAGGGCAGAGAGCGAATCACCGTTGGACTGAGCCTAATGGGGTGATTCATCACGTCTGACTCACATGCGTTCATTACAGTATTCACTGGTCTTTCCCACAAACACAAAATAGCCACTGA